>CAWVNZ010002448.1:0-340877 GCA_963930735.1 Dioctria linearis | reverse complement strand
GCAAATTTTATGTGCGCCAGGGATTGACTTTCTATAGTAAATTATTCAAAAAATAATTTTCTACTGTCGCAAATTTTAAATATCCCAGGGATTGCCTTTTCTATAGTAAATTATTCAAAAACTAATTTTATACTGTCGCAAATTTTAATTGCGCCAGGGATTGCCTTTTTCTATAGTAAATTATTCAAAAAATAATTTTCTACTGTCGCAAATTTTTAAATATCCCAGGGATTTGACTTTTCTATAGTAAATTATTCAAAAACTAATTTTCTACTGTCGCAAATTTTAATTACGCCAGGGATTGCCTTTTATATAGTAAATTATTCAAAAACTAATTTTCTACTGTCGCAAATTTTAAATACGCCTAGGATTGCCTTTATATAGTAAATTATTCAAAAACTAATTTTCTACTGTCGCAAATTTTAAATATCCCAGGGATTGCCTTTTCTACAGTAAATTATTCAAAAAATAATTTTCAACTGTCACAAATTTTATGTGCGCCAGGGTTGCCTTTTCTATAGTAAATTATTCAAAAAATAATTTTCAACTGTCACAAATTTTATGTGCGCCAGGGATTGCCTTTCTATAGTAAATTATTCAAAAAATAATTTTCTACTGTCGCAAATTTTATGTGCGCCAGGGATTGCCTTTTCTATAGTAAATTATTCAAAAAATAATTTTCTACTGTCGCAAATTTTAAATATCCCAGGGATTGCCTTTTCTATAGTAAATTATTCAAAAACTAATTTTATACTGTCGCAAATTTTAATTGCGCCAGGGATTGCCTTTTCTATAGTAAATTATTCAAAAAATAATTTTCTACTTGTCGCAAATTTTAAATATCCAGGGATTGCCTTTCTATAGTAAATTATTCAAAAATAATTTTATACTGTCGCAAATTTTATGTGCGCCAGGGATTGACTTTTCTATAGTAAATTATTCAAAAAATAATTTTCAACTGTCACAAAATTTTATGTGCGCCAGGGATTGCCTTTTCTATAGTAAATTATTCAAAAAATAATTTTCTACTGTCGCAAATTTTATGTGCGCCAGGGATTGCCTTTTTCTATAGTAAATTATTCAAAAAATAATTTTCAACTGTCGCAAATTTAATTACGCCAGGATTGCTTTTCTACAGTAAATTATTTCAAAAAATAATTTTATACTGTCACAAATTTTAATTGCGCCAGGATTGCCTTTTCTATAGTAAATTATTCAAAAACTAATTTTATAACTGTCGCAAATTTAATTGCGCCAGGGATTGACTTTTCTATAGTAAATTATTCAAAAATAATTTTTTACTGTCGCAAATTTATGTGCGCCAGGGATTGCCTTTTCTATAGAAAATTATTCAAAAAATAATTTTCAACTGTCACAAATTTTATGTGCGCCAGGGATTGCCTTTTCTATAGTAAATTATTCAAAAACTAATTTTATACTGTCGCAAATTTTATGTGCGCCAGGGATTGCCTTTTCTATAGTAAATTATTCAAAAAATAATTTTCTACTGTCGCAAATTTTAAATATCCAGGGATTGCCTTTTCTATAGTAAATTATTCAAAAACTAATTTTATACTGTCGCAAATTTTAATTGCGCCAGGGATTGCCTTTTCTATAGTAAATTATTCAAAAAATAATTTTCTACTGTCGCAAATTTTAAATATCCCAGGGATTGCCTTTTCTATAGTAAATTATTCAAAAAATAATTTTATACTGTCGCAAATTTTATGTGCGCCAGGGATTGACTTTTCTATAGTAAATTATTCAAAAAATAATTTTCTACTGTCGCAAATTTTAAATATCCCAGGATTGCCTTTTCTATAGTAAATTATTCAAAAACTAATTTTATACTGTCGCAAATTTTAATTGCGCCAGGGATTGCCTTTCTATAGTAAATTATTCAAAAAATAATTTTTCTACTGTCGCAAATTTTAAATATCCCAGGGATTGACTTTTCTATAGTAAATTATTCAAAAACTAATTTTCTACTGTCGCAAATTTTAATTACGCCAGGGATTGCCTTTTATATAGTAAATTATTCAAAAACTAATTTTCTACTGTCGCAAATTTTAATACGCCAGGGATTGCCTTTTATATAGTAAAATTATTCAAAAACTAATTTTCTACTGTCGCAAATTTTAAATATCCCAGGATTGCCTTTTCTACAGTAAATTATTCAAAAATAATTTTCAACTGTCACAAATTTTATGTGCGCCAGGGATTGCCTTTTCTATAGTAAATTATTCAAAAAATAATTTTCTACTGTCGCAAATTTTATGTGCGCCAGGATTGCCTTTTCTATAGTAAATTATTCAAAAATAATTTTATACTGTCGCAAATTTTAATTGCGCCAGGGATTGCCTTTTCTATAGTAAATTATTCAAAAAATAATTTTATACTGTCGCAAATTTATGTGCGCCAGGGATTGCCTTTTCTATAGTAAATTATTCAAAAAATAATTTTCTACTGTCGCAAATTTTAATTGCGCCAGGGATTGCCTTTTCTATAGTAAATTATTCAAAAATAATTTTCTACTGTCGCAAATTTTAAATACCCAGGGATTGCCTTTTCTACAGTAAATTATTCAAAAAATAATTTTCTACTGTCGCAAATTTAAATATCCCAGGGATTGACTTTTCTATAGTAAATTTTTCAAAAACTAATTTTATACTGTCGCAAATTTTATTGCGCCAGGATTGACTTTTTCTACAGTAAATTATTCAAAAAATAATTTTCAACTGTCACAAATTTTATGTGCGCCAGGGATTGCCTTTTCTATAGTAAATTATTCAAAAAATAATTTTCTACTGTCGCAAATTTTATGTGCGCCAGGGATTGCCTTTTCTATAGTAAATTATTCAAAAAATAATTTTATACTGTCGCAAATTTTAAATATCCCAGGGATTGCCTTTTCTAGTAGTAAATTTTTCAAAAAACTAATTTTATACTGTCGCAAATTTTATGTGCGCCAGGGATTGCCTTTTCTATAGTAAATTATTCAAAAAATAATTTTCTACTGTCGCAAATTTTAAATATCCCAGGGATTGCCTTTTCTACAGTAAATTTTTCAAAAACTAATTTTATACTGTCGCAAATTTTATGTGCGCCAGGGATTGCCTTTTCTATAGTAAATTATTCAAAAAATAATTTTCAACTGTCACAAATTTTAATTACGCCAGGGATTGCCTTTTCTATAGTAAATTATTCAAAAACTAATTTTATACTGTCACAAATTTTAATTGCGCCAGGGATTGCCTTTTCTATAGTAAATTATTCAAAAAATAATTTTCTACTGTCGCAAATTTTAAAATATCCCAGGGATTGCCTTTTCTATAGTAAATTTTTCAAAAACTAATTTTATACTGTCGCAATTTTAAATATCCAGGGATTGCCTTTTCTATAGTAAATTATTCAAAAACTAATTTTCAACTTTCACAAATTTTATGTGCGCCAGGGATTGCCTTTTCTATAGTAAATTATTCAAAAACTAATTTTATACTGTCGCAAATTTTAATTGCGCCAGGGATTGCCTTTTCTACAGTAAATTATTCAAAAACTAATTTTATACTGTCGCAAATTTTAAATATCCCAGGGATTGCCTTTTCTACAGTAAATTATTCAAAAAATAATTTTCAACTGTCACAAATTTTATGTGCGCCAGGGATTGCCTTTTCTATAGTAAATTATTCAAAAAATAATTTTCTACTGTCGCAAATTTTATGTGCGCCAGGGATTGCCTTTTCTATAGTAAATTATTCAAAAAATAATTTTATACTGTCGCAAATTTTAAATATCCCAGGGATTGCCTTTTCTATAGTAAATTTTTCAAAAACTAATTTTATACTGTCGCAAATTTTATGTGCGCCAGGGATTGCCTTTTATATAGTAAATTTTCAAAAACTAATTTTATACTGTCGCAAATTTTAATTGCGCCAGGGATTGCCTTTTCTACAGTAAATTATTCAAAAACTAATTTTATACTGTCGCAAATTTTAAATATCCCAGGGATTGCCTTTTCTATAGTAAATTATTCAAAAAATAATTTTCTACTGTCACAAATTTTAATTGCGCCAGGGATTGACTTTTCTATAGTAAATATTCAAAAAATAATTTTATACTGTCGCAAATTTTATGTGCGCCAGGGATTGACTTTTCTATAGTAAATTATTCAAAAAATAATTTTCTACTGTCGCAAATTTAAATATCCAGGATTGCCTTTTCTATAGTAAATTATTCAAAAACTAATTTTATACTGTCGCAAATTTTATGTGCGCAGGGATTGCCTTTTCTATAGTAAATTATTCAAAAAATAATTTTCTACTGTCGCAAATTTTAAATATCCCAGGGATTGACTTTTCTATAGTAAATTATTCAAAAACTAATTTTCTACTGTCGCAAATTTTAATTACGCCAGGGATTGCCTTTTCTATAGTAAATTATTCAAAAAATAATTTTCTACTGTCGCAAATTTTATGTGCGCCAGGGATTGCCTTTTCTATAGTAAATTATTCAAAAACTAATTTTATACTGTCACAAATTTTAATTGCGCCAGGGATTGCCTTTTCTATAGTAAATTATTCAAAAAATAATTTTATACTGTCGCAAATTTTAATTGCGCCAGGGATTGCCTTTTCTATAGTAAATTATTCAAAAACTAATTTTATACTGTCGCAAATTTTAATTACGCCAGGGATTGCCTTTTCTATAGTAAATTATTCAAAAACTAATTTTATACTGTCGCAAATTTTAATTGCGCCAGGGATTGCCTTTTATATAGTAAATTATTCAAAAACTAATTTTCAACTGTCGCAAATTTATGTGCGCCAGGGATTGACGTTTCTATAGTAAATTATTCAAAAAAATAATTTTCAACTGTCACAAATTTTAAATATCCCAGGGATTGCCTTTTCTATAGTAAATTATTCAAAAAATAATTTTCAACTGTCACAAATTTTAATTACGCCAGGGATTGCCTTTTCTATAGTAAATTATTCAAAAAATAATTTTCTACTGTCGCAAATTTTAATTACGCCAGGGATTGCCTTTTCTATAGTAAATTATTCAAAAACTAATTTTCTACTGTCGCAAATTTTAAATATCCCAGGGATTGCCTTTTCTATAGTAAATTATTCAAAAACTAATTTTATACTGTCACAAATTTTAATTGCGCCAGGGATTGCCTTTTCTATAGTAAATTATTCAAAAACTAATTTTATACTGTCGCAAATTTTATGTGCGCCAGGGATTGCCTTTTCTATAGTAAATTATTCAAAAACTAATTTTCTACTGTCGCAAATTTTAAATATCCCAGGGATTGCCTTTTCTATAGTAAATTATTCAAAAACTAATTTTATACTGTCACAAATTTTATGTGCGCCAGGGATTGACTTATCTATAGTAAATTAGTCAAAAAATAATTTTCAACTGTCGCAAATTTTAATTACGCCAGGGATTGCCTTTTCTACAGTAAATTATTCAAAAAATAATTTTATACTGTCGCAAATTTTATGTGCGCCAGGGATTGACTTTTCTATAGTAAATTATTCAAAAAATAATTTTCAACTGTCGCAAATTTTAATTACGCCAGGGATTGCCTTTTCTACAGTAAATTATTCAAAAAATAATTTTCAACTGTCACAAATTTTAATTGCGCCAGGGATTGCCTTTTCTATAGTAAATTATTCAAAAAATAATTTTCAACTGTCACAAATTTTAATTGCGCCAGGGATTGCCTTTTATATAGTAAATTTTTCAAAAACTAATTTTATACTGTCACAAATTTTAAATATCCCAGGGATTGCCTTTTCTATAGTAAATTATTCAAAAACTAATTTTATACTGTCACAAATTTTAATTGCGCCAGGGATTGCCTTTTCTATAGTAAATTATTCAAAAAATAATTTTATACTGTCGCAAATTTTAATTACGCCAGGGATTGCCTTTTCTATAGTAAATTATTCAAAAACTAATTTTATACTGTCACAAATTTTAAATATCCCAGGGATTGCCTTTTCTATAGTAAATTATTCAAAAACTAATTTTATACTGTCACAAATTTTAATTGCGCCAGGGATTGCCTTTTCTATAGTAAATTATTCAAAAAATAATTTTATACTGTCGCAAATTTTAATTACGCCAGGGATTGCCTTTTCTATAGTAAATTATTCAAAAACTAATTTTATACTGTCACAAATTTTAATTGCGCCAGGGATTGCCTTTTCTATAGTAAATTATTCAAAAAATAATTTTATACTGTCGCAAATTTTAATTGCGCCAGGGATTGCCTTTTCTATAGTAAATTATTCAAAAACTAATTTTATACTGTCGCAAATTTTAATTACGCCAGGGATTGCCTTTTCTATAGTAAATTATTCAAAAACTAATTTTATACTGTCGCAAATTTTAATTGCGCCAGGGATTGCCTTTTATATAGTAAATTATTCAAAAACTAATTTTCAACTGTCGCAAATTTTATGTGCGCCAGGGATTGACTTTTCTATAGTAAATTATTCAAAAAATAATTTTCAACTGTCACAAATTTTAAATATCCCAGGGATTGCCTTTTCTATAGTAAATTATTCAAAAAATAATTTTCAACTGTCACAAATTTTAATTACGCCAGGGATTGCCTTTTCTACAGTAAATTATTCAAAAAATAATTTTCAACTGTCACAAATTTTAATTGCGCCAGGGATTGCCTTTTCTATAGTAAATTATTCAAAAAATAATTTTCAACTGTCACAAATTTTAATTGCGCCAGGGATTGCCTTTTATATAGTAAATTTTTCAAAAACTAATTTTATACTGTCGCAAATTTTATGTGCGCCAGGGATTGCCTTTTCTATAGTAAATTATTCAAAAACTAATTTTCAACTGTCACAAATTTTAATTGCGCCAGGGATTGACTTTTCTATAGTAAATTATTCAAAAACTAATTTTCAACTGTCACAAATTTTAATTGCGCCAGGGATTGACTTTTCTATAGTAAATTATTCAAAAAATAATTTTCAACTGTCGCAAATTTTATGTGCGCCAGGGATTGACTTTTCTATAGTAAATTATTCAAAAAATAATTTTCAACTGTCGCAAATTTTAAATATCCCAGGGATTGCCTTTTCTATAGTAAATTATTCAAAAACTAATTTTATACTGTCACAAATTTTAATTGCGCCAGGGATTGCCTTTTATATAGTAAATTATTCAAAAACTAATTTTCAACTGTCACAAATTTTAAATATCCCAGGGATTGCCTTTTCTATAGTAAATTATTCAAAAAATAATTTTATACTGTCGCAAATTTTAAATATCCCAGGGATTGCCTTTTCTATAGTAAATTATTCAAAAACTAATTTTATACTGTCACAAATTTTAATTGCGCCAGGGATTGCCTTTTATATAGTAAATTTTTCAAAAACTAATTTTATACTGTCGCAAATTTTAATTGCGCCAGGGATTGCCTTTTCTATAGTAAATTATTCAAAAACTAATTTTATACTGTCGCAAATTTTAATTGCGCCAGGGATTGCCTTTTATATAGTAAATTATTCAAAAACTAATTTTCAACTGTCGCAAATTTTAAATATCCCAGGGATTGCCTTTTCTATAGTAAATTTTTCAAAAACTAATTTTCAACTGTCACAAATTTTAATTGCGCCAGGGATTGCCTTTTCTATAGTAAATTATTCAAAAACTAATTTTCTACTGTCGCAAATTTTAAATATCCCAGGGATTGCCTTTTCTATAGTAAATTATTCAAAAACTAATTTTCTACTGTCGCAAATTTTAAATATCCCAGGGATTGCCTTTTCTATAGTAAATTATTCAAAAAATAATTTTCAACTGTCACAAATTTTAATTGCGCCAGGGATTGCCTTTTATATAGTAAATTTTTCAAAAACTAATTTTATACTGTCACAAATTTTAATTACGCCAGGGATTGCCTTTTCTATAGTAAATTATTCAAAAACTAATTTTATACTGTCGCAAATTTTAATTACGCCAGGGATTGCCTTTTCTATAGTAAATTATTCAAAAACTAATTTTCTACTGTCGCAAATTTTATGTGCGCCAGGGATTGCCTTTTCTATAGTAAATTATTCAAAAAATAATTTTCAACTGTCGCAAATTTTAAATATCCCAGGGATTGCCTTTTCTATAGTAAATTATTCAAAAAATAATTTTCTACTGTCGCAAATTTTAAATATCCCAGGGATTGCCTTTTATATAGTAAATTATTCAAAAACTAATTTTCAACTGTCACAAATTTTAATTGCGCCAGGGATTGCCTTTTCTATAGTAAATTATTCAAAAACTAATTTTATACTGTCGCAAATTTTAATTACGCCAGGGATTGCCTTTTCTATAGTAAATTATTCAAAAAATAATTTTATACTGTCGCAAATTTTAATTACGCCAGGGATTGCCTTTTATATAGTAAATTTTTCAAAAACTAATTTTATACTGTCACAAATTTTATGTGCGCCAGGGATTGCCTTTTCTATAGTAAATTATTCAAAAAATAATTTTATACTGTCGCAAATTTTAATTACGCCAGGGATTGCCTTTTATATAGTAAATTTTTCAAAAAATAATTTTCAACTGTCACAAATTTTAATTGCGCCAGGGATTGCCTTTTCTATAGTAAATTATTCAAAAACTAATTTTATACTGTCACAAATTTTATGTGCGCCAGGGATTGCCTTTTCTATAGTAAATTATTCAAAAACTAATTTTCTACTGTCGCAAATTTTAAATATCCCAGGGATTGCCTTTTCTATAGTAAATTATTCAAAAAATAATTTTATACTGTCGCAAATTTTAAATATCCCAGGGATTGCCTTTTCTATAGTAAATTATTCAAAAACTAATTTTATACTGTCACAAATTTTAATTGCGCCAGGGATTGCCTTTTATATAGTAAATTTTTCAAAAACTAATTTTATACTGTCGCAAATTTTAATTGCGCCAGGGATTGCCTTTTCTATAGTAAATTATTCAAAAAATAATTTTCAACTGTCACAAATTTTAATTGCGCCAGGGATTGCCTTTTATATAGTAAATTATTCAAAAAATAATTTTATACTGTCGCAAATTTTAAATATCCCAGGGATTGCCTTTTCTATAGTAAATTATTCAAAAACTAATTTTATACTGTCACAAATTTTAATTGCGCCAGGGATTGACTTTTCTATAGTAAATTATTCAAAAAATAATTTTCTACTGTCGCAAATTTTAAATATCCCAGGGATTGACTTTTCTATAGTAAATTATTCAAAAAATAATTTTCTACTGTCGCAAATTTTAAATATCCCAGGGATTGCCTTTTATATAGTAAATTTTTCAAAATCTAATTTTATACTGTCGCAAATTTTAAATATCCCAGGGATTGCCTTTTCTATAGTAAATTATTCAAAAAATAATTTTCTACTGTCGCAAATTTTAAATATCCCAGGGATTGCCTTTTATATAGTAAATTATTCAAAAACTAATTTTATACTGTCGCAAATTTTAATTACGCCAGGGATTGCCTTTTCTATAGTAAATTATTCAAAAACTAATTTTCTACTGTCGCAAATTTTAAATATCCCAGGGATTGCCTTTTATATAGTAAATTATTCAAAAACTAATTTTCAACTGTCACAAATTTTAATTGCGCCAGGGATTGCCTTTTCTATAGTAAATTATTCAAAAACTAATTTTATACTGTCACAAATTTTAATTACGCCAGGGATTGCCTTTTCTATAGTAAATTATTCAAAAACTAATTTTATACTGTCACAAATTTTATGTGCGCCAGGGATTGCCTTTTCTATAGTAAATTATTCAAAAAATAATTTTATACTGTCGCAAATTTTAATTACGCCAGGGATTGCCTTTTATATAGTAAATTTTTCAAAAACTAATTTTATACTGTCACAAATTTTAATTGCGCCAGGGATTGCCTTTAATATAGTAAATTATTCAAAAAATAATTTTCTACTGTCGCAAATTTTAAATATCCCAGGGATTGCCTTTTCTATAGTAAATTATTCAAAAAATAATTTTCAACTGTCACAAATTTTAATTGCGCCAGGGATTGCCTTTTCTATAGTAAATTTTTCAAAAACTAATTTTATACTGTCGCAAATTTTAAATATTCCAGGGATTGCCTTTTCTACAGTAAATTATTCAAAAACTAATTTTATACTGTCGCAAATTTTAATTACGCCAGGGATTGCCTTTTCTATAGTAAATTATTCAAAAAATAATTTTCAACTGTCACAAATTTTAATTGCGCCAGGGATTGCCTTTTCTATAGTAAATTTTTCAAAAACTAATTTTATACTGTCGCAAATTTTAAATATCCCAGGGATTGCCTTTTCTACAGTAAATTATTCAAAAACTAATTTTATACTGTCGCAAATTTTAATTACGCCAGGGATTGCCTTTTATATAGAAAATTATTCAAAAACTAATTTTCTACTGTCGCAAATTTTAAATATCCCAGGGATTGCCTTTTCTACAGTAAATTATTCAAAAAATAATTTTATACTGTCGCAAATTTTAATTGCGCCAGGGATTGCCTTTTCTATAGTAAATTATTCAAAAAATAATTTTCAACTGTCACAAATTTTAATTGCGCCAGGGATTGCCTTTTCTATAGTAAATTTTTCAAAAACTAATTTTATACTGTCGCAAATTTTAAATATCCCAGGGATTGCCTTTTCTACAGTAAATTATTCAAAAACTAATTTTATACTGTCGCAAATTTTAATTACGCCAGGGATTGCCTTTTATATAGTAAATTATTCAAAAACTAATTTTCTACTGTCGCAAATTTTAAATATCCCAGGGATTGCCTTTTCTATAGTAAATTTTTCAAAAACTAATTTTATACTGTCGCAAATTTTAAATATCCCAGGGATTGCCTTTTCTACAGTAAATTATTCAAAAACTAATTTTATACTGTCGCAAATTTTAATTACGCCAGGGATTGCCTTTTATATAGTAAATTATTCAAAAAATAATTTTCTACTGTCGCAAATTTTAAATATCCCAGGGATTGCCTTTTCTATAGTAAATTATTCAAAAAATAATTTTATACTGTCGCAAATTTTAATTGCGCCAGGGATTGCCTTTTCTATAGTAAATTATTCAAAAACTAATTTTATACTGTCGCAAATTTTAATTGCGCCAGGGATTGCCTTTTCTATAGTAAATTATTCAAAAACTAATTTTATACTGTCGCAAATTTTAATTACGCCAGGGATTGCCTTTTATATAGTAAATTATTCAAAAACTAATTTTCTACTGTCGCAAATTTTAATTACGCCAGGGATTGCCTTTTATATAGTAAATTATTCAAAAAATAATTTTATACTGTCGCAAATTTTAATTGCGCCAGGGATTGCCTTTTATATAGTAAATTATTCAAAAAATAATTTTATACTGTCGCAAATTTTAATTGCGCCAGGGATTGCCTTTTCTATAGTAAATTATTCAAAAAATAATTTTCAACTGTCACAAATTTTAATTGCGCCAGGGATTGCCTTTTCTATAGTAAATTTTTCAAAAACTAATTTTATACTGTCGCAAATTTTAAATATCCCAGGGATTGCCTTTTCTACAGTAAATTATTCAAAAACTAATTTTATACTGTCGCAAATTTTAATTACGCCAGGGATTGCCTTTTATATAGTAAATTATTCAAAAAATAATTTTCAACTGTCACAAATTTTAATTGCGCCAGGGATTGCCTTTTCTATAGTAAATTTTTCAAAAACTAATTTTATACTGTCGCAAATTTTAAATATCCCAGGGATTGCCTTTTCTACAGTAAATTATTCAAAAACTAATTTTATACTGTCGCAAATTTTAATTACGCCAGGGATTGCCTTTTATATAGTAAATTATTCAAAAACTAATTTTCTACTGTCGCAAATTTTAAATATCCCAGGGATTGCCTTTTCTATAGTAAATTATTCAAAAAATAATTTTATACTGTCGCAAATTTTAATTGCGCCAGGGATTGCCTTTTCTATAGTAAATTATTCAAAAACTAATTTTATACTGTCGCAAATTTTAATTACGCCAGGGATTGCCTTTTATATAGTAAATTATTCAAAAACTAATTTTCTACTGTCGCAAATTTTAATTACGCCAGGGATTGCCTTTTATATAGTAAATTATTCAAAAAATAATTTTATACTGTCGCAAATTTTAATTGCGCCAGGGATTGCCTTTTATATAGTAAATTATTCAAAAAATAATTTTCTATTGTCGCAAATTTTAAATATCCCAGGGATTGCCTTTTCTACAGTAAATTATTCAAAAAATAATTTTCTACTGTCGCAAATTTTAATTACGCCAGGGATTGCCTTTTATATAGTAAATTTTTCAAAAACTAATTTTATACTGTCGCAAATTTTAAATATCCCAGGGATTGCCTTTTATATAGTAAATTATTCAAAAACTAATTTTATACTGTCGCAAATTTTAAATATCCCAGGGATTGCCTTTTCTACAGTAAATTATTCAAAAAATAATTTTCTACTGTCACAAATTTTAATTGCGCCAGGGATTGCCTTTTCTATAGAAAATTATTCAAAAAATAATTTTATACTGTCACAAATTTTAATTACGCCAGGGATTGCCTTTTCTATAGTAAATTATTCAAAAAATAATTTTATACTGTCGCAAATTTTATGTGCGCCAGGGATTGCCTTTTCTATAGTAAATTATTCAAAAAATAATTTTCAACTGTCACAAATTTTAATTGCGCCAGGGATTGCCTTTTATATAGTAAATTTTTCAAAAACTAATTTTATACTGTCGCAAATTTTAATTGCGCCAGGGATTGCCTTTTCTATAGTAAATTATTCAAAAAATAATTTTCAACTGTCACAAATTTTAATTGCGCCAGGGATTGCCTTTTCTATAGTAAATTTTTCAAAAACTAATTTTATACTGTCGCAAATTTTAAATATCCCAGGGATTGCCTTTTCTACAGTAAATTATTCAAAAACTAATTTTATACTGTCGCAAATTTTAATTACGCCAGGGATTGCCTTTTATATAGTAAATTATTCAAAAACTAATTTTCTACTGTCGCAAATTTTAAATATCCCAGGGATTGCCTTTTCTATAGTAAATTATTCAAAAAATAATTTTATACTGTCGCAAATTTTAATTGCGCCAGGGATTGCCTTTTCTATAGTAAATTATTCAAAAAATAATTTTCTACTGTCGCAAATTTTATGTGCGCCAGGGATTGCCTTTTATATAGTAAATTATTCAAAAACTAATTTTCTACTGTCGCAAATTTTAATTACGCCAGGGATTGCCTTTTATATAGTAAATTTTTCAAAAACTAATTTTCTACTGTCGCAAATTTTATGTGCGCCAGGGATTGCCTTTTATATAGTAAATTATTCAAAAAATAATTTTCTACTGTCGCAAATTTTAAATATCCCAGGGATTGCCTTTTCTACAGTAAATTATTCAAAAACTAATTTTCTACTGTCGCAAATTTTAATTGCGCCAGGGATTGCCTTTTATATAGTAAATTATTCAAAAACTAATTTTATACTGTCACAAATTTTAATTGCGCCAGGGATTGCCATTTATATAGTAAATTTTTCAAAAACTAATTTTCTACTGTCGCAAATTTTAATTGCGCCAGGGATTGCCTTTTCTATAGTAAATTATTCAAAAACTAATTTTCTACTGTCGCAAATTTTAAATATCCCAGGGATTGCCTTTTCTATAGTAAATTATTCAAAAAATAATTTTCTACTGTTGCAAATTTTAATTGCGCCAGGGATTGCCTTTTCTATAGTAAATTATTCAAAAAATAATTTTCTACTGTCGCAAATTTTAATTACGCCAGGGATTGCCTTTTCTATAGTAAATTATTCAAAAAATAATTTTATACTGTCGCAAATTTTATGTGCGCCAGGGATTGCCTTTTCTATAGTAAATTATTCAAAAACTAATTTTATACTGTCGCAAATTTTAAATATCCCAGGGATTGCCTTTTCTACAGTAAATTTTTCAAAAACTAATTTTATACTGTCGCAAATTTTAAATATCCCAGGGATTGCCTTTTATATAGTAAATTATTCAAAAACTAATTTTATACTGTCGCAAATTTTAAATATCCCAGGGATTGCCTTTTCTATAGTAAATTATTCAAAAACTAATTTTATACTGTCGCAAATTTTAAATATCCCAGGGATTGCCTTTTATATAGTAAATTATTCAAAAAATAATTTTATACTGTCGCAAATTTTAAATATCCCAGGGATTGCCTTTTCTATAGTAAATTATTCAAAAACTAATTTTCTACTGTCGCAAATTTTAATTGCGCCAGGGATTGCCTTTTATATAGTAAATTTTTCAAAAACTAATTTTATACTGTCGCAAATTTTAAATATCCCAGGGATTGCCTTTTCTACAGTAAATTATTCAAAAAATAATTTTCTACTGTCGCAAATTTTAATTACGCCAGGGATTGCCTTTTATATAGTAAATTTTTCAAAAACTAATTTTATACTGTCGCAAATTTTAAATATCCCAGGGATTGACTTTTCTATAGTAAATTATTCAAAAACTAATTTTCTACTGTCGCAAATTTTAATTGCGCCAGGGATTGCCTTTTCTATAGTAAATTATTCAAAAAATAATTTTCTACTGTCGCAAATTTTAAATATCCCAGGGATTGCCTTTTATATAGTAAATTTTTCAAAAACTAATTTTCTACTGTCGCAAATTTTAAATATCCCAGGGATTGCCTTTTCTACAGTAAATTATTCAAAAAATAATTTTCTACTGTCACAAATTTTAATTGCGCCAGGGATTGCCTTTTCTATAGTAAATTATTCAAAAAATAATTTACTATAGAAAAGGCAATCCCTGGCGCAATTAAAATTTGTGACAGTAGAAAATTATTTTTTGAATAATTTACTGTAGAAAAGGCAATCCCTGGGATATTTAAAATTTGCGACAGTAGAAAATTAGTTTTAGAAAAATTTACTATATAAAAGGCAATCCCTGGCGTAATTAAAATTTGCGACAGTATAAAATTATTTTTTGAATAATTTACTATAGAAAAGGCAATCCCTGGCGCAATTAAAATTTGCGACAGTATAAAATTAGTTTTTGAAAAATTTACTATATAAAAGGCAATCCCTGGCGTAATTAAAATTTGCGACAGTAGAAAATTATTTTTTGAATAATTTACTATATAAAAGGCAATCCCTGGCGTAATTAAAATTTGCGACAGTAGAAAATTAGTTTTTGAATAATTTACTATATAAAAGGCAATCCCTGGCGCAATTAAAATTTGCGACAGTATAAAATTATTTTTTGAATAATTTACTATAGAAAAGGCAATCCCTGGGATATTTAAAATTTGCGACAGTATAAAATTATTTTTTGAATAATTTACTATATAAAAGGCAATCCCTGGCGCAATTAAAATTTGCGACAGTATAAAATTAGTTTTTGAATAATTTACTATAGAAAAGTCAATCCCTGGCGCAATTAAAATTTGTGACAGTTGAAAATTATTTTTTGAATAATTTACTATATAAAAGGCAATCCCTGGCGCAATTAAAATTTGCGACAGTATAAAATTAGTTTTTGAATAATTTACTATAGAAAAGGCAATCCCTGGCGCAATTAAAATTTGCGACAGTATAAAATTAGTTTTTGAATAATTTACTATATAAAAGGCAATCCCTGGCGCACATAAAATTTGCGACAGTAGAAAATTAGTTTTTGAATAATTTACTATAGAAAAGTCAATCCCTGGCGCAATTAAAATTTGCGACAGTAGAAAATTAGTTTTTGAAAAATTTACTATAGAAAAGGCAATCCCTGGCGCAATTAAAATTTGCGACAGTAGAAAATTAGTTTTTGAATAATTTACTATATAAAAGGCAATCCCTGGCGCAATTAAAATTTGCGACAGTAGAAAATTAGTTTTTGAATAATTTACTATAGAAAAGTCAATCCCTGGCGCAATTAAAATTTGCGACAGTAGAAAATTAGTTTTTGAAAAATTTACTATAGAAAAGGCAATCCCTGGCGCAATTAAAATTTGCGACAGTAGAAAATTAGTTTTTGAATAATTTACTATATAAAAGGCAATCCCTGGCGTAATTAAAATTTGTGACAGTATAAAATTAGTTTTTGAATAATTTACTATAGAAAAGGCAATCCCTGGGATATTTAAAATTTGCGACAGTATAAAATTATTTTTTGAATAATTTACTATATAAAAGGCAATCCCTGGGATATTTAAAATTTGCGACAGTATAAAATTAGTTTTTGAAAAATTTACTATATAAAAGGCAATCCCTGGCGCAATTAAAATTTGCGACAGTTGAAAATTATTTTTTGAATAATTTACTATAGAAAAGGCAATCCCTGGCGCACATAAAATTTGCGACAGTATAAAATTAGTTTTTGAATAATTTACTGTAGAAAAGGCAATCCCTGGGATATTTAAAATTTGCGACAGTATAAAATTATTTTTTGAATAATTTACTATAGAAAAGGCAATCCCTGGGATATTTAAAATTTGCGACAGTATAAAATTAGTTTTTGAATAATTTACTATAGAGAAGGCAATCCCTGGCGTAATTAAAATTTGTGACAGTATAAAATTATTTTTTGAATAATTTACTATAGAAAAGGCAATCCCTGGCGCATTTAAAATTTGCGACAGTATAAAATTATTTTTTGAATAATTTACTATAGAAAAGGCAATCCCTGGCGTAATTAAAATTTGCGACAGTATAAAATTAGTTTTTGAATAATTTACTGTAGAAAAGGCAATCCCTGGGATATTTAAAATTTGCGACAGTAGAAAATTATTTTTTGAATAATTTACTATAGAAAAGGCAATCCCTGGGATATTTAAAATTTGCGACAGTATAAAATTAGTTTTTGAAAAATTTACTATATAAAAGGCAATCCCTGGGATATTTAAAATTTGCGACAGTAGAAAATTATTTTTTGAATAATTTACTGTAGAAAAGGCAATCCCTGGGATATTTAAAATTTGCGACAGTAGAAAATTAGTTTTTGAATAATTTACTATAGAAAAGGCAATCCCTGGGATATTTAAAATTTGCGACAGTATAAAATTAGTTTTTGAATAATTTACTATATAAAAGGCAATCCCTGGCGTAATTAAAATTTGCGACAGTAGAAAATTAGTTTTTGAATAATTTACTATAGAAAAGGCAATCCCTGGGATATTTAAAATTTGCGACAGTAGAAAATTAGTTTTTGAAAAATTTACTATATAAAAGGCAATCCCTGGCGCAATTAAAATTTGCGACAGTAGAAAATTAGTTTTTGAATAATTTACTGTAGAAAAGGCAATCCCTGGCGCAATTAAAATTTGCGACAGTAGAAAATTAGTTTTTGAATAATTTACTATATAAAAGGCAATCCCTGGCGCAATTAAAATTTGCGACAGTAGAAAATTATTTTTTGAATAATTTACTATAGAAAAGGCAATCCCTGGCGCACATAAAATTTGTGACTGTATATAATTATTTTTTGAATAATTTACTGTAGAAAAGGCAATCCCTGGCGCAATTAAAATTTGCGACAGTAGAAAATTAGTTTTTGAATAATTTACTATAGAAAAGGCAATCCCTGGGATATTTAAAATTTGCGACAGTAGAAAATTATTTTTTGAATAATTTACTATATAAAAGGCAATCCCTGGCGCACATAAAATTTGCGACAGTATAAAATTAGTTTTTGAATAATTTACTATAGAAAAGGCAATCCCTGGCGCAATTAAAATTTGCGACAGTAGAAAATTAGTTTTTGAAAAATTTACTATATAAAAGGCAATCCCTGGCGTAATTAAAATTTGTGACAGTATAAAATTATTTTTTGAATAATTTACTGTAGAAAAGGCAATCCCTGGCGCAATTAAAATTTGCGACAGTAGAAAATTAGTTTTTGAATAATTTACTATAGAAAAGGCAATCCCTGGGATATTTAAAATTTGCGACAGTTGAAAATTATTTTTTGAATAATTTACTATATAAAAGGCAATCCCTGGCGCACATAAAATTTGCGACAGTATAAAATTAGTTTTTGAATAATTTACTATAGAAAAGGCAATCCCTGGCGCACATAAAATTTGTGACAGTTGAAAATTATTTTTTGAATAATTTACTATAGAAAAGGCAATCCCTGGGATATTTAAAATTTGCGACAGTAGAAAATTATTTTTTGAATAATTTACTATAGAAAAGTCAATCCCTGGCGCAATTAAAATTTGCGACAGTAGAAAATTAGTTTTTGAAAAATTTACTATATAAAAGGCAATCCCTGGCGCACATAAAATTTGCGACAGTTGAAAATTATTTTTTGAATAATTTACTATAGAAAAGTCAATCCCTGGCGCAATTAAAATTTGTGACAGTTGAAAATTAGTTTTTGAATAATTTACTATAGAAAAGTCAATCCCTGGCGCAATTAAAATTTGTGACAGTTGAAAATTAGTTTTTGAAAAATTTACTATAGAAAAGGCAATCCCTGGGATATTTAAAATTTGCGACAGTATAAAATTATTTTTGAATAATTTACTATAGAAAAGGCAATCCCTGGCGCACATAAAATTTGTGACAGTATAAAATTATTTTTTGAATAATTTACTGTAGAAAAGGCAATCCCTGGCGCAATTAAAATTTGCGACAGTAGAAAATTAGTTTTTGAATAATTTACTATAGAAAAGGCAATCCCTGGGATATTTAAAATTTGCGACAGTAGAAAATTATTTTTTGAATAATTTACTATATAAAAGGCAATCCCTAGCGCACATAAAATTTTCGACAGTATAAAATTAGTTTTTGAATAATTTACTATAGAAAAGGCAATCCCTGGCGCACATAAAATTTGTGACAGTTGAAAATTATTTTTTGAATAATTTACTATAGAAAAGGCAATCCCTGGGATATTTAAAATTTGCGACAGTATAAAATTAGTTTTTGAATAATTTACTATATAAAAGGCAATCCCTGGGATATTTAAAATTGCGACAGTAGAAAATTATTTTTTGAATAATTTACTATAGAAAAGGCAATCCCTGGCGCACATAAAATTTGCGACAGTATAAAATTAGTTTTTGAATAATTTACTATAGAAAAGGCAATCCCTGGCGTAATTAAAATTTGCGACAGTATAAAATTAGTTTTTGAATAATTTACTATAGAAAAGGCAATCCCTGGGATATTTAAAATTTGCGACAGTAGAAAATTATTTTTTGAATAATTTACTATATAAAAGGCAATCCCTGGCGCACATAAAATTTGCGACAGTATAAAATTAGTTTTTGAATAATTTACTATAGAAAAGGCAATCCCTGGCGCAATTAAAATTTGCGACAGTAGAAAATTAGTTTTGAAAAATTTACTATATAAAAGGCAATCCCTGGCGTAATTAAAATTTGTGACAGTATAAAATTATTTTTTGAATAATTTACTGTAGAAAAGGCAATCCCTGGCGCAATTAAAATTTGCGACAGTAGAAAATTAGTTTTTGAATAATTTACTATAGAAAAGGCAATCCCTGGGATATTTAAAATTTGCGACAGTAGAAAATTAGTTTTTGAAAATTTACTATATAAAAGGCAATCCCTGGCGTAATTAAAATTTGCGACAGCATAAAATTAGTTTTGAATAATTTACTATATAAAAGGCAATCCCTGGCGCACATAAAATTTGCGACAGTAGAAAATTATTTTTTGAATAATTTACTATAGAAAAGGCAATCCCTGGCGCAATTAAAATTTGTGACAGTTGAAAATTATTTTTTGAATAATTTACTATAGAAAAGGCAATCCCTGGGATATTTAAAATTTGCGACAGTAGAAAATTATTTTTTGAATAATTTACTATATAAAAGGCAATCCCTGGCGTAATTAAAATTTGCGACAGTAGAAAATTAGTTTTTGAATAATTTACTATATAAAAGGCAATCCCTGGCGTAATTAAAATTTGCGACAGTATAAAATTAGTTTTTGAAAAATTTACTATATAAAAGGCAATACTTGGCGCAATTAAAATTTGTGACAGTTGAAAATTATTTTTTGAATAATTTACTATATAAAAGGCAATCCCTGGCGTAATTAAAATTTGCGACAGTATAAAATTAGTTTTTGAATAATTTACTGTAGAAAAGGCAATCCCTGGCGCAATTAAAATTTGCGACAGTAGAAAATTAGTTTTTGAATAATTTACTATAGAAAAGGCAATCCCTGGGATATTTAAAATTTGCGACAGTTGAAAATTATTTTTTGAATAATTTACTATATAAAAGGCAATCCTGGCGCACATAAAATTTGCGACAGTATAAAATTAGTTTTTGAATAATTTACTATAGAAAAGGCAATCCCTGGCGCAATTAAAATTTGCGACAGTAGAAAATTAGTTTTGAAAAATTTACTATATAAAAGGCAATCCCTGGCGTAATTAAAATTTGTGACAGTATAAAATTATTTTTTGAATAATTTACTGTAGAAAAGGCAATCCCTGGCGCAATTAAAATTTGCGACAGTAGAAAATTAGTTTTTGAATAATTTACTATAGAAAAGGCAATCCCTGGGATATTTAAAATTTGCGACAGTAGAAAATTAGTTTTTGAAAAATTTACTATATAAAAGGCAATCCCTGGCGTAATTAAAATTTGCGACAGCATAAAATTAGTTTTTGAATAATTTACTATATAAAAGGCAATCCCTGGCGCACATAAAATTTGCGACAGTAGAAAATTATTTTTTGAATAATTTACTATAGAAAAGGCAATCCCTGGCGCAATTAAAATTTGTGACAGTTGAAAATTATTTTTTGAATAATTTACTATAGAAAAGGCAATCCCTGGGATATTTAAAATTTGCGACAGTAGAAAATTATTTTTTGAATAATTTACTATATAAAAGGCAATCCCTGGCGTAATTAAAATTTGCGACAGTAGAAAATTAGTTTTTGAATAATTTACTATATAAAAGGCAATCCCTGGCGTAATTAAAATTTGCGACAGTATAAAATTAGTTTTTGAAAAATTTACTATATAAAAGGCAATACTTGGCGCAATTAAAATTTGTGACAGTTGAAAATTATTTTTTGAATAATTTACTATATAAAAGGCAATCCCTGGCGTAATTAAAATTTGCGACAGTATAAAATTAGTTTTTGAATAATTTACTGTAGAAAAGGCAATCCCTGGCGCAATTAAAATTTGCGACAGTAGAAAATTAGTTTTTGAATAATTTACTATAGAAAAGGCAATCCCTGGGATATTTAAAATTTGCGACAGTTGAAAATTATTTTTTGAATAATTTACTATATAAAAGGCAATCCCTGGCGCACATAAAATTTGCGACAGTAGAAAATTAGTTTTTGAAAAATTTACTATATAAAAGGCAATCCCTGGCGTAATTAAAATTTGCGACAGTATAAAATTAGTTTTTGAATAATTTACTATATAAAAGGCAATCCCTGGCGCACATAAAATTTGCGACAGTAGAAAATTATTTTTTGAATAATTTACTATAGAAAAGGCAATCCCTGGCGCAATTAAAATTTGCGACAGTATAAAATTATTTTTGAATAATTTACTATAGAAAAGGCAATCCCTGGGATATTTAAAATTTGCGACAGTAGAAAATTATTTTTTTGAATAATTTACTATATAAAAGGCAATCCCTGGCGTAATTAAAATTTGCGACAGTAGAAAATTAGTTTTTGAATAATTTACTATATAAAAGGCAATCCCTGGCGTAATTAAAATTTGCGACAGTATAAAATTAGTTTTTGAATAATTTACTGTAGAAAAGGCAATCCCTGGGATATTTAAAATTTGCGACAGTAGAAAATTATTTTTTGAATAATTTACTATAGAAAAGGCAATCCCTGGCGCAATTAAAATTTGTGACAGTATAAAATTAGTTTTGAAAAATTTACTATATAAAAGGCAATCCCTGGCGCAATTAAAATTTGTGACAGTTGAAAATTAGTTTTTGAAAAATTTACTATATAAAAGGCAATCCCTGGCGCACATAAAATTTGCGACAGTATAAAATTAGTTTTTGAATAATTTACTATAGAAAAGGCAATCCCTGGCGCAATTAAAATTTGCGACATTAGAAAATTAGTTTTTGAATAATTTACTATAGAAAAGTCAATCCCTGGCGCAATTAAAATTTGCGACAGTAGAAAATTAGTTTTTGAAAAATTTACTATAGAAAAGGCAATCCCTGGCGCAATTAAAATTTGCGACAGTAGAAAATTAGTTTTTGAATAATTTACTATATAAAAGGCAATCCCTGGCGTAATTAAATTTGTGACAGTATAAAATTAGTTTTTGAATAATTTACTATAGAAAAGGCAATCCCTGGGATATTTAAAATTGCGACAGTAGAAAATTATTTTTTGAATAATTTACTATAGAAAAGGCAATCCCTGGCGCAATTAAAATTTGTGACAGTATAAAATTAGTTTTTGAAAAATTTACTATAGAAAAGGCAATCCCTGGCGCAATTAAAATTTGCGACAGTATAAAATTATTTTTTGAATAATTTACTATATAAAAGGCAATCCCTGGGATATTTAAAATTTGCGACAGTATAAAATTAGTTTTTGAAAAATTTACTATATAAAAGGCAATCCCTGGCGCAATTAAAATTTGTGACAGTTGAAAATTAGTTTTTGAAAAATTTACTATATAAAAGGCAATCCCTGGCGCACATAAAATTTGCGACAGTATAAAATTACTTTTTGAATAATTTACTATAGAAAAGGCAATCCCTGGCGTAATTAAAATTTGTGACAGTATAAAATTATTTTTTGAATAATTTACTATATAAAAGGCAATCCCTGGGATATTTAAAATTTGCGACAGTATAAAATTAGTTTTTGAATAATTTACTATAGAAAAGGCAATCCCTGGCGCACATAAAATTTGTGACAGTAGAAAATTATTTTTTGAATAATTTACTATATAAAAGGCAATCCCTGGGATATTTAAAATTTGCGACAGTATAAAATTAGTTTTTGAATAATTTACTATAGAAAAGGCAATCCCTGGCGCAATTAAAATTTGTGACAGTTGAAAATTATTTTTTGAATAATTTACTATAGAAAAGGCAATCCCTGGGATATTTAAAATTTGCGACAGTATAAAATTATTTTTTGAATAATTTACTATATAAAAGGCAATCCCTGGCGCAATTAAAATTTGCGACAGTATAAAATTAGTTTTTGAATAATTTACTATAGAAAAGTCAATCCCTGGCGCAATTAAAATTTGTGACAGTTGAAAATTAGTTTTTGAATAATTTACTATAGAAAAGGCAATCCCTGGGATATTTAAAATTTGCGACAGTATAAAATTATTTTTTGAATAATTTACTATAGAAAAGGCAATCCCTGGGATATTTAAAATTTGCGACAGTATAAAATTATTTTTTGAATAATTTACTATATAAAAGGCAATCCCTGGCGCAATTAAAATTTGCGACAGTATAAAATTAGTTTTTGAATAATTTACTATAGAAAAGGCAATCCCTGGGATATTTAAAATTTGCGACAGTATAAAATTATTTTTTGAATAATTTACTATAGAAAAGGCAATCCCTGGCGCACATAAAATTTGCGACAGTAAAAAATTATTTTTTGAATAATTTACTATAGAAAAGTCAATCCCTGGCGCAATTAAAATTTGTGACAGTTGAAAATTATTTTTTGAATAATTTACTATAGAAAAGGCAATCCCTGGGATATTTAAAATTTGCGACAGTAGAAAATTATTTTTTGAATAATTTACTATAGAAAAGGCAATCCCTGGCGCAATTAAAATTTGCGACAGTATAAAATTAGTTTTTGAATAATTTACTATAGAAAAGGCAATCCCTGGCGCAATTAAAATTTGTGACAGTTGAAAATTATTTTTTGAATAATTTACTATAGAAAAGGCAATCCCTGGCGCACATAAAATTTGCGACAGTATAAAATTATTTTTTGAATAATTTACTATAGAAAAGGCAATCCCTGGCGCAATTAAAATTTGCGACAGTTGAAAATTATTTTTTGAATAATTTACTGTAGAAAAGGCAATCCCTGGCGTAATTAAAATTTGCGACAGTATAAAATTAGTTTTTGAATAATTTACTGTAGAAAAGGCAATCCCTGGCGCAATTAAAATTTGCGACAGTATAAAATTATTTTTTGAATAATTTACTATAGAAAAGGCAATCCCTGGCGTAATTAAAATTTGTGACAGTATAAAATTATTTTTTGAATAATTTACTATAGAAAAGGCAATCCCTGGGATATTTAAAATTTGCGACAGTAGAAAATTAGTTTTTGAATAATTTACTATAGAAAAGGCAATCCCTGGCGCAATTAAAATTTGCGACAGTAGAAAATTATTTTTTGAATAATTTACTATATAAAAGGCAATCCCTGGCGCAATTAAAATTTGCGACAGTATAAAATTATTTTTTGAATAATTTACTATAGAAAAGGCAATCCCTGGGATATTTAAAATTTGCGACAGTATAAAATTATTTTTTGAATAATTTACTATATATAAGGCAATCCCTGGCGCAATTAAAATTTGCGACAGTATAAAATTAGTTTTTGAATAATTTACTATAGAAAAGTCAATCCCTGGCGCAATTAAAATTTGTGACAGTTGAAAATTATTTTTTGAATAATTTACTATAGAAAAGGCAATCCCTGGCGTAATTAAAATTTGCGACAGTAGAAAATTATTTTTTGAATAATTTACTATATAAAAGGCAATCCCTGGCGCAATTAAAATTTGTGACAGTTGAAAATTATTTTTTGAATAATTTACTATAGAAAAGGCAATCCCTGGCGCAATTAAAATTTGCGACAGTAGAAAATTAGTTTTTGAAAAATTTACTATAGAAAAGGCAATCCCTGGGATATTTAAAATTTGCGACAGTATAAAATTATTTTTTGAATAATTTACTATAGAAAAGGCAATCCCTGGCGCAATTAAAATTTGTGACAGTATAAAATTATTTTTTGAATAATTTACTATAGAAAAGGCAATCCCTGGGATATTTAAAATTTGCGACAGTATAAAATTATTTTTTGAATAATTTACTATAGAAAAGGCAATCCCTGGCGCAATTAAAATTTGTGACAGTATAAAATTAGTTTTTGAATAATTTACTGTAGAAAAGGCAATCCCTGGGATATTTAAAATTTGCGACAGTATAAAATTATTTTTTGAATAATTTACTATAGAAAAGGCAATCCCTGGCGCAATTAAAATTTGTGACAGTATAAAATTATTTTTTGAATAATTTACTATATAAAAGGCAATCCCTGGGATATTTAAAATTTGCGACAGTATAAAATTAGTTTTTGAATAATTTACTGTAGAAAAGGCAATCCCTGGGATATTTAAAATTTGCGACAGTAGAAAATTATTTTTTGAATAATTTACTATAGAAAAGGCAATCCCTGGCGCAATTAAAATTTGCGACAGTATAAAATTAGTTTTTGAATAATTTACTATAGAAAAGGCAATCCCTGGGATATTTAAAATTTGCGACAGTATAAAATTATTTTTTGAATAATTTACTATAGAAAAGGCAATCCCTGGCGCACATAAAATTTGCGACAGTAAAAAATTATTTTTTGAATAATTTACTATAGAAAAGTCAATCCCTGGCGCAATTAAAATTTGTGACAGTTGAAAATTATTTTTTGAATAATTTACTATAGAAAAGGCAATCCCTGGGATATTTAAAATTTGCGACAGTAGAAAATTATTTTTTGAATAATTTACTATAGAAAAGGCAATCCCTGGCGCAATTAAAATTTGCGACAGTATAAAATTAGTTTTTGAATAATTTACTATAGAAAAGGCAATCCCTGGCGTAATTAAAATTTGCGACAGTATAAAATTATTTTTTGAATAATTTACTATATAAAAGGCAATCCCTGGGATATTTAAAATTTGCGACAGTATAAAATTAGTTTTTGAATAATTTACTGTAGAAAAGGCAATCCCTGGGATATTTAAAATTTGCGACAGTAGAAAATTATTTTTTGAATAATTTACTATAGAAAAGGCAATCCCTGGCGCAATTAAAATTTGCGACAGTATAAAATTAGTTTTTGAATAATTTACTATAGAAAAGGCAATCCCTGGGATATTTAAAATTTGCGACAGTATAAAATTATTTTTTGAATAATTTACTATAGAAAAGGCAATCCCTGGCGCACATAAAATTTGCGACAGTAAAAAATTATTTTTTGAATAATTTACTATAGAAAAGTCAATCCCTGGCGCACATAAAATTTGCGACAGTATAAAATTATTTTTTGAATAATTTACTATATAAAAGGCAATCCCTGGCGTAATTAAAATTTGCGACAGTATAAAATTATTTTTTGAATAATTTACTATAGAAAAGGCAATCCCTGGCGCAATTAAAATTTGCGACAGTTGAAAATTATTTTTTGAATAATTTACTATAGAAAAGGCAATCCCTGGCGTAATTAAAATTTGCGACAGTATAAAATTAGTTTTTGAAAAATTTACTATATAAAAGGCAATCCCTGGCGCAATTAAAATTTGTGACAGTTGAAAATTATTTTTTGAATAATTTACTATAGAAAAGGCAATCCCTGGCGCACATAAAATTTGCGACAGTATAAAATTATTTTTTGAATAATTTACTATATAAAAGGCAATCCCTGGCGTAATTAAAATTTGCGACAGTATAAAATTATTTTTTGAATAATTTACTATAGAAAAGGCAATCCCTGGCGCAATTAAAATTTGCGACAGTATAAAATTATTTTTTGAATAATTTACTATAGAAAAGGCAATCCCTGGCGTAATTAAAATTTGCGACAGTATAAAATTATTTTTTGAATAATTTACTATAGAAAAGGCAATCCCTGGCGTAATTAAAATTTGTGACAGTATAAAATTATTTTTTGAATAATTTACTGTAGGAAAGGCAATCCCTGGCGCAATTAAAATTTGCGACAGTATAAAATTAGTTTTTGAAAAATTTACTATAGAAAAGGCAATCCCTGGCGCAATTAAAATTTGTGAGATTTGAAAATTATTTTTTGAATAATTTACTATAGAAAAGGCAATCCCTGGCGCAATTAAAATTTGCGACAGTATAAAATTAGTTTTTGAATAATTTACTATAGAAAAGGCAATCCCTGGCGCAATTAAAATTTGTGACAGTTGAAAATTATTTTTTGAATAATTTACTATAGAAAAGGCAATCCCTGGCGCACATAAAATTTGCGACAGTATAAAATTATTTTTTGAATAATTTACTATAGAAAAGGCAATCCCTGGCGTAATTAAAATTTGTGACAGTATAAAATTATTTTTTGAATAATTTACTATAGAAAAGGCAATCCCTGGCGCAATTAAAATTTGTGACAGTATAAAATTATTTTTTGAATAATTTACTATATAAAAGGCAATCCCTGGCGCAATTAAAATTTGCGACAGTAGAAAATTATTTTTTGAATAATTTACTATAGAAAAGGCAATCCCTGGCGCACATAAAATTTGTGACAGTATAAAATTAGTTTTTGAAAAATTTACTATATAAAAGGCAATCCCTGGCGTAATTAAAATTTGCGACAGTAGAAAATTAGTTTTTGAAAAATTTACTATAGAAAAGGCAATCCCTGGCGCAATTAAAATTTGCGACAGTAGAAAATTAGTTTTTGAAAAATTTACTATAGAAAAGGCAATCCCTGGCGCAATTAAAATTTGCGACAGTATAAAATTAGTTTTTGAATAATTTACTATATAAAAGGCAATCCCTGGCGCAATTAAAATTTGTGACAGTTGAAAATTATTTTTTGAAAAATTTACTATATAAAAGGCAATCCCTGGGTTATTTAAAATTTGTGACAGTTGAAAATTAGTTTTTGAAAAATTTACTATAGAAAAGGCAATCCCTGGCGCAATTAAAATTTGCGACAGTAGAAAATTAGTTTTTGAAAAATTTACTATAGAAAAGGCAATCCCTGGCGCACATAAAATTTGCGACAGTATAAAATTAGTTTTTGAAAAATTTACTGTAGAAAAGGCAATCCCTGGCGCACATAAAATTTGCGACAGTATAAAATTATTTTTTGAATAATTTACTATAGAAAAGGCAATCCCTGGCGCAATTAAAATTTGTGACAGTAGAAAATTAGTTTTTGAAAAATTTACTATATAAAAGGCAATCCCTGGCGTAATTAAAATTTGCGACAGTATAAAATTAGTTTTTGAAAAATTTACTGTAGAAAAGGCAATCCCTGGCGTAATTAAAATTTGTGACAGTATAAAATTAGTTTTTGAATAATTTACTATAGAAAAGGCAATCCCTGGCGCACATAAAATTTGTGACAGTTGAAAATTATTTTTTGAATAATTTACTGTAGAAAAGGCAATCCCTGGGATATTTAAATTTTGTGACAGTATAAAATTATTTTTTGAATAATTTACTATATAAAAGGCAATCCCTGGCGCAATTAAAATTTGCGACAGTAGAAAATTATTTTTTGAATAATTTACTATATAAAAGGCAATCCCTGGCGCAATTAAAATTTGCGACAGTAGAAAATTATTTTTTGAATAATTTACTATATAAAAGGCAATCCCTGGCGTAATTAAAATTTGCGACAGTTGAAAATTATTTTTTGAATAATTTACTATAGAAAAGGCAATCCCTGGCACACATAAAATTTGTGACAGTATAAAATTAGTTTTTGAAAAATTTACTATATAAAAGGCAATTCCTGGCGTAATTAAAATTTGCGACAGTAGAAAATTAGTTTTTGAAAAATTTACTATAGAAAAGGCAATCCCTGGCGCAATTAAAATTTGCGACAGTAGAAAATTAGTTTTTGAAAAATTTACTATAGAAAAGGCAATCCCTGGCGCAATTAAAATTTGCGACAGTATAAAATTAGTTTTTGAATAATTTACTATATAAAAGGCAATCCCTGGCGCAATTAAAATTTGTGACAGTTGAAAATTATTTTTTGAAAAATTTACTATATAAAAGGCAATCGCTGGGATATTTAAAATTTGTGACAGTTGAAAATTAGTTTTTGAAAAATTTACTATAGAAAAGGCAATCCCTGGCGCAATTAAAATTTGCGACAGTAGAAAATTAGTTTTTGAAAAATTTACTATAGAAAAGGCAATCCCTGGCGCACATAAAATTTGCGACAGTATAAAATTAGTTTTTGAATAATTTACTATAGAAAAGGCAATCCCTGGGATATTTAAAATTTGCGACAGTAGAAAATTAGTTTTTGAATAATTTACTATATAAAAGGCAATCCCTGGGATATTTAAAATTTGTGACAGTTGAAAATTAGTTTTTGAAAAATTTACTATAGAAAAGGCAATCCCTGGCGCAATTAAAATTTGCGACAGTAGAAAATTAGTTTTTGAAAAATTTACTATAGAAAAGGCAATCCCTGGCGCACATAAAATTTGCGACAGTAGAAAATTAGTTTTTGAAAAATTTACTATAGAAAAGGCAATCCCTGGCGCACATAAAATTTGCGACAGTATAAAATTAGTTTTTGAATAATTTACTATAGAAAAGGCAATCCCTGGGATATTTAAAATTTGCGACAGTAGAAAATTAGTTTTTGAATAATTTACTATAGAAAAGGCAATCCCTGGCGTAATTAAAATTTGCGACAGTAGAAAATTAGTTTTTGAAAAATTTACTATAGAAAAGGCAATCCCTGGCGCAATTAAAATTTGTGACAGTTGAAAATTATTTTTTGAATAATTTACTATATAAAAGGCAATCCCTGGCGCAATTAAAATTTGTGACAGTTGAAAATTATTTTTTGAATAATTTACTATAGAAAAGGCAATCCCTGGCGCACATAAAATTTGCGACAGTATAAAATTATTTTTTGAATAATTTACTATAGAAAAGGCAATCCCTGGGATATTTAAAATTTGCAACAGTAGAAAATTAGTTTTTGAATAATTTACTATAGAAAAGGCAATCCCTGGCGCACATAAAATTTGCGACAGTATAAAATTATTTTTTGAATAATTTACTATAGAAAAGGCAATCCCTGGCGCAATTAAAATTTGTGACAGTATAAAATTAGTTTTTGAATAATTTACTATAGAAAAGGCAATCCCTGGGATATTTAAAATTTGCGACAGTAGAAAATTAGTTTTTGAATAATTTACTATAGAAAAGGCAATCCCTGGCGTAATTAAAATTTGCGACAGTATAAAATTAGTTTTTGAATAATTTACTATAGAAAAGGCAATCCCTGGCGCACATAAAATTTGTGACAGTTGAAAATTATTTTTTGAATAATTTACTGTAGAAAAGGCAATCCCTGGCGCACATAAAATTTGCGACAGTATAAAATTATTTTTTGAATAATTTACTATATAAAAGGCAATCCCTGGCGCAATTAAAATTTGCGACAGTATAAAATTATTTTTTGAATAATTTACTATAGAAAAGTCAATCCCTGGCGCAATTAAAATTTGCGACAGTATAAAATTAGTTTTTGAATAATTTACTATAGAAAAGGCAATCCCTGGCGCACATAAAATTTGTGACAGTAGAAAATTAGTTTTTGAATAATTTACTATAGAAAAGGCAATCCCTGGCGCACATAAAATTTGCGACAGTATAAAATTATTTTTTGAATAATTTACTATAGAAAAGGCAATCCCTGGCGCACATAAAATTTGTGACAGTATAAAATTAGTTTTTGAATAATTTACTGTAGAAAAGGCAATCCCTGGCGCAATTAAAATTTGCGACAGTATAAAATTATTTTTTGAATAATTTACTATAGAAAAGGCAATCCCTGGCGCACATAAAATTTGCGACAGTAGAAAATTAGTTTTTGAATAATTTACTATAGAAAAGGCAATCCCTGGCGCACATAAAATTTGTGACAGTATAAAATTAGTTTTTGAATAATTTACTATAGAAAAGGCAATCCCTGGCGTAATTAAAATTTGCGACAGTAGAAAATTAGTTTTTGAAAAATTTACTATAGAAAAGGCAATCCCTGGCGCAATTAAAATTTGCGACAGTAGAAAATTAGTTTTTGAATAATTTACTATAGAAAAGTCAATCCCTGGCGCAATTAAAATTTGTGACAGTTGAAAATTAGTTTTTGAAAAATTTACTATAGAAAAGGCAATCCCTGGCGCACATAAAATTTGTGACAGTTGAAAATTATTTTTTGAATAATTTACTATAGAAAAGGCAATCCCTGGCGCAATTAAAATTTGCGACAGTATAAAATTATTTTTTGAATAATTTACTATAGAAAAGGCAATCCCTGGCGCACATAAAATTTGCGACAGTAGAAAATTAGTTTTTGAATAATTTACTATAGAAAAGGCAATCCCTGGCGCACATAAAATTTGTGACAGTATAAAATTAGTTTTTGAATAATTTACTATAGAAAAGGCAATCCCTGGGATATTTAAAATTTGCGACAGTAGAAAATTAGTTTTTGAAAAATTTACTATAGAAAAGGCAATCCCTGGCGCAATTAAAATTTGTGACAGTTGAAAATTAGTTTTTGAATAATTTACTATAGAAAAGGCAATCCCTGGCGCAATTAAAATTTGTGACAGTTGAAAATTATTTTTTGAATAATTTACTATAGAAAAGGCAATCCCTGGCGCAATTAAAATTTGCGACAGTATAAAATTAGTTTTTGAAAAATTTACTATATAAAAGGCAATCCCTGGCGCAATTAAAATTTGTCACAGTTGAAAATTATTTTTTGAATAATTTACTGTAGAAAAGGCAATCCCTGGCGCAATTAAAATTTGTGACAGTTGAAAATTATTTTTTGAATAATTTACTATAGAAAAGTCAATCCCTGGCGCAATTAAAATTTGTGACAGTTGAAAATTAGTTTTTGAATAATTTACTATAGAAAAGTCAATCCCTGGCGCAATTAAAATTTGTGACAGTTGAAAATTAGTTTTTGAAAAATTTACTGTAGAAAAGGCAATCCCTGGCGTAATTAAAATTTGCGACAGTAGAAAATTAGTTTTTGAAAAATTTACTATAGAAAAGGCAATCCCTGGCGCAATTAAAATTTGCGACAGTATAAAATTATTTTTTGAATAATTTACTATAGAAAAGGCAATCCCTGGCGCACATAAAATTTGCGACAGTAGAAAATTAGTTTTTGAATAATTTACTATAGAAAAGGCAATCCCTGGCGCACATAAAATTTGTGACAGTATAAAATTAGTTTTTGAATAATTTACTATAGAAAAGGCAATCCCTGGGATATTTAAAATTTGCGACAGTAGAAAATTAGTTTTTGAAAAATTTACTATAGAAAAGGCAATCCCTGGCGCAATTAAAATTTGTGACAGTTGAAAATTAGTTTTTGAATAATTTACTATAGAAAAGGCAATCCCTGGCGCAATTAAAATTTGTGACAGTATAAAATTAGTTTTTGAATAATTTACTGTAGAAAAGGCAATCCCTGGCGCAATTAAAATTTGCGACAGTATAAAATTAGTTTTTGAAAAATTTACTATATAAAAGGCAATCCCTGGCGTAATTAAAATTTGTGACAGTTGAAAATTAGTTTTTGAATAATTTACTATAGAAAAGTCAATCCCTGGCGCAATTAAAATTTGTGACAGTTGAAAATTAGTTTTTGAAAAATTTACTATAGAAAAGGCAATCCCTGGCGCACATAAAATTTGTGACAGTTGAAAATTATTTTTTGAATAATTTACTATAGAAAAGGCAATCCCTGCGCAATTAAAATTTGCGACAGTATAAAATTATTTTTTGAATAATTTACTATAGAAAAGGCAATCCCTGGCGCACATAAAATTTGCGACAGTAGAAAATTAGTTTTTGAATAATTTACTATAGAAAAGGCAATCCCTGGCGCACATAAAATTTGTGACAGTATAAAATTATTTTTTGAATAATTTACTATAGAAAAGGCAATCCCTGGCGTAATTAAAATTTGCGACAGTAGAAAATTAGTTTTTGAATAATTTACTATAGAAAAGGCAATCCCTGGCGCAATTAAAATTTGTGACAGTTGAAAATTAGTTTTTGAATAATTTACTATAGAAAAGGCAATCCCTGGCGCAATTAAAATTTGTGACAGTATAAAATTAGTTTTTGAATAATTTACTGTAGAAAAGGCAATCCCTGGCGCAATTAAAATTTGTGACAGTTGAAAATTATTTTTTGAATAATTTACTATATAAAAGGCAATCCCTGGCGCAATTAAAATTTGCGACAGTATAAAATTATTTTTTGAATAATTTACTATAGAAAAGTCAATCCCTGGCGCAATTAAAATTTGCGACAGTATAAAATTAGTTTTTGAATAATTTACTATAGAAAAGGCAATCCCTGGCGCACATAAAATTTGTGACAGTAGAAAATTAGTTTTTGAATAATTTACTATAGAAAAGGCAATCCCTGGCGCACATAAAATTTGCGACAGTATAAAATTATTTTTTGAATAATTTACTATAGAAAAGGCAATCCCTGGCGCACATAAAATTTGTGACAGTATAAAATTAGTTTTTGAATAATTTACTGTAGAAAAGGCAATCCCTGGCGCAATTAAAATTTGCGACAGTATAAAATTATTTTTTGAATAATTTACTATAGAAAAGGCAATCCCTGGCGCACATAAAATTTGCGACAGTAGAAAATTAGTTTTTGAATAATTTACTATAGAAAAGGCAATCCCTGGCGCACATAAAATTTGTGACAGTATAAAATTAGTTTTTGAATAATTTACTATAGAAAAGGCAATCCCTGGCGTAATTAAAATTTGCGACAGTAGAAAATTAGTTTTTGAAAAATTTACTATAGAAAAGGCAATCCCTGGCGCAATTAAAATTTGCGACAGTAGAAAATTAGTTTTTGAATAATTTACTATAGAAAAGTCAATCCCTGGCGCAATTAAAATTTGTGACAGTTGAAAATTAGTTTTTGAAAAATTTACTATAGAAAAGGCAATCCCTGGCGCACATAAAATTTGTGACAGTTGAAAATTATTTTTTGAATAATTTACTATAGAATAGGCAATCCCTGGCGCAATTAAAATTTGCGACAGTATAAAATTATTTTTTGAATAATTTACTATAGAAAAGGCAATCCCTGGCGCACATAAAATTTGCGACAGTAGAAAATTAGTTTTTGAATAATTTACTATAGAAAAGGCAATCCCTGGCGCACATAAAATTTGTGACAGTATAAAATTAGTTTTTGAATAATTTACTATAGAAAAGGCAATCCCTGGGATATTTAAAATTTGCGACAGTAGAAAATTAGTTTTTGAAAAATTTACTATAGAAAAGGCAATCCCTGGCGCAATTAAAATTTGTGACAGTTGAAAATTAGTTTTTGAATAATTTACTATAGAAAAGGCAATCCCTGGCGCAATTAAAATTTGTGACAGTTGAAAATTATTTTTTGAATAATTTACTATAGAAAAGGCAATCCCTGGCGCAATTAAAATTTGCGACAGTATAAAATTAGTTTTTGAAAAATTTACTATATAAAAGGCAATCCCTGGCGTAATTAAAATTTGCGACAGTATAAAATTATTTTTTGAATAATTTACTGTAGAAAAGGCAATCCCTGGGATATTTAAAATTTGCGACAGTAGAAAATTATTTTTTGAATAATTTACTATAGAAAAGGCAATCCCTGGGATATTTAAAATTTGCGACAGTATAAAATTAGTTTTTGAAAAATTTACTATATAAAAGGCAATCCCTGGGATATTTAAAATTTGCGACAGTATAAAATTATTTTTTGAATAATTTACTATAGAAAAGGCAATCCCTGGCGCACATAAAATTTGTGACAGTATAAAATTAGTTTTTGAATAATTTACTATAGAAAAGGCAATCCCTGGCGTAATTAAAATTTGCGACAGTAGAAAATTAGTTTTTGAAAAATTTACTATAGAAAAGGCAATCCCTGGCGCAATTAAAATTTGTGACAGTTGAAAATTAGTTTTTGAATAATTTACTATAGAAAAGTCAATCCCTGGCGCAATTAAAATTTGTGACAGTTGAAAATTAGTTTTTGAAAAATTTACTATAGAAAAGGCAATCCCTAGCGCACATAAAATTTGTGACAGTTGAAAATTATTTTTTGAATAATTTACTATAGAAAAGGCAATCCCTGGCGCAATTAAAATTTGCGACAGTATAAAATTAGTTTTTGAAAAATTTACTATATAAAAGGCAATCCCTGGCGTAATTAAAATTTGCGACAGTAGAAAATTAGTTTTTGAATAATTTACTATAGAAAAGGCAATCCCTGGCGCAATTAAAATTTGTCACAGTTGAAAATTATTTTTTGAATAATTTACTGTAGAAAAGGCAATCCCTGGCGCAATTAAAATTTGTGACAGTTGAAAATTATTTTTTGAATAATTTACTATAGAAAAGTCAATCCCTGGCGCAATTAAAATTTGTGACAGTTGAAAATTAGTTTTTGAATAATTTACTATAGAAAAGTCAATCCCTGGCGCAATTAAAATTTGTGACAGTTGAAAATTAGTTTTTGAAAAATTTACTGTAGAAAAGGCAATCCCTGGCGTAATTAAAATTTGCGACAGTAGAAAATTAGTTTTTGAAAAATTTACTATAGAAAAGGCAATCCCTGGCGCAATTAAAATTTGCGACAGTATAAAATTATTTTTTGAATAATTTACTATAGAAAAGGCAATCCCTGGCGCACATAAAATTTGCGACAGTAGAAAATTAGTTTTTGAATAATTTACTATAGAAAAGGCAATCCCTGGCGCACATAAAATTTGTGACAGTATAAAATTAGTTTTTGAATAATTTACTATAGAAAAGGCAATCCCTGGGATATTTAAAATTTGCGACAGTAGAAAATTAGTTTTTGAAAAATTTACTATATAAAAGGCAATCCCTGGCGCAATTAAAATTTGTGACAGTTGAAAATTAGTTTTTGAATAATTTACTATAGAAAAGTCAATCCCTGGCGCAATTAAAATTTGTGACAGTTGAAAATTAGTTTTTGAAAAATTTACTATAGAAAAGGCAATCCCTGGCGCACATAAAATTTGTGACAGTTGAAAATTATTTTTTGAATAATTTACTATAGAAAAGGCAATCCCTGGCGCAATTAAAATTTGCGACAGTATAAAATTATTTTTTGAATAATTTACTATAGAAAAGGCAATCCCTGGCGCACATAAAATTTGCGACAGTAGAAAATTAGTTTTTGAATAATTTACTATAGAAAAGGCAATCCCTGGCGCACATAAAATTTGTGACAGTATAAAATTATTTTTTGAATAATTTACTATAGAAAAGGCAATCCCTGGCGTAATTAAAATTTGCGACAGTAGAAAATTAGTTTTTGAATAATTTACTATAGAAAAGGCAATCCCTGGCGCAATTAAAATTTGTGACAGTTGAAAATTATTTTTTGAATAATTTACTGTAGAAAAGGCAATCCCTGGCGCAATTAAAATTTGTGACAGTTGAAAATTATTTTTTGAATAATTTACTATAGAAAAGTCAATCCCTGGCGCAATTAAAATTTGTGACAGTTGAAAATTAGTTTTTGAATAATTTACTATAGAAAAGTCAATCCCTGGCGCAATTAAAATTTGTGACAGTTGAAAATTAGTTTTTGAAAAATTTACTGTAGAAAAGGCAATCCCTGGCGTAATTAAAATTTGCGACAGTAGAAAATTAGTTTTTGAAAAATTTACTATAGAAAAGGCAATCCCTGGCGCAATTAAAATTTGTGACAGTATAAAATTATTTTTTGAATAATTTACTATAGAAAAGGCAATCCCTGGCGCACATAAAATTTGCGACAGTAGAAAATTAGTTTTTGAATAATTTACTATAGAAAAGGCAATCCCTGGCGCACATAAAATTTGTGACAGTATAAAATTAGTTTTTGAATAATTTACTATAGAAAAGGCAATCCCTGGGATATTTAAAATTTGTGACAGTTGAAAATTAGTTTTTGAATAATTTACTATATAAAAGGCAATCCCTGGCGCAATTAAAATTTGCGACAGTAGAAAATTAGTTTTTGAAAAATTTACTATAGAAAAGGCAATCCCTGGCGCAATTAAAATTTGTGACAGTATAAAATTATTTTTTGAATAATTTACTATAGAAAAGGCAATCCCTGGCGTAATTAAAATTTGCGACAGTAGAATATTAGTTTTTGAAAAATTTACTATAGAAAAGGCAATCCCTGGCGCAATTAAAATTTGTGACAGTATAAAATTATTTTTTGAATAATTTACTATAGAAAAGGCAATCCCTGGGATATTTAAAATTTGCGACAGTAGAAAATTATTTTTTGAATAATTTACTATAGAAAAGGCAATCCCTGGCGCAATTAAAATTTGCGACAGTAGAAAATTAGTTTTTGAAAAATTTACTATAGAAAAGGCAATCCCTGGCGCACATAAAATTTGCGACAGTATAAAATTAGTTTTTGAAAAATTTACTATATAAAACGCAATCCCTGGCGCAATTAAAATTTGTGACAGTATAAAATTAGTTTTTGAAAAATTTACTATAGAAAAGGCAATCCCTGGGATATTTACTGTCGCAAATTTTAAATATCCCAGGGATTGCCTTTTCTACAGTAAATTATTCAAAAACTAATTTTCTACTGTCACAAATTTTAATTGCGCCAGGGATTGCCTTTTCTATAGTAAATTATTCAAAAAATAATTTTCAACTGTCACAAATTTTAATTACGCCAGGGATTGCCTTTTATATAGTAAATTTTTCAAAAACTCATTTTATACTGTCGCAAATTTTAATTGCGCCAGGGATGGCCTTTTCTATAGTAAATTATTCAAAAACTAATTTTATACTGTCGCAAATTTTAATTGCGCCAGGGATTGCCTTTTCTATAGTAAATTATTCAAAAAATAATTTTCTACTGTCGCAAATTTTAAATATCCCAGGGATTGCCTTTTATATAGTAAATTATTCAAAAAATAATTTTATACTGTCACAAATTTTATGTGCGGCAGGGATTGCCTTTTCTATAGTAAATTATTCAAAAAATAATTTTATACTGTCGCAAATTTTAAATATCCCAGGGATTGCCTTTTCTATAGTAAATTATTCAAAAAATAATTTTCTACTGTCGCAAATTTTAATTGCGCCAGGGATTGCCTTTTCTACAGTAAATTATTCAAAAACTAATTTTATACTGTCGCAAATTTTATGTGCGCCAGGGATTGCCTTTTATATAGTAAATTATTCAAAAAATAATTTTATACTGTCGCAAATTTTAAATATCCCAGGGATTGCCTTTTCTACAGTAAATTATTCAAAAACTAATTTTATACTGTCGCAAATTTTAATTGCGCCAGGGATTGCCTTTTCTATAGTAAATTATTCAAAAACTAATTTTATACTGTCGCAAATTTTATGTGCGCCAGGGATTGCCTTTTCTATAGTAAATTATTCAAAAAATAATTTTATACTGTCGCAAATTTTAATTGCGCCAGGGATTGACTTTTCTATAGTAAATTATTCAAAAACTAATTTTATACTGTCGCAAATTTTATGTGCGCCAGGGATTGCCTTTTCTATAGTAAATTATTCAAAAAATAATTTTCTACTGTCGCAAATTTTAAATATCCCAGGGATTGCCTTTTCTACAGTAAATTATTCAAAAACTAATTTTATACTGTCGCAAATTTTAATTGCGCCAGGGATTGCCTTTTCTATAGTAAATTATTCAATTAATTGCGCCAGGGATTGCCTTTTCTATAGTAAATTATTCAAAAAATAATTTTCAACTGTCACAAATTTTAATTGCGCCAGGGATTGCCTTTTCTATAGTAAATTATTCAAAAAATAATTTTATACTGTCGCAAATTTTAATTGCGCCAGGGATTGACTTTTCTATAGTAAATTATTCAAAAACTAATTTTCAACTGTCACAAATTTTATGTGCGCCAGGGATTGCCTTTTCTATAGTAAATTATTCAAAAACTAATTTTATACTGTCGCAAATTTTAAATATCCCAGGGATTGCCTTTTCTATAGTAAATTATTCAAAAAATAATTTTCTACTGTCGCAAATTTTAATTGCGCCAGGGATTGCCTTTTATATAGTAAATTATTCAAAAAATAATTTTCTACTGTCGCAAATTTTATGTGCGCCAGGGATTGCCTTTTCTATAGTAAATTATTCAAAAACTAATTTTATACTGTCGCAAATTTTATGTGCGCCAGGGATTGACTTTTCTATAGTAAATTATTCAAAAACTAATTTTATACTGTCACAAATTTTAATTGCGCCAGGGATTGCCTTTTCTATAGTAAATTATTCAAAAACTAATTTTATACTGTCGCAAATTTTTTGTGCGCCAGGGATTGCCTTTTCTACAGTAAATTATTCAAAAAATAATTTTCTACTGTCGCAAATTTTAATTGCGCCAGGGATTGCCTTTTCTACAGTAAATTTTTCAAAAACTAATTTGATACTGTCGCAAATTTTATGTGCGCCAGGGATTGCCTTTTCTATAGTAAATTATTCAAAAAATAATTTTATACTGTCACAAATTTTATGTGCGCCAGGGATTGCCTTTTCTATAGTAAATTATTCAAAAAATAATTTTATACTGTCGCAAATTTTATGTGCGCCAGGGATTGCCTTTTCTATAGTAAATTATTCAAAAACTAATTTTATACTGTCGCAAATTTTATGTGCGCCAGGGATTGCCTTTTCTATAGTAAATTATTCAAAAAATAATTTTCAACTGTCACAAATTTTAATTGCGCCAGGGATTGCCTTTTCTATAGTAAATTATTCAAAAAATAATTTTATACTGTCGCAAATTTTATGTGCGCCAGGGATTGCCTTTTCTATAGTAAATTATTCAAAAACTAATTTTATACTGTCGCAAATTTTATGTGCGCCAGGGATTGCCTTTTCTATAGTAAATTATTCAAAAAATAATTTTCAACTGTCACAAATTTTAATTACGCCAGGGATTGCCTTTTCTATAGTAAATTTTTCAAAAACTAATTTTATACTGTCGCAAATTTTAATTGCGCCAGGGATTGCCTTTTCTATAGTAAATTATTCAAAAAAAAATTTTCAACTGTCACAAATTTTAATTGCGCCAGGGATTGCCTTTTCTATAGTAAATTATTCAAAAACTAATTTTCAACTGTCACAAATTTTAATTGCGCCAGGGATTGCCTTTTCTATAGTAAATTATTCAAAAAATAATTTTCAACTGTCACAAATTTTAATTGCGCCAGGGATTGCCTTTTCTATAGTAAATTATTCAAAAAATAATTTTCAACTGTCACAAATTTTAATTGCGCCAGGGATTGCCTTTTCTATAGTAAATTATTCAAAAACTAATTTTATACTGTCGCAAATTTTAATTGCGCCAGGGATTGCCTTTTCTATAGTAAATTATTCAAAAACTAATTTTATACTGTCGCAAATTTTATGTGCGCCAGGGATTGCCTTTTCTATAGTAAATTATTCAAAAAATAATTTTATACTGTCGCAAATTTTAAATATCCCAGGGATTGCCTTTTCTATAGTAAATTATTCAAAAAATAATTTTCAACTGTCACAAATTTTAATTGCGCCAGGGATTGCCTTTGCTATAGTAAATTATTCAAAAACTAATTTTATACTGTCGCAAATTTTAAATATCCCAGGGATTGCCTTTTCTATAGTAAATTATTCAAAAAATAATTTTATACTGTCGCAAATTTTAAATATCCCAGGGATTGCCTTTTCTACAGTAAATTATTCAAAAACTAATTTTCTACTGTCGCAAATTTTAATTGCGCCAGGGATTGCCTTTTCTATAGTAAATTATTCAAAAAATAATTTTCAACTGTCACAAATTTTAATTGCGCCTGGGATTGCCTTTTCTATAGTAAATTATTCAAAAAATAATTTTCAACTGTCACAAATTTTAATTGCGCCAGGGATTGCCTTTTCTACAGTAAATTATTCAAAAAATAATTTTATACTGTCGCAAATTTTAAATATCCCAGGGATTGCCTTTTCTATAGTAAATTATTCAAAAAATAATTTTCAACTGTCACAAATTTTAAATATCCCAGGGATTGCCTTTTCTACAGTAAATTATTCAAAAACTAATTTTATACTGTCGCAAATTTTAGATATCCCAGGGATTGCCTTTTCTACAGTAAATTATTCAAAAACTAATTTTCTACTGTCGCAAATTTTAATTGCGCCAGGGATTGCCTTTTCTACAGTAAATTATTCAAAAAATAATTTTCAACTGTCACAAATTTTAATTGCGCCAGGGATTGCCTTTTCTACAGTAAATTATTCAAAAAATAATTTTATACTGTCGCAAATTTTAAATATCCCAGGGATTGCCTTTTCTATAGTAAATTATTCAAAAAATAATTTTCAACTGTCACAAATTTTATGTGCGCCAGGGATTGCCTTTTCTATAGTAAATTATTCAAAAACTAATTTTATACTGTCGCAAATTTTAATTGCGCCAGGGATTGCCTTTTCTATAGTAAATTATTCAAAAAATAATTTTCTACTGTCGCAAATTTTAATTGCGCCAGGGATTGCCTTTTCTATAGTAAATTATTCAAAAAATAATTTTCAACTGTCACAAATTTTAATTGCGCCAGGGATTGCCTTTTCTATAGTAAATTATTCAAAAAATAATTTTCAACTGTCACAAATTTTAATTGCGCCAGGGATTGCCTTTTCTATAGTAAATTATTCAAAAAATAATTTTCAACTGTCACAAATTTTAATTGCGCCAGGGATTGCCTTTTCTATAGTAAATTATTCAAAAACTAATTTTATACTGTCGCAAATTTTAATTGCGCCAGGGATTGCCTTTTCTATAGTAAATTATTCAAAAACTAATTTTATACTGTCGCAAATTTTATGTGCGCCAGGGATTGCCTTTTCTATAGTAAATTATTCAAAAACTAATTTTATACTGTCGCAAATTTTATGTGCGCCAGGGATTGCCTTTTCTATAGTAAATTATTCAAAAAATAATTTTCTACTGTCGCAAATTTTATGTGCGCCAGGGATTGCCTTTTCTACTGTAAATTATTCAAAAACTAATTTTATACTGTCGCAAATTTTAATTGCGCCAGGGATTGCCTTTTCTATAGTAAATTATTCAAAAACTAATTTTATACTGTCGCAAATTTTATGTGCGCCAGGGATTGCCTTTTATATAGTAAATTTTTCAAAAAATAATTTTCTACTGTCGCAAATTTTAATTGCGCCAGGGATTGCCTTTTATATAGTAAATTATTCAAAAAATAATTTTCTACTGTCGCAAATTTTATGTGCGCCAGGGATTGCCTTTTATATAGTAAATTTTTCAAAAAATAATTTTCTACTGTCGCAAATTTTAATTGCGCCAGGGATTGCCTTTTCTACAGTAAATTATTCAAAAAATAATTTTATACTGTCGCAAATTTTAAATATCCCAGGGATTGCCTTTTCTATAGTAAATTATTCAAAAAATAATTTTCAACTGTCACAAATTTTATGTGCGCCAGGGATTGCCTTTTCTATAGTAAATTATTCAAAAACTAATTTTATACTGTCGCAAATTTTAATTGCGCCAGGGATTGCCTTTTCTATAGTAAATTATTCAAAAAATAATTTTCTACTGTCGCAAATTTTAATTGCGCCAGGGATTGCCTTTTCTATAGTAAATTATTCAAAAAATAATTTTCAACTGTCACAAATTTTAATTGCGCCAGGGATTGCCTTTTCTATAGTAAATTATTCAAAAAATAATTTTCAACTGTCACAAATTTTAATTGCGCCAGGGATTGCCTTTTCTATAGTAAATTATTCAAAAAATAATTTTATACTGTCGCAAATTTTAAATATCCCAGGGATTGCCTTTTCTACAGTAAATTATTCAAAAACTAATTTTCTACTGTCGCAAATTTTAATTGCGCCAGGGATTGCCTTTTATATAGTAAATTTTTCAAAAACTAATTTTATACTGTCGCAAATTTTAATTGCGCCAGGGATTGCCTTTTCTATAGTAAATTATTCAAAAAATAATTTTCAACTGTCACAAATTTTAATTGCGCCAGGGATTGCCTTTTCTATAGTAAATTATTCAAAAAATAATTTTCAACTGTCACAAATTTTAATTACGCCAGGGATTGCCTTTTCTATAGTAAATTTTTCAAAAACTAATTTTATACTGTCGCAAATTTTAATTGCGCCAGGGATTGCCTTTTCTATAGTAAATTATTCAAAAAATAATTTTCAACTGTCACAAATTTTAATTGCGCCAGGGATTGCCTTATCTATAGTAAATTATTCAAAAACTAATTTTCAACTGTCACAAATTTTAATTGCGCCAGGGATTGCCTTTTCTATAGTAAATTATTCAAAAAATAATTTTCAACTGTCACAAATTTTAATTGCGCCAGGGATTGCCTTTTCTATAGTAAATTATTCAAAAAATTATTTTCAACTGTCACAAATTTTAATTGCGCCAGGGATTGCCTTTTCTATAGTAAATTATTCAAAAACTAATTTTATACTGTCGCAAATTTTAATTGCGCCAGGGATTGCCTTTTCTATAGTAAATTATTCAAAAACTAATTTTATACTGTCGCAAATTTTATGTGCGCCAGGGATTGCCTTTTCTATAGTAAATTATTCAAAAAATAATTTTATACTGTCGCAAATTTTAAATATCCCAGGGATTGCCTTTTCTATAGTAAATTATTCAAAAAATAATTTTCAACTGTCACAAATTTTAATTGCGCCAGGGATTGCCTTTTCTATAGTAAATTATTCAAAAACTAATTTTATACTGTCGCAAATTTTAAATATCCCAGGGATTGCCCTTTTCTATAGTAAATTATTCAAAAAAATAATTTTATACTGTCGCAAATTTTAAATATCCCAGGGATTGCCTTTTCTACAGTAAATTATTCAAAAACTAATTTTCTACTGTCGCAAATTTTAATTGCGCCAGGGATTGCCTTTTCTATAGTAAATTATTCAAAAAATAATTTTCAACTGTCACAAATTTTAATTGCGCCAGGGATTGCCTTTTCTATAGTAAATTATTCAAAAAATAATTTTATACTGTCGCAAATTTTAATTGCGCCAGGGATTGCCTTTTCTACAGTAAATTATTCAAAAAATAATTTTATACTGTCGCAAATTTTAATTGCGCCAGGGATTGCCTTTTCTATAGTAAATTATTCAAAAACTAATTTTATACTGTCGCAAATTTTATGTGCGCCAGGGATTGCCTTTTCTATAGTAAATTATTCAAAAAATAATTTTCTACTGTCGCAAATTTTAAATATCCCAGGGATTGCCTTTTCTACAGTAAATTATTCAAAAACTAATTTTATACTGTCGCAAATTTTAATTGCGCCAGGGATTGCCTTTTCTATAGTAAATTATTCAAAAAATAATTTTATACTGTCGCAAATTTTAATTGCGCCAGGGATTGCCTTTTCTATAGTAAATTATTCAAAAAATAATTTTCAACTGTCACAAATTTTAATTGCGCCAGGGATTGCCTTTTCTATAGTAAATTATTCAAAAAATAATTTTATACTGTCGCAAATTTTAATTGCGCCAGGGATTGACTTTTCTATAGTAAATTATTCAAAAACTAATTTTCAACTGTCACAAATTTTATGTGCGCCAGGGATTGCCTTTTCTATAGTAAATTATTCAAAAACTAATTTTATACTGTCGCAAATTTTAAATATCCCAGGGATTGCCTTTTCTATAGTAAATTATTCAAAAAATAATTTTCTACTGTCGCAAATTTTAATTGCGCCAGGGATTGCCTTTTCTATAGTAAATTATTCAAAAAATAATTTTCAACTGTCACAAATTTTAATTGCGCCAGGGATTGCCTTTTCTATAGTAAATTATTCAAAAAATAATTTTCAACTGTCACAAATTTTAATTGCGCCAGGGATTGCCTTTTCTATAGTAAATTATTCAAAAAATAATTTTATACTGTCGCAAATTTTAAATATCCCAGGGATTGCCTTTTCTACAGTAAATTATTCAAAAACTAATTTTCTACTGTCGCAAATTTTAATTGCGCCAGGGATTGCCTTTTATATAGTAAATTTTTCAAAAACTAATTTTATACTGTCGCAAATTTTATGTGCGCCAGGGATTGCCTTTTCTATAGTAAATTATTCAAAAACTAATTTTATACTGTCGCAAATTTTATGTGCGCCAGGGATTGCCTTTTCTATAGTAAATTATTCAAAAAATAATTTTCAACTGTCACAAATTTTAATTGCGCCAGGGATTGCCTTTTCTACAGTAAATTATTCAAAAAATAATTTTATACTGTCGCAAATTTTAATTACGCCAGGGATTGCCTTTTCTACAGTAAATTATTCAAAAAATAATTTTCAACTGTCGCAAATTTTAATTGCGCCAGGGATTGCCTTTTCTACAGTAAATTTTTCAAAAACTAATTTTATACTGTCGCAAATTTTATGTGCGCCAGGGATTGCCTTTTCTACAGTAAATTATTCAAAAAATAATTTTATACTGTCGCAAATTTTAATTACGCCAGGGATTGCCTTTTCTACAGTAAATTATTCAAAAAATAATTTTATACTGTCGCAAATTTTAAATATCCCAGGGATTGCCTTTTCTATAGTAAATTTTTCAAAAACTAGTTTTATACTGTCGCAAATTTTATGTGCGCCAGGGATTGCCTTTTCTATAGTAAATTATTCAAAAAATAATTTTCAACTGTCACAAATTTTAATTGCGCCAGGGATTGCCTTTTCTACAGTAAATTATTCAAAAAATAATTTTATACTGTCGCAAATTTTAATTACGCCAGGGATTGCCTTTTCTACAGTAAATTATTCAAAAAATAATTTTCTACTGTCGCAAATTTTAATTGCGCCAGGGATTGCCTTTTCTACAGTAAATTTTTCAAAAACTAATTTTATACTGTCGCAAATTTTATGTGCGCCAGGGATTGCCTTTTCTACAGTAAATTATTCAAAAAATAATTTTATACTGTCACAAATTTTAATTGCGCCAGGGATTACCTTTTCTACAGTAAATTATTCAAAAAATAATTTTATACTGTCGCAAATTTTAATTACGCCAGGGATTGCCTTTTCTACAGTAAATTATTCAAAAAATAATTTTCTACTGTCGCAAATTTTAAATATCCCAGGGATTGCCTTTTCTATAGTAAATTTTTCAAAAACTAATTTTATACTGTCGCAAATTTTAATTACGCCAGGGATTGCCTTTTCTATAGTAAATTATTCAAAAACTAATTTTATACTGTCGCAAATTTTAATTACGCCAGGGATTGCCTTTTCTATAGTAAATTATTCAAAAACTAATTTTATACTGTCGCAAATTTTAATTACGCCAGGGATTGCCTTTTATATAGTAAATTTTTCAAAAACTAATTTTTTACTGTCGCAAATTTTATGTTCGCCAGGGATTGCCTTTTCTATAGTAAATTATTCAAAAACTAATTTTATACTGTCGCAAATTTTAATTGCGCCAGGGATTGCCTTTTCTATAGTAAATTATTCAAAAAATAATTTTCAACTGTCACAAATTTTAATTGCGCCAGGGATTGCCTTTTCTATAGTAAATTATTCAAAAAATAATTTTCAACTGTCACAAATTTTAATTGCGCCAGGGATTGCCTTTTCTATAGTAAATTATTCAAAAAATAATTTTCAACTGTCACAAATTTTAATTGCGCCAGGGATTGCCTTTTCTATAGTAAATTATTCAAAAAATAATTTTCAACTGTCACAAATTTTAATTGCGCCAGGGATTGCCTTTTCTACAGTAAATTATTCAAAAAATAATTTTCAACTGTCACAAATTTTATGTGCGCCAGGGATTGCCTTTTCTATAGTAAATTATTCAAAAAATAATTTTATACTGTCGCAAATTTTAAATATCCCAGGGATTGCCTTTTCTACAGTAAATTATTCAAAAAATAATTTTATACTGTCGCAAATTTTAATTGCGCCAGGGATTGCCTTTTCTACAGTAAATTATTCAAAAAATAATTTTATACTGTCGCAAATTTTAAATATCCCAGGGATTGCCTTTTCTATAGTAAATTATTCAAAAAATAATTTTCAACTGTCACAAATTTTAATTGCGCCAGGGATTGCCTTTTCTATAGTAAATTATTCAAAAAATAATTTTCAACTGTCACAAATTTTATGTGCGCCAGGGATTGCCTTTTCTACAGTAAATTATTCAAAAACTAATTTTCTACTGTCGCAAATTTTAAATATCCCAGGGATTGCCTTTTCTACAGTAAATTATTCAAAAAATAATTTTCAACTGTCACAAATTTTAATTACGCCAGGGATTGCCTTTTCTATAGTAAATTTTTCAAAAACTAATTTTATACTGTCGCAAATTTTAATTACGCCAGGGATTGCCTTTTCTACAGTAAATTATTCAAAAAATAATTTTCTACTGTCGCAAATTTTAATTGCGCCAGGGATTGCCTTTTCTATAGTAAATTATTCAAAAAATAATTTTCAACTGTCACAAATTTTAATTGCGCCAGGGATTGCCTTTTCTATAGTAAATTATTCAAAAAATAATTTTCAACTGTCACAAATTTTAATTGCGCCAGGGATTGCCTTTTCTACAGTAAATTATTCAAAAACTAATTTTCTACTGTCGCAAATTTTAATTGCGCCAGGGATTGCCTTTTCTACAGTAAATTTTTCAAAAACTAATTTTATACTGTCGCAAATTTTAAATATCCCAGGGATTGCCTTTTCTACAGTAAATTATTCAAAAACTAATTTTATACTGTCGCAAATTTTATGTGCGCCAGGGATTGCCTTTTCTACAGTAAATTATTCAAAAAATAATTTTCAACTGTCGCAAATTTTATGTGCGCCAGGGATTGCCTTTTCTATAGTAAATTATTCAAAAACTAATTTTATACTGTCGCAAATTTTATGTGCGCCAGGGATTGCCTTTTCTATAGTAAATTATTCAAAAAATAATTTTATACTGTCGCAAATTTTAAATATCCCAGGGATTGCCTTTTCTATAGTAAATTTTTCAAAAACTAATTTTATACTGTCGCAAATTTTATGTGCGCCAGGGATTGCCTTTTCTATAGTAAATTATTCAAAAAATAATTTTATACTGTCGCAAATTTTAAATATCCCAGGGATTGCCTTTTCTATAGTAAATTATTCAAAAACTAATTTTATACTGTCGCAAATTTTATGTGCGCCAGGGATTGCCTTTTCTATAGTAAATTATTCAAAAACTAATTTTATACTGTCGCAAATTTTATGTGCGCCAGGGATTGCCTTTTCTATAGTAAATTATTCAAAAAATAATTTTATACTGTCGCAAATTTTAAATATCCCAGGGATTGCCTTTTCTACAGTAAATTATTCAAAAACTAATTTTATACTGTCGCAAATTTTAAATATCCCAGGGATTGCCTTTTCTATAGTAAATTATTCAAAAAATAATTTTCTACTGTCGCAAATTTTAATTACGCCAGGGATTGCCTTTTATATAGTAAATTTTTCAAAAACTAATTTTATACTGTCGCAAATTTTAATTGCGCCAGGGATTGCCTTTTCTACAGTAAATTATTCAAAAACTAATTTTATACTGTCGCAAATTTTATGTGCGCCAGGGATTGCCTTTTCTATAGTAAATTATTCAAAAACTAATTTTATACTGTCGCAAATTTTATGTGCGCCAGGGATTGCCTTTTCTATAGTAAATTATTCAAAAAATAATTTTCAACTGTCACAAATTTTAATTGCGCCAGGGATTGCCTTTTCTATAGTAAATTATTCAAAAACTAATTTTATACTGTCGCAAATTTTATGTGCGCCAGGGATTGCCTTTTCTATAGTAAATTATTCAAAAAATAATTTTCAACTGTCACAAATTTTAATTGCGCCAGGGATTGCCTTTTCTATAGTAAATTATTCAAAAACTAATTTTATACTGTCGCAAATTTTATGTGCGCCAGGGATTGCCTTTTCTATAGTAAATTATTCAAAAAATAATTTTCAACTGTCACAAATTTTAATTGCGCCAGGGATTGCCTTTTCTACAGTAAATTATTCAAAAAATAATTTTATACTGTCGCAAATTTTAAATATCCCAGGGATTGCCTTTTATATAGTAAATTTTTCAAAAACTAATTTTCAACTGTCACAAATTTTATGTGCGCCAGGGATTGCCTTTTCTACAGTAAATTATTCAAAAAATAATTTTCTACTGTCGCAAATTTTAATTGCGCCAGGGATTGCCTTTTCTACAGTAAATTTTTCAAAAACTAATTTTATACTGTCGCAAATTTTATGTGCGCCAGGGATTGCCTTTTCTATAGTAAATTATTCAAAAAATAATTTTATACTGTCGCAAATTTTAAATATCCCAGGGATTGCCTTTTCTATAGTAAATTATTCAAAAACTAATTTTATACTGTCGCAAATTTTATGTGCGCCAGGGATTGCCTTTTCTATAGTAAATTATTCAAAAAATAATTTTCAACTGTCACAAATTTTAATTGCGCCAGGGATTGCCTTTTCTACAGTAAATTATTCAAAAAATAATTTTCAACTGTCGCAAATTTTATGTGCGCCAGGGATTGCCTTTTCTATAGTAAATTATTCAAAAACTAATTTTCAACTGTCGCAAATTTTAAATATCCCAGGGATTGCCTTTTCTATAGTAAATTATTCAAAAAATAATTTTCTACTGTCGCAAATTTTAATTGCGCCAGGGATTGCCTTTTCTACAGTAAATTATTCAAAAAATAATTTTATACTGTCGCAAATTTTATGTGCGCCAGGGATTGCCTTTTATATAGTAAATTATTCAAAAAATAATTTTATACTGTCGCAAATTTTAAATATCCCAGGGATTGCCTTTTCTACAGTAAATTATTCAAAAACTAATTTTATACTGTCGCAAATTTTATGTGCGCCAGGGATTGCCTTTTATATAGTAAATTATTCAAAAAATAATTTTATACTGTCGCAAATTTTAAATATCCCAGGGATTGCCTTTTCTACAGTAAATTATTCAAAAACTAATTTTATACTGTCGCAAATTTTAATTGCGCCAGGGATTGCCTTTTCTATAGTAAATTATTCAAAAAATAATTTTATACTGTCGCAAATTTTAAATATCCCAGGGATTGCCTTTTCTATAGTAAATTATTCAAAAAATAATTTTCAACTGTCACAAATTTTAATTGCGCCAGGGATTGCCTTTTCTATAGTAAATTATTCAAAAAATAATTTTCAACTGTCACAAATTTTATGTGCGCCAGGGATTGCCTTTTCTATAGTAAATTATTCAAAAAATAATTTTCAACTGTCACAAATTTTAATTGCGCCAGGGATTGCCTTTTCTACAGTAAATTATTCAAAAACTAATTTTATACTGTCGCAAATTTTATGTGCGCCAGGGATTGCCTTTTCTATAGTAAATTATTCAAAAACTAATTTTCAACTGTCGCAAATTTTAAATATCCCAGGGATTGCCTTTTCTATAGTAAATTATTCAAAAAATAATTTTCTACTGTCGCAAATTTTAATTGCGCCAGGGATTGCCTTTTCTACAGTAAATTATTCAAAAACTAATTTTATACTGTCGCAAATTTTATGTGCGCCAGGGATTGCCTTTTATATAGTAAATTATTCAAAAAATAATTTTATACTGTCGCAAATTTTAAATATCCCAGGGATTGCCTTTTCTACAGTAAATTATTCAAAAACTAATTTTATACTGTCGCAAATTTTAATTGCGCCAGGGATTGCCTTTTCTATAGTAAATTATTCAAAAAATAATTTTATACTGTCGCAAATTTTAAATATCCCAGGGATTGCCTTTTCTATAGTAAATTATTCAAAAAATAATTTTCAACTGTCACAAATTTTAATTGCGCCAGGGATTGCCTTTTCTATAGTAAATTATTCAAAAAATAATTTTCAACTGTCACAAATTTTATGTGCGCCAGGGATTGCCTTTTCTATAGTAAATTATTCAAAAAATAATTTTCAACTGTCACAAATTTTAATTGCGCCAGGGATTGCCTTTTCTACAGTAAATTATTCAAAAAATAATTTTCAACTGTCGCAAATTTTATGTGCGCCAGGGATTGCCTTTTCTATAGTAAATTATTCAAAAAATAATTTTATACTGTCGCAAATTTTATGTGCGCCAGGGATTGCCTTTTCTATAGTAAATTATTCAAAAAATAATTTTCAACTGTCACAAATTTTAATTGCGCCAGGGATTGCCTTTTCTATAGTAAATTATTCAAAAACTAATTTTATACTGTCGCAAATTTTATGTGCGCCAGGGATTGCCTTTTCTACAGTAAATTATTCAAAAAATAATTTTCTACTGTCGCAAATTTTAATTGCGCCAGGGATTGCCTTTTCTACAGTAAATTTTTCAAAAACTAATTTTATACTGTCGCAAATTTTATGTGCGCCAGGGATTGCCTTTTCTATAGTAAATTATTCAAAAAATAATTTTATACTGTCGCAAATTTTAAATATCCCAGGGATTGCCTTTTCTATAGTAAATTATTCAAAAACTAATTTTATACTGTCGCAAATTTTATGTGCGCCAGGGATTGCCTTTTCTATAGTAAATTATTCAAAAAATAATTTTCAACTGTCACAAATTTTAATTGCGCCAGGGATTGCCTTTTCTACAGTAAATTATTCAAAAAATAATTTTCAACTGTCGCAAATTTTATGTGCGCCAGGGATTGCCTTTTCTATAGTAAATTATTCAAAAAATAATTTTCAACTGTCACAAATTTTATGTGCGCCAGGGATTGCCTTTTCTATAGTAAATTATTCAAAAAATAATTTTCAACTGTCACAAATTTTAATTGCGCCAGGGATTGCCTTTTCTACAGTAAATTATTCAAAAACTAATTTTATATTGTCGCAAATTTTATGTGCGCCAGGGATTGCCTTTTCTATAGTAAATTATTCAAAAACTAATTTTATACTGTCGCAAATTTTATGTGCGCCAGGGATTGCCTTTTCTATAGTAAATTATTCAAAAACTAATTTTATACTGTCGCAAATTTTATGTGCGCCAGGGATTGCCTTTTCTATAGTAAATTATTCAAAAAATAATTTTCAACTATCACAAATTTTAATTGCGCCAGGGATTGCCTTTTCTACAGTAAATTATTCAAAAAATAATTTTCAACTGTCGCAAATTTTAATTGCGCCAGGGATTGCCTTTTCTATAGTAAATTATTCAAAAAATAATTTTCAACTGTCACAAATTTTATGTGCGCCAGGGATTGCCTTTTCTATAGTAAATTATTCAAAAAATAATTTTCAACTGTCACAAATTTTAATTGCGCCAGGGATTGCCTTTTATATAGTAAATTTTTCAAAAACTAATTTTATACTGTCGCAAATTTTAATTGCGCCAGGGATTGCCTTTTCTACAGTAAATTATTCAAAAACTAATTTTATACTGTCGCAAATTTTATGTGCGCCAGGGATTGCCTTTTCTATAGTAAATTATTCAAAAACTAATTTTATACTGTCGCAAATTTTATGTGCGCCAGGGATTGCCTTTTCTATAGTAAATTATTCAAAAAATAATTTTCAACTGTCACAAATTTTAATTGCGCCAGGGATTGCCTTTTCTATAGTAAATTATTCAAAAACTAATTTTATACTGTCGCAAATTTTATGTGCGCCAGGGATTGCCTTTTCTATAGTAAATTATTCAAAAAATAATTTTCAACTGTCACAAATTTTAATTGCGCCAGGGATTGCCTTTTCTATAGTAAATTATTCAAAAACTAATTTTATACTGTCGCAAATTTTATGTGCGCCAGGGATTGCCTTTTCTATAGTAAATTATTCAAAAAATAATTTTCAACTGTCACAAATTTTAATTGCGCCAGGGATTGCCTTTTCTACAGTAAATTATTCAAAAAATAATTTTATACTGTCGCAAATTTTAAATATCCCAGGGATTGCCTTTTATATAGTAAATTTTTCAAAAACTAATTTTCAACTGTCACAAATTTTATGTGCGCCAGGGATTGCCTTTTCTACAGTAAATTATTCAAAAAATAATTTTCTACTGTCGCAAATTTTAATTGCGCCAGGGATTGCCTTTTCTACAGTAAATTTTTCAAAAACTAATTTTATACTGTCGCAAATTTTATGTGCGCCAGGGATTGCCTTTTCTATAGTAAATTATTCAAAAAATAATTTTATACTGTCGCAAATTTTAAATATCCCAGGGATTGCCTTTTCTATAGTAAATTATTCAAAAACTAATTTTATACTGTCGCAAATTTTATGTGCGCCAGGGATTGCCTTTTCTATAGTAAATTATTCAAAAAATAATTTTCAACTGTCACAAATTTTAATTGCGCCAGGGATTGCCTTTTCTACAGTAAATTATTCAAAAAATAATTTTCAACTGTCGCAAATTTTATGTGCGCCAGGGATTGCCTTTTCTATAGTAAATTATTCAAAAACTAATTTTCAACTGTCGCAAATTTTAAATATCCCAGGGATTGCCTTTTCTATAGTAAATTATTCAAAAAATAATTTTCTACTGTCGCAAATTTTAATTGCGCCAGGGATTGCCTTTTCTACAGTAAATTATTCAAAAAATAATTTTATACTGTCGCAAATTTTATGTGCGCCAGGGATTGCCTTTTATATAGTAAATTATTCAAAAAATAATTTTATACTGTCGCAAATTTTAAATATCCCAGGGATTGCCTTTTCTACAGTAAATTATTCAAAAACTAATTTTATACTGTCGCAAATTTTATGTGCGCCAGGGATTGCCTTTTATATAGTAAATTATTCAAAAAATAATTTTATACTGTCGCAAATTTTAAATATCCCAGGGATTGCCTTTTCTACAGTAAATTATTCAAAAACTAATTTTATACTGTCGCAAATTTTAATTGCGCCAGGGATTGCCTTTTCTATAGTAAATTATTCAAAAAATAATTTTATACTGTCGCAAATTTTAAATATCCCAGGGATTGCCTTTTCTATAGTAAATTATTCAAAAAATAATTTTCAACTGTCACAAATTTTAATTGCGCCAGGGATTGCCTTTTCTATAGTAAATTATTCAAAAAATAATTTTCAACTGTCACAAATTTTATGTGCGCCAGGGATTGCCTTTTCTATAGTAAATTATTCAAAAAATAATTTTCAACTGTCACAAATTTTAATTGCGCCAGGGATTGCCTTTTCTACAGTAAATTATTCAAAAACTAATTTTATACTGTCGCAAATTTTATGTGCGCCAGGGATTGCCTTTTCTATAGTAAATTATTCAAAAACTAATTTTCAACTGTCGCAAATTTTAAATATCCCAGGGATTGCCTTTTCTATAGTAAATTATTCAAAAAATAATTTTCTACTGTCGCAAATTTTAATTGCGCCAGGGATTGCCTTTTCTACAGTAAATTATTCAAAAACTAATTTTATACTGTCGCAAATTTTATGTGCGCCAGGGATTGCCTTTTATATAGTAAATTATTCAAAAAATAATTTTATACTGTCGCAAATTTTAAATATCCCAGGGATTGCCTTTTCTACAGTAAATTATTCAAAAACTAATTTTATACTGTCGCAAATTTTAATTGCGCCAGGGATTGCCTTTTCTATAGTAAATTATTCAAAAAATAATTTTATACTGTCGCAAATTTTAAATATCCCAGGGATTGCCTTTTCTATAGCAAATTATTCAAAAAATAATTTTCAACTGTCACAAATTTTAATTGCGCCAGGGATTGCCTTTTCTATAGTAAATTATTCAAAAAATAATTTTCAACTGTCACAAATTTTATGTGCGCCAGGGATTGCCTTTTCTATAGTAAATTATTCAAAAAATAATTTTCAACTGTCACAAATTTTAATTGCGCCAGGGATTGCCTTTTCTACAGTAAATTATTCAAAAAATAATTTTCAACTGTCGCAAATTTTATGTGCGCCAGGGATTGCCTTTTCTATAGTAAATTATTCAAAAAATAATTTTATACTGTCGCAAATTTTATGTGCGCCAGGGATTGCCTTTTCTATAGTAAATTATTCAAAAAATAATTTTCAACTGTCACAAATTTTAATTGCGCCAGGGATTGCCTTTTCTATAGTAAATTATTCAAAAACTAATTTTATACTGTCGCAAATTTTATGTGCGCCAGGGATTGCCTTTTCTACAGTAAATTATTCAAAAAATAATTTTCTACTGTCGCAAATTTTAATTGCGCCAGGGATTGCCTTTTCTACAGTAAATTTTTCAAAAACTAATTTTATACTGTCGCAAATTTTATGTGCGCCAGGGATTGCCTTTTCTATAGTAAATTATTCAAAAAATAATTTTATACTGTCGCAAATTTTAAATATCCCAGGGATTGCCTTTTCTATAGTAAATTATTCAAAAACTAATTTTATACTGTCGCAAATTTTATGTGCGCCAGGGATTGCCTTTTCTATAGTAAATTATTCAAAAAATAATTTTCAACTGTCACAAATTTTAATTGCGCCAGGGATTGCCTTTTCTACAGTAAATTATTCAAAAAATAATTTTCAACTGTCGCAAATTTTATGTGCGCCAGGGATTGCCTTTTCTATAGTAAATTATTCAAAAAATAATTTTCAACTGTCACAAATTTTATGTGCGCCAGGGATTGCCTTTTCTATAGTAAATTATTCAAAAAATAATTTTCAACTGTCACAAATTTTAATTGCGCCAGGGATTGCCTTTTCTACAGTAAATTATTCAAAAACTAATTTTATATTGTCGCAAATTTTATGTGCGCCAGGGATTGCCTTTTCTATAGTAAATTATTCAAAAACTAATTTTATACTGTCGCAAATTTTATGTGCGCCAGGGATTGCCTTTTCTATAGTAAATTATTCAAAAACTAATTTTATACTGTCGCAAATTTTATGTGCGCCAGGGATTGCCTTTTCTATAGTAAATTATTCAAAAAATAATTTTCAACTATCACAAATTTTAATTGCGCCAGGGATTGCCTTTTCTACAGTAAATTATTCAAAAAATAATTTTCAACTGTCGCAAATTTTAATTGCGCCAGGGATTGCCTTTTCTATAGTAAATTATTCAAAAAATAATTTTCAACTGTCACAAATTTTATGTGCGCCAGGGATTGCCTTTTCTATAGTAAATTATTCAAAAAATAATTTTCAACTGTCACAAATTTTAATTGCGCCAGGGATTGCCTTTTCTACAGTAAATTATTCAAAAACTAATTTTATACTGTCGCAAATTTTATGTGCGCCAGGGATTGCCTTTTCTATAGTAAATTATTCAAAAACTAATTTTATACTGTCGCAAATTTTATGTGCGCCAGGGATTGCCTTTTCTATAGTAAATTATTCAAAAAATAATTTTCAACTGTCACAAATTTTAATTGCGCCAGGGATTGCCTTTTCTATAGTAAATTATTCAAAAACTAATTTTATACTGTCGCAAATTTTATGTGCGCCAGGGATTGCCTTTTCTACAGTAAATTATTCAAAAAATAATTTTCTACTGTCGCAAATTTTAATTGCGCCAGGGATTGCCTTTTCTACAGTAAATTTTTCAAAAACTAATTTTATACTGTCGCAAATTTTATGTGCGCCAGGGATTGCCTTTTCTATAGTAAATTATTCAAAAAATAATTTTATACTGTCGCAAATTTTAAATATCCCAGGGATTGCCTTTTCTATAGTAAATTATTCAAAAACTAATTTTATACTGTCGCAAATTTTATGTGCGCCAGGGATTGCCTTTTCTATAGTAAATTATTCAAAAAATAATTTTCAACTGTCACAAATTTTAATTGCGCCAGGGATTGCCTTTTCTACAGTAAATTATTCAAAAAATAATTTTCAACTGTCGCAAATTTTATGTGCGCCAGGGATTGCCTTTTCTATAGTAAATTATTCAAAAACTAATTTTATACTGTCGCAAATTTTATGTGCGCCAGGGATTGCCTTTTCTATAGTAAATTATTCAAAAAATAATTTTATACTGTCGCAAATTTTAAATATCCCAGGGATTGCCTTTTCTACAGTAAATTATTCAAAAACTAATTTTCAACTGTCACAAATTTTAATTACGCCAGGGATTGCCTTTTCTATAGTAAATTATTCAAAAAATAATTTTATACTGTCACAAATTTTAATTGCGCCAGGGATTGCCTTTTCTATAGTAAATTATTCAAAAACTAATTTTATACTGTCGCAAATTTTAATTGCGCCAGGGATTGCCTTTTCTACAGTAAATTATTCAAAAAATAATTTTCAACTGTCACAAATTTTATGTGCGCCAGGGATTGCCTTTTCTATAGTAAATTATTCAAAAAATAATTTTATACTGTCACAAATTTTAATTGCGCCAGGGATTGCCTTTTCTATAGTAAATTATTCAAAAACTAATTTTATACTGTCGCAAATTTTAATTGCGCCAGGGATTGCCTTTTCTACAGTAAATTATTCAAAAACTAATTTTATACTGTCGCAAATTTTATGTGCGCCAGGGATTGCCTTTTCTATAGTAAATTATTCAAAAACTAATTTTCAACTGTCGCAAATTTTAAATATCCCAGGGATTGCCTTTTCTATAGTAAATTATTCAAAAAATAATTTTCTACTGTCGCAAATTTTAATTGCGCCAGGGATTGCCTTTTCTACAGTAAATTATTCAAAAACTAATTTTATACTGTCGCAAATTTTATGTGCGCCAGGGATTGCCTTTTATATAGTAAATTATTCAAAAAATAATTTTATACTGTCGCAAATTTTAAATATCCCAGGGATTGCCTTTTCTACAGTAAATTATTCAAAAACTAATTTTATACTGTCGCAAATTTTAATTGCGCCAGGGATTGCCTTTTCTATAGTAAATTATTCAAAAAATAATTTTCAACTGTCACAAATTTTAATTGCGCCAGGGATTGCCTTTTCTATAGTAAATTATTCAAAAAATAATTTTCAACTGTCACAAATTTTAATTGCGCCAGGGATTGCCTTTTATATAGTAAATTATTCAAAAAATAATTTTCTACTGTCGCAAATTTTAATTGCGCCAGGGATTGACTTTTCTATAGTAAATTATTCAAAAACTAATTTTCAACTGTCACAAATTTTAATTGCGCCAGGGATTGCCTTTTCTATAGTAAATTATTCAAAAAATAATTTTCAACTGTCACAAATTTTATGTGCGCCAGGGATTGCCTTTTCTATAGTAAATTATTCAAAAAATAATTTTCAACTGTCACAAATTTTATGTGCGCCAGGGATTGCCTTTTCTATAGTAAATTATTCAAAAAATAATTTTCAACTGTCGCAAATTTTAATTGCGCCAGGGATTGCCTTTTCTACAGTAAATTTTTCAAAAACTAATTTTATACTGTCGCAAATTTTATGTGCGCCAGGGATTGCCTTTTCTATAGTAAATTATTCAAAAAATAATTTTATACTGTCGCAAATTTTAAATATCCCAGGGATTGCCTTTTCTATAGTAAATTATTCAAAAACTAATTTTATACTGTCGCAAATTTTATGTGCGCCAGGGATTGCCTTTTCTATAGTAAATTATTCAAAAAATAATTTTCAACTGTCACAAATTTTAATTGCGCCAGGGATTGCCTTTTCTACAGTAAATTATTCAAAAAATAATTTTCAACTGTCGCAAATTTTATGTGCGCCAGGGATTGCCTTTTCTATAGTAAATTATTCAAAAACTAATTTTATACTGTCGCAAATTTTATGTGCGCCAGGGATTGCCTTTTCTATAGTAAATTATTCAAAAAATAATTTTCAACTGTCACAAATTTTAATTGCGCCAGGGATTGCCTTTTCTATAGTAAATTATTCAAAAAATAATTTTATACTGTCGCAAATTTTAAATATCCCAGGGATTGCCTTTTCTACAGTAAATTATTCAAAAACTAATTTTCAACTGTCGCAAATTTTATGTGCGCCAGGGATTGCCTTTTCTATAGTAAATTATTCAAAAAATAATTTTCAACTGTCACAAATTTTATGTGCGCCAGGGATTGCCTTTTCTATAGTAAATTATTCAAAAAATAATTTTCAACTGTCACAAATTTTAATTGCGCCAGGGATTGCCTTTTCTATAGTAAATTATTCAAAAACTAATTTTCAACTGTCACAAATTTTAATTACGCCAGGGATTGCCTTTTCTATAGTAAATTATTCAAAAAATAATTTTATACTGTCGCAAATTTTAATTGCGCCAGGGATTGCCTTTTCTATAGTAAATTATTCAAAAAATAATTTTCAACTGTCACAAATTTTAATTGCGCCACGGATTGCCTTTTCTATAGTAAATTATTCAAAAAATAATTTTATACTGTCGCAAATTTTATGTGCGCCAGGGATTGCCTTTTCTATAGTAAATTATTCAAAAACTAATTTTCAACTGTCACAAATTTTAATTGCGCCAGGGATTGCCTTTTATATAGTAAATTATTCAAAAAATAATTTTATACTGTCACAAATTTTAATTGCGCCAGGGATTGCCTTTTCTACAGTAAATTATTCAAAAAATAATTTTCAACTGTCACAAATTTTAATTACGCCAGGGATTGCCTTTTATATAGTAAATTATTCAAAAACTAATTTTATACTGTCGCAAATTTTATGTGCGCCAGGGATTGCCTTTTCTATAGTAAATTATTCAAAAACTAATTTTATACTGTCGCAAATTTTAAATATCCCAGGGATTGCCTTTTCTATAGTAAATTATTCAAAAAATAATTTTATACTGTCGCAAATTTTATGTGCGCCAGGGATTGACTTTTCTATAGTAAATTATTCAAAAACTAATTTTATACTGTCGCAAATTTTATGTGCGCCAGGGATTGCCTTTTCTATAGTAAATTATTCAAAAACTAATTTTCAACTGTCGCAAATTTTAAATATCCCAGGGATTGCCTTTTCTATAGTAAATTATTCAAAAAATAATTTTATACTGTCGCAAATTTTAATTGCGCCAGGGATTGCCTTTTATATAGTAAATTATTCAAAAAATAATTTTATACTGTCGCAAATTAAAATTTGTGACAGTATAAAATTAGTTTTTGAATAATTTACTGTAGAAAAGGCAATCCCTGGGATATTTAAAATTTGCGATAGTATAAAATTATTTTTTGAATAATTTACTATATAAAAGGCAATCCCTGGCGTAATTAAAATTTGTGACAGTTGACAATTATTTTTTGAATAATTTACTGTAGAAAAGGCAATCCCTGGCGCAATTAAAATTTGTGACAGTATAAAATTATTTTTTGAATAATTTACTATATAAAAGGCAATCCCTGGCGCAATTAAAATTTGTGACAGTTGAAAATTAGTTTTTGAATAATTTACTATAGAAAAGGCAATCCCTGGCGCACATAAAATTTGCGACAGTATAAAATTATTTTTTGAATAATTTACTATAGAAAAGGCAATCCCTGGCGCAATTAAAATTTGTGACAGTTGAAAATTATTTTTTGAATAATTTACTATAGAAAAGGCAATCCCTGGCGCAATTAAAATTTGCGACAGTATAAAATTATTTTTTGAATAATTTACTATAGAAAAGGCAATCCCTGGCGCACATAAAATTTGCGACAGTATAAAATTATTTTTTGAATAATTTACTGTAGAAAAGGCAAATTTTATGTGCGCCAGGGATTGCCTTTTCTATAGTAAATTATTCAAAAAATAATTTTCAACTGTCACAAATTTTAATTGCGCCAGGGATTGCCTTTTCTATAGTAAATTATTCAAAAAATAATTTTATACTGTCGCAAATTTTAAATATCCCAGGGATTGCCTTTTCTACAGTAAATTATTCAAAAACTAATTTTCAACTGTCGCAAATTTTATGTGCGCCAGGGATTGCCTTTTCTATAGTAAATTATTCAAAAAATAATTTTCAACTGTCACAAATTTTATGTGCGCCAGGGATTGCCTTTTCCATAGTAAATTATTCAAAAAATAATTTTCAACTGTCACAAATTTTAATTGCGCCAGGGATTGCCTTTTCTACAGTAAATTATTCAAAAACTAATTTTCAACTGTCGCAAATTTTAATTGCGCCAGGGATTGCCTTTTCTACAGTAAATTATTCAAAAAATAATTTTATACTGTCGCAAATTTTAAATATCCCAGGGATTGCCTTTTATATAGTAAATTATTCAAAAAATAATTTTATACTGTCGCAAATTTTATGTGCGCCAGGGATTGCCTTTTCTATAGTAAATTATTCAAAAACTAATTTTATACTGTCGCAAATTTTATGTGCGCCAGGGATTGCCTTTTCTATAGTAAATTATTCAAAAAATAATTTTCTACTGTCGCAAATTTTAATTACGCCAGGGATTGCCTTTTATATAGTAAATTTTTCAAAAACTAATTTTCAACTGTCACAAATTTTAATTGCGCCAGGGATTGCCTTTTCTATAGTAAATTATTCAAAAAATAATTTTCAACTGTCACAAATTTTAATTGCGCCAGGGATTGCCTTTTCTACAGTAAATTATTCAAAAACTAATTTTCAACTGTCGCAAATTTTATGTGCGCCAGGGATTGCCTTTTCTATAGTAAATTATTCAAAAAATAATTTTCAACTGTCACAAATTTTATGTGCGCCAGGGATTGCCTTTTCTATAGTAAATTATTCAAAAAATAATTTTCAACTGTCACAAATTTTAATTGCGCCAGGGATTGCCTTTTCTATAGTAAATTATTCAAAAAATAATTTTCAACTGTCACAAATTTTATGTGCGCCAGGGATTGCCTTTTCTATAGTAAATTATTCAAAAACTAATTTTCAACTGTCACAAATTTTAATTGCGCCAGGGATTGCCTTTTCTACAGTAAATTATTCAAAAACTAATTTTCAACTGTCGCAAATTTTAATTGCGCCAGGGATTGCCTTTTATATAGTAAATTTTTCAAAAACTAATTTTCAACTGTCACAAATTTTATGTGCGCCAGGTATTGCCTTTTCTATAGTAAATTATTCAAAAACTAATTTTATACTGTCGCAAATTTTATGTGCGCCAGGGATTGCCTTTTATATAGTAAATTATTCAAAAACTAATTTTATACTGTCGCAAATTTTATGTGCGCCAGGGATTGCCTTTTCTACAGTAAATTATTCAAAAAATAATTTTCTACTGTCGCAAATTTTAATTGCGCCAGGGATTGCCTTTTCTACAGTAAATTATTCAAAAAATAATTTTCAACTGTCACAAATTTTATGTGCGCCAGGGATTGCCTTTTCTATAGTAAATTATTCAAAAACTAATTTTATACTGTCGCAAATTTTATGTGCGCCAGGGATTGCCTTTTCTATAGTAAATTATTCAAAAAATAATTTTCAACTGTCACAAATTTTATGTGCGCCAGGGATTGCCTTTTCTATAGTAAATTATTCAAAAACTAATTTTATACTGTCGCAAATTTTATGTGCGCCAGGGATTGCCTTTTATATAGAAAATTATTCAAAAAATAATTTTCAACTGTCACAAATTTTAATTACGCCAGGGATTGCCTTTTATATAGTAAATTTTTCAAAAACTAATTTTATACTGTCGCAAATTTTATGTGCGCCAGGGATTGCCTTTTATATAGTAAATTTTTCAAAAACTAATTTTCAACTGTCACAAATTTTAATTACGCCAGGGATTGCCTTTTATATAGTAAATTTTTCAAAAACTAATTTTATACTGTCGCAAATTTTAAATATCCCAGGGATTGCCTTTTCTACAGTAAATTATTCAAAAAATAATTTTATACTGTCGCAAATTTTAAATATCCCAGGGATTGCCTTTTCTACAGTAAATTATTCAAAAACTAATTTTATACTGTCGCAAATTTTAATTGCGCCAGGGATTGCCTTTTCTACAGTAAATTATTCAAAAAATAATTTTCAACTGTCGCAAATTTTAATTGCGCCAGGGATTGCCTTTTCTACAGTAAATTATTCAAAAAATAATTTTCAACTGTCACAAATTTTAATTGCGCCAGGGATTGCCTTTTCTATAGTAAATTATTCAAAAAATAATTTTATACTGTCGCAAATTTTAATTGCGCCAGGGATTGCCTTTTCTATAGTAAATTATTCAAAAAATAATTTTCAACTGTCACAAATTTTAATTGCGCCAGGGATTGCCTTTTCTATAGTAAATTATTCAAAAAATAATTTTATACTGTCGCAAATTTTAAATATCCCAGGGATTGCCTTTTCTATAGTAAATTATTCAAAAAATAATTTTCAACTGTCACAAATTTTAATTGCGCCAGGGATTGCCTTTTATATAGTAAATTATTCAAAAACTAATTTTATACTGTCGCAAATTTTATGTGCGCCAGGGATTGCCTTTTATATAGTAAATTATTCAAAAAATAATTTTATACTGTCGCAAATTTTAAATATCCCAGGGATTGCCTTTTCTACAGTAAATTATTCAAAAACTAATTTTATACTGTCGCAAATTTTATGTGCGCCAGGGATTGCCTTTTCTATAGTAAATTATTCAAAAAATAATTTTATACTGTCGCAAATTTTAAATATCCCAGGGATTGCCTTTTCTATAGTAAATTATTCAAAAAATAATTTTCAACTGTCACAAATTTTAATTGCGCCAGGGATTGCCTTTTATATAGTAAATTATTCAAAAACTAATTTTATACTGTCGCAAATTTTATGTGCGCCAGGGATTGCCTTTTATATAGTAAATTATTCAAAAAATAATTTTATACTGTCGCAAATTTTAAATATCCCAGGGATTGCCTTTTCTACAGTAAATTATTCAAAAACTAATTTTATACTGTCGCAAATTTTATGTGCGCCAGGGATTGCCTTTTCTATAGTAAATTATTCAAAAACTAATTTTATACTGTCGCAAATTTTAAATATCCCAGGGATTGCCTTTTCTATAGTAAATTATTCAAAAAATAATTTTATACTGTCGCAAATTTTAAATATCCCAGGGATTGCCTTTTCTATAGTAAATTATTCAAAAAATAATTTTCTACTGTCGCAAATTTTAATTGCGCCAGGGATTGCCTTTTCTATAGTAAATTATTCAAAAAATAATTTTCAACTGTCACAAATTTTATGTGCGCCAGGGATTGCCTTTTCTATAGTAAATTATTCAAAAAATAATTTTCAACTGTCACAAATTTTAATTGCGCCAGGGATTGCCTTTTCTATAGTAAATTATTCAAAAACTAATTTTCTACTGTCGCAAATTTTATGTGCGCCAGGGATTGCCTTTTCTATAGTAAATTATTCAAAAAATAATTTTCTACTGTCGCAAATTTTAATTGCGCCAGGGATTGCCTTTTATATAGTAAATTATTCAAAAAATAATTTTCAACTGTCACAAATTTTAAATATCCCAGGGATTGCCTTTTCTATAGTAAATTATTCAAAAAATAATTTTCTACTGTCGCAAATTTTAATTGCGCCAGGGATTGCCTTTTCTATAGTAAATTATTCAAAAAATAATTTTCAACTGTCACAAATTTTATGTGCGCCAGGGATTGCCTTTTCTATAGTAAATTATTCAAAAAATAATTTTCAACTGTCACAAATTTTAATTGCGCCAGGGATTGCCTTTTCTATAGTAAATTATTCAAAAACTAATTTTATACTGTCGCAAATTTTATGTGCGCCAGGGATTGCCTTTTCTATAGTAAATTATTCAAAAAATAATTTTCTACTGTCGCAAATTTTAATTGCGCCAGGGATTGCCTTTTCTATAGTAAATTATTCAAAAAATAATTTTATACTGTCGCAAATTTTATGTGCGCCAGGGATTGCCTTTTCTATAGTAAATTATTCAAAAAATAATTTTCAACTGTCACAAATTTTAAATATCCCAGGGATTGCCTTTTCTATAGTAAATTATTCAAAAAATAATTTTCAACTGTCGCAAATTTTAAATATCCCAGGGATTGCCTTTTCTACAGTAAATTATTCAAAAAATAATTTTATACTGTCGCAAATTTTAATTGCGCCAGGGATTGCCTTTTCTATAGTAAATTATTCAAAAAATAATTTTATACTGTCGCAAATTTTATGTGCGCCAGGGATTGCCTTTTCTATAGTAAATTATTCAAAAAATAATTTTATACTGTCGCAAATTTTATGTTCGCCAGGGATTGCCTTTTCTATAGTAAATTATTCAAAAAATAATTTTATACTGTCGCAAATTTTATGTGCGCCAGGGATGGCCTTTTCTATAGTAAATTATTCAAAAAATAATTTTCAACTGTCACAAATTTTAAATATCCCAGGGATTGCCTTTTCTATAGTAAATTATTCAAAAAATAATTTTCAACTGTCACAAATTTTAATTGCGCCAGGGATTGCCTTTTCTATAGTAAATTATTCAAAAACTAATTTTATACTGTCGCAAATTTTATGTGCGCCAGGGATTGCCTTTTCTATAGTAAATTTTTCAAAAACTAATTTTATACTGTCGCAAATTTTATGTGCGCCAGGGATTGCCTTTTCTATAGTAAATTATTCAAAAAATAATTTTATACTGTCGCAAATTTTAATTGCGCCAGGGATTGCCTTTTCTATAGTAAATTATTCAAAAAATAATTTTCAACTGTCACAAATTTTAATTGCGCCAGGGATTGCCTTTTCTATAGTAAATTATTCAAAAAATAATTTTCAACTGTCACAAATTTTAATTGCGTCAGGGATTGCCTTTTCTATAGTAAATTATTCAAAAAATAATTTTATACTGTCGCAAATTTTAAATATCCCAGGGATTGCCTTTTCTATAGTAAATTATTCAAAAAATAATTTTCAACTGTCACAAATTTTAATTGCGCCAGGGATTGCCTTTTCTATAGTAAATTATTCAAAAACTAATTTTCAACTGTCACAAATTTTAATTGCGCCAGGGATTGCCTTTTCTATAGTAAATTATTCAAAAAATAATTTTCAACTGTCGCAAATTTTATGTGCGCCAGGGATTGCCTTTTCTATAGTAAATTATTCAAAAAATAATTTTATACTGTCGCAAATTTTAAATATCCCAGGGATTGCCTTTTCTACAGTAAATTATTCAAAAAATAATTTTCAACTGTCACAAATTTTAATTGCGCCAGGGATTGCCTTTTATATAGTAAATTTTCAAAAAATAATTTTCAACTGTCGCAAATTTTATGTGCGCCAGGGATTGCCTTTTCTATAGTAAATTATTCAAAAAATAATTTTATACTGTCGCAAAATTTAAATATCCCAGGGATTGCCTTTTCTATAGTAAATTATTCAAAAAATAATTTTATACTGTCACAAATTTTAATTGCGCCAGGGATTGCCTTTTATATAGTAAATTTTTCAAAAACTAATTTTATACTGTCGCAAATTTTAATTGCGCCAGGGATTGCCTTTTCTACAGTAAATTATTCAAAAACTAATTTTATACTGTCGCAAATTTTATATGCGCCAGGGATTGCCTTTTATATAGTAAATTATTCAAAAAATAATTTTCAACTGTCGCAAATTTTATGTGCGCCAGGGATTGCCTTTTCTATAGTAAATTATTCAAAAACTAATTTTATACTGTCGCAAATTTTAATTGCGCCAGGGATTGCCTTTTCTACAGTAAATTTTTCAAAAACTAATTTTATACTGTCGCAAATTTTATGTGCGCCAGGGATTGCCTTTTCTATAGTAAATTATTCAAAAAATAATTTTCAACTGTCGCAAATTTTAATTGCGCCAGGGATTGCCTTTTCTACAGTAAATTTTTCAAAAACTAATTTTATACTGTCGCAAATTTTATGTGCGCCAGGGATTGCCTTTTCTATAGTAAATTATTCAAAAAATAATTTTATACTGTCGCAAATTTTAAATATCCCAGGGATTGCCTTTTCTATAGTAAATTATTCAAAAACTAATTTTATACTGTCGCAAATTTTATGTGCGCCAGGGATTGCCTTTTCTATAGTAAATTATTCAAAAAATAATTTTCAACTGTCACAAATTTTAATTGCGCCAGGGATTGCCTTTTCTACAGTAAATTATTCAAAAAATAATTTTCAACTGTCGCAAATTTTATGTGCGCCAGGGATTGCCTTTTCTATAGTAAATTATTCAAAAACTAATTTTATACTGTCGCAAATTTTATGTGCGCCAGGGATTGCCTTTTCTATAGTAAATTATTCAAAAAATAATTTTCAACTGTCACAAATTTTAATTGCGCCAGGGATTGCCTTTTCTATAGTAAATTATTCAAAAAATAATTTTATACTGTCGCAAATTTTAAATATCCCAGGGATTGCCTTTTCTACAGTAAATTATTCAAAAACTAATTTTCAACTGTCGCAAATTTTATGTGCGCCAGGGATTGCCTTTTCTATAGTAAATTATTCAAAAAATAATTTTCAACTGTCACAAATTTTATGTGCGCCAGGGATTGCCTTTTCTATAGTATATTATTCAAAAAATAATTTTCAACTGTCACAAATTTTAATTGCGCCAGGGATTGCCTTTTCTATAGTAAATTATTCAAAAACTAATTTTCAACTGTCACAAATTTTAATTACGCCAGGGATTGCCTTTTCTATAGTAAATTATTCAAAAAATAATTTTATACTGTCGCAAATTTTAATTGCGCCAGGGATTGCCTTTTCTATAGTAAATTATTCAAAAAATAATTTTCAACTGTCACAAATTTTAATTGCGCCAGGGATTGCCTTTTCTATAGTAAATTATTCAAAAAATAATTTTATACTGTCGCAAATTTTATGTGCGCCAGGGATTGCCTTTTCTATAGTAAATTATTCAAAAACTAATTTTCAACTGTCACAAATTTTAATTGCGCCAGGGATTGCCTTTTATATAGTAAATTATTCAAAAAATAATTTTATACTGTCACAAATTTTAATTGCGCCAGGGATTGCCTTTTCTACAGTAAATTATTCAAAAAATAATTTTCAACTGTCACAAATTTTAATTACGCCAGGGATTGCCTTTTATATAGTAAATTATTCAAAAACTAATTTTATACTGTCGCAAATTTTATGTGCGCCAGGGATTGCCTTTTCTATAGTAAATTATTCAAAAACTAATTTTATACTGTCGCAAATTTTAAATATCCCAGGGATTGCCTTTTCTATAGTAAATTATTCAAAAAATAATTTTATACTGTCGCAAATTTTATGTGCGCCAGGGATTGACTTTTCTATAGTAAATTATTCAAAAACTAATTTTATACTGTCGCAAATTTTATGTGCGCCAGGGATTGCCTTTTCTATAGTAAATTATTCAAAAACTAATTTTCAACTGTCGCAAATTTTAAATATCCCAGGGATTGCCTTTTCTATAGTAAATTATTCAAAAAATAATTTTATACTGTCGCAAATATTAATTGCGCCAGGGATTGCCTTTTATATAGTAAATTATTCAAAAAATAATTTTATACTGTCGCAAATTAAAATTTGTGACAGTATAAAATTAGTTTTTGAATAATTTACTGTAGAAAAGGCAATCCCTGGGATATTTAAAATTTGCGATAGTATAAAATTATTTTTTGAATAATTTACTATATAAAAGGCAATCCCTGGCGTAATTAAAATTTGTGACAGTTGACAATTATTTTTTGAATAATTTACTGTAGAAAAGGCAATCCCTGGCGCAATTAAAATTTGTGACAGTATAAAATTATTTTTTGAATAATTTACTATATAAAAGGCAATCCCTGGCGCAATTAAAATTTGTGACAGTTGAAAATTAGTTTTTGAATAATTTACTATAGAAAAGGCAATCCCTGGCGCACATAAAATTTGCGACAGTATAAAATTATTTTTTGAATAATTTACTATAGAAAAGGCAATCCCTGGCGCAATTAAAATTTGTGACAGTTGAAAATTATTTTTTGAATAATTTACTATAGAAAAGGCAATCCCTGGCGCAATTAAAATTTGCGACAGTATAAAATTATTTTTTGAATAATTTACTATAGAAAAGGCAATCCCTGGCGCACATAAAATTTGCGACAGTATAAAATTATTTTTTGAATAATTTACTGTAGAAAAGGCAAATTTTATGTGCGCCAGGGATTGCCTTTTCTATAGTAAATTATTCAAAAAATAATTTTCAACTGTCACAAATTTTAATTGCGCCAGGGATTGCCTTTTCTATAGTAAATTATTCAAAAAATAATTTTATACTGTCGCAAATTTTAAATATCCCAGGGATTGCCTTTTCTACAGTAAATTATTCAAAAACTAATTTTCAACTGTCGCAAATTTTATGTGCGCCAGGGATTGCCTTTTCTATAGTAAATTATTCAAAAAATAATTTTCAACTGTCACAAATTTTATGTGCGCCAGGGATTGCCTTTTCTATAGTAAATTATTCAAAAAATAATTTTCAACTGTCACAAATTTTAATTGCGCCAGGGATTGCCTTTTCTACAGTAAATTATTCAAAAACTAATTTTCAACTGTCGCAAATTTTAATTGCGCCAGGGATTGCCTTTTCTACAGTAAATTATTCAAAAAATAATTTTATACTGTTTCAAATTTTAAATATCCCAGGGATTGCCTTTTATATAGTAAATTATTCAAAAAATAATTTTATACTGTCGCAAATTTTATGTGCGCCAGGGATTGCCTTTTCTATAGTAAATTATTCAAAAACTAATTTTATACTGTCGCAAATTTTATGTGCGCCAGGGATTGCCTTTTCTATAGTAAATTATTCAAAAAATAATTTTCTACTGTCGCAAATTTTAATTACGCCAGGGATTGCCTTTTATATAGTAAATTTTTCAAAAACTAATTTTCAACTGTCACAAATTTTAATTGCGCCAGGGATTGCCTTTTCTATAGTAAATTATTCAAAAAATAATTTTCAACTGTCACAAATTTTAATTGCGCCAGGGATTGCCTTTTCTACAGTAAATTATTCAAAAACTAATTTTCAACTGTCGCAAATTTTATGTGCGCCAGGGATTGCCTTTTCTATAGTAAATTATTCAAAAAATAATTTTCAACTGTCACAAATTTTATGTGCGCCAGGGATTGCCTTTTCTATAGTAAATTATTCAAAAAATAATTTTCAACTGTCACAAATTTTAATTGCGCCAGGGATTGCCTTTTCTATAGTAAATTATTCAAAAAATAATTTTCAACTGTCACAAATTTTATGTGCGCCAGGGATTGCCTTTTCTATAGTAAATTATTCAAAAACTAATTTTCAACTGTCACAAATTTTAATTGCGCCAGGGATTGCCTTTTCTACAGTAAATTATTCAAAAACTAATTTTCAACTGTCGCAAATTTTAATTGCGCCAGGGATTGCCTTTTATATAGTAAATTTTTCAAAAACTAATTTTCAACTGTCACAAATTTTATGTGCGCCAGGGATTGCCTTTTCTATAGTAAATTATTCAAAAACTAATTTTATACTGTCGCAAATTTTATGTGCGCCAGGGATTGCCTTTTATATAGTAAATTATTCAAAAACTAATTTTATACTGTCGCAAATTTTATGTGCGCCAGGGATTGCCTTTTCTACAGTAAATTATTCAAAAAATAATTTTCTACTGTCGCAAATTTTAATTGCGCCAGGGATTGCCTTTTCTACAGTAAATTATTCAAAAAATAATTTTCAACTGTCACAAATTTTATGTGCGCCAGGGATTGCCTTTTCTATAGTAAATTATTCAAAAACTAATTTTATACTGTCGCAAATTTTATGTGCGCCAGGGATTGCCTTTTCTATAGTAAATTATTCAAAAAATAATTTTCAACTGTCACAAATTTTATGTGCGCCAGGGATTGCCTTTTCTATAGTAAATTATTCAAAAACTAATTTTATACTGTCGCAAATTTTATGTGCGCCAGGGATTGCCTTTTATATAGAAAATTATTCAAAAAATAATTTTCAACTGTCACAAATTTTAATTACGCCAGGGATTGCCTTTTATATAGTAAATTTTTCAAAAACTAATTTTATACTGTCGCAAATTTTATGTGCGCCAGGGATTGCCTTTTATATAGTAAATTTTTCAAAAACTAATTTTCAATTGTCACAAATTTTAATTACGCCAGGGATTGCCTTTTATATAGTAAATTTTTCAAAAACTAATTTTATACTGTCGCAAATTTTAAATATCCCAGGGATTGCCTTTTCTACAGTAAATTATTCAAAAAATAATTTTATACTGTCGCAAATTTTAAATATCCCAGGGATTGCCTTTTCTACAGTAAATTATTCAAAAACTAATTTTATACTGTCGCAAATTTTAATTGCGCCAGGGATTGCCTTTTCTACAGTAAATTATTCAAAAAATAATTTTCAACTGTCGCAAATTTTAATTGCGCCAGGGATTGCCTTTTCTACAGTAAATTATTCAAAAAATAATTTTCAACTGTCACAAATTTTAATTGCGCCAGGGATTGCCTTTTCTATAGTAAATTATTCAAAAAATAATTTTATACTGTCGCAAATTTTAATTGCGCCAGGGATTGCCTTTTCTATAGTAAATTATTCAAAAAATAATTTTCAACTGTCACAAATTTTAATTGCGCCAGGGATTGCCTTTTCTATATTAAATTATTCAAAAAATAATTTTATACTGTCGCAAATTTTAAATATCCCAGGGATTGCCTTTTCTATAGTAAATTATTCAAAAAATAATTTTCAACTGTCACAAATTTTAATTGCGCCAGGGATTGCCTTTTATATAGTAAATTATTCAAAAACTAATTTTATACTGTCGCAAATTTTATGTGCGCCAGGGATTGCCTTTTATATAGTAAATTATTCAAAAAATAATTTTATACTGTCGCAAATTTTAAATATCCCAGGGATTGCCTTTTCTACAGTAAATTATTCAAAAACTAATTTTATACTGTCGCAAATTTTATGTGCGCCAGGGATTGCCTTTTCTATAGTAAATTATTCAAAAAATAATTTTATACTGTCGCAAATTTTAAATATCCCAGGGATTGCCTTTTCTATAGTAAATTATTCAAAAAATAATTTTCAACTGTCACAAATTTTAATTGCGCCAGGGATTGCCTTTTATATAGTAAATTATTCAAAAACTAATTTTATACTGTCGCAAATTTTATGTGCGCCAGGGATTGCCTTTTATATAGTAAATTATTCAAAAAATAATTTTATACTGTCGCAAATTTTAAATATCCCAGGGATTGCCTTTTCTACAGTACATTATTCAAAAACTAATTTTATACTGTCGCAAATTTTATGTGCGCCAGGGATTGCCTTTTCTATAGTAAATTATTCAAAAACTAATTTTATACTGTCGCAAATTTTAAATATCCCAGGGATTGCCTTTTCTATAGTAAATTATTCAAAAAATAATTTTATACTGTCGCAAATTTTAAATATCCCAGGGATTGCCTTTTCTATAGTAAATTATTCAAAAAATAATTTTCTACTGTCGCAAATTTTAATTGCGCCAGGGATTGCCTTTTCTATAGTAAATTATTCAAAAAATAATTTTCAACTGTCACAAATTTTATGTGCGCCAAGGATTGCCTTTTCTATAGTAAATTATTCAAAAAATAATTTTCAACTGTCACAAATTTTAATTGCGCCAGGGATTGCCTTTTCTATAGTAAATTATTCAAAAACTAATTTTCTACTGTCGCAAATTTTATGTGCGCCAGGGATTGCCTTTTCTATAGTAAATTATTCAAAAAATAATTTTCTACTGTCGCAAATTTTAATTGCGCCAGGGATTGCCTTTTATATAGTAAATTATTCAAAAAATAATTTTCAACTGTCACAAATTTTAAATATCCCAGGGATTGCCTTTTCTATAGTAAATTATTCAAAAAATAATTTTCTACTGTCGCAAATTTTAATTGCGCCAGGGATTGCCTTTTCTATAGTAAATTATTCAAAAAATAATTTTCAACTGTCACAAATTTTATGTGCGCCAGGGATTGCCTTTTCTATAGTAAATTATTCAAAAAATAATTTTCAACTGTCACAAATTTTAATTGCGCCAGGGATTGCCTTTTCTATAGTAAATTATTCAAAAACTAATTTTATACTGTCGCAAATTTTATGTGCGCCAGGGATTGCCTTTTCTATAGTAAATTATTCAAAAAATAATTTTCTACTGTCGCAAATTTTAATTGCGCCAGGGATTGCCTTTTCTATAGTAAATTATTCAAAAAATAATTTTATACTGTCGCAAATTTTATGTGCGCCAGGGATTGCCTTTTCTATAGTAAATTATTCAAAAAATAATTTTCAACTGTCACAAATTTTAAATATCCCAGGGATTGCCTTTTCTATAGTAAATTATTCAAAAAATAATTTTCAACTGTCGCAAATTTTAAATATCCCAGGGATTGCCTTTTCTACAGTAAATTATTCAAAAAATAATTTTATACTGTCGCAAATTTTAATTGCGCCAGGGATTGCCTTTTCTATAGTAAATTATTCAAAAAATAATTTTATACTGTCGCAAATTTTATGTGCGCCAGGGATTGCCTTTTCTATAGTAAATTATTCAAAAAATAATTTTATACTGTCGCAAATTTTATGTTCGCCAGGGATTGCCTTTTCTATAGTAAATTATTCAAAAAATAATTTTATACTGTCGCAAATTTTATGTGCGCCAGGGATTGCCTTTTCTATAGTAAATTATTCAAAAAATAATTTTCAACTGTCACAAATTTTAAATATCCCAGGGATTGCCTTTTCTATAGTAAATTATTCAAAAAATAATTTTCAACTGTCACAAATTTTAATTGCGCCAGGGATTGCCTTTTCTATAGTAAATTATTCAAAAACTAATTTTATACTGTCGCAAATTTTATGTGCGCCAGGGATTGCCTTTTCTATAGTAAATTTTTCAAAAACTAATTTTATACTGTCGCAAATTTTATGTGCGCCAGGGATTGCCTTTTCTATAGTAAATTATTCAAAAAATAATTTTATACTGTCGCAAATTTTAATTGCGCCAGGGATTGCCTTTTCTATAGTAAATTATTCAAAAAATAATTTTCAACTGTCACAAATTTTAATTGCGCCAGGGATTGCCTTTTCTATAGTAAATTATTCAAAAAATAATTTTCAACTGTCACAAATTTTAATTGCGTCAGGGATTGCCTTTTCTATAGTAAATTATTCAAAAAATAATTTTATACTGTTGCAAATTTTAAATATCCCAGGGATTGCCTTTTCTATAGTAAATTATTCAAAAAATAATTTTCAACTGTCACAAATTTTAATTGCGCCAGGGATTGCCTTTTCTATAGTAAATTATTCAAAAACTAATTTTCAACTGTCACAAATTTTAATTGCGCCAGGGATTGCCTTTTCTATAGTAAATTATTCAAAAAATAATTTTCAACTGTCGCAAATTTTATGTGCGCCAGGGATTGCCTTTTCTATAGTAAATTATTCAAAAAATAATTTTATACTGTCGCAAATTTTAAATATCCCAGGGATTGCCTTTTCTACAGTAAATTATTCAAAAAATAATTTTCAACTGTCACAAATTTTAATTGCGCCAGGGATTGCCTTTTATATAGTAAATTTTTCAAAAAATAATTTTCAACTGTCGCAAATTTTATGTGCGCCAGGGATTGCCTTTTCTATAGTAAATTATTCAAAAAATAATTTTATACTGTCGCAAAATTTAAATATCCCAGGGATTGCCTTTTCTATAGTAAATTATTCAAAAAATAATTTTATACTGTCACAAATTTTAATTGCGCCAGGGATTGCCTTTTATATAGTAAATTTTTCAAAAACTAATATTATACTGTCGCAAATTTTAATTGCGCCAGGGATTGCCTTTTCTACAGTAAATTATTCAAAAACTAATTTTATACTGTCGCAAATTTTATGTGCGCCAGGGATTGCCTTTTATATAGTAAATTATTCAAAAAATAATTTTATACTGTCGCAAATTTTAAATATCCCAGGGATTGCCTTTTCTACAGTAAATTATTCAAAAAATAATTTTCTACTGTCGCAAATTTTAATTGCGCCAGGGATTGCCTTTTCTATAGTAAATTATTCAAAAAATAATTTTCAACTGTCACAAATTTTATGTGCGCCAGGGATTGCCTTTTCTATAGTAAATTATTCAAAAAATAATTTTCAACTGTCACAAATTTTAATTGCGCCAGGGATTGCCTTTTCTATAGTAAATTATTCAAAAACTAATTTTATACTGTCGCAAATTTTATGTGCGCCAGGGATTGCCTTTTCTATAGTAAATTATTCAAAAAATAATTTTATACTGTCGCAAATTTTATGTGCGCCAGGGATTGCCTTTTCTATAGTAAATTATTCAAAAAATAATTTTCAACTGTCACAAATTTTAAATATCCCAGGGATTGCCTTTTCTATAGTAAATTATTCAAAAAATAATTTTCAACTGTCACAAATTTTAATTGCGCCAGGGATTGCCTTTTCTATAGTAAATTATTCAAAAACTAATTTTATACTGTCGCAAATTTTATGTGCGCCAGGGATTGCCTTTTCTATAGTAAATTTTTCAAAAACTAATTTTATACTGTCGCAAATTTTATGTGCGCCAGGGATTGCCTTTTCTACAGTAAATTATTCAAAAAATAATTTTATACTGTCACAAATTTTAATTGCGCCAGGGATTGCCTTTTCTATAGTAAATTATTCAAAAAATAATTTTCAACTGTCACAAATTTTAATTGCGCCAGGGATTGCCTTTTCTACAGTAAATTATTCAAAAAATAATTTTATACTGTCGCAAATTTTAAATATCCCAGGGATTGCCTTTTCTACAGTAAATTATTCAAAAAATAATTTTATACTGTCACAAATTTTAATTGCGCCAGGGATTGCCTTTTCTATAGTAAATTATTCAAAAACTAATTTTATACTGTCGCAAATTTTAAATATCCCAGGGATTGCCTTTTCTACAGTAAATTATTCAAAAAATAATTTTATACTGTCACAAATTTTAATTGCGCCAGGGATTGCCTTTTCTATAGTAAATTATTCAAAAAATAATTTTCTACTGTCGCAAATTTTAAATATCCCAGGGATTGCCTTTTCTACAGTAAATTATTCAAAAAATAATTTTATACTGTCGCAAATTTTAATTGCGCCAGGGATTGCCTTTTCTACAGTAAATTATTCAAAAAATAATTTTCTACTGTCGCAAATTTTAATTGCGCCAGGGATTGCCTTTTCTATAGTAAATTATTCAAAAAATAATTTTCAACTGTCACAAATTTTATGTGCGCCAGGGATTGCCTTTTCTATAGTAAATTATTCAAAAAATAATTTTCAACTGTCACAAATTTTAATTGCGCCAGGGATTGCCTTTTCTATAGTAAATTATTCTAAAACTAATTTTATACTGTCGCAAATTTTATGTGCGCCAGGGATTGCCTTTTCTATAGTAAATTATTCAAAAAATAATTTTCTACTGTCACAAATTTTAATTGCGCCAGGGATTGCCTTTTCTATAGTAAATTATTCAAAAACTAATTTTATACTGTCGCAAATTTTAAATATCCCAGGGATTGCCTTTTCTACAGTAAATTATTCAAAAACTAATTTTATACTGTCGCAAATTTTAATTGCGCCAGGGATTGCCTTTTATATAGTAAATTATTCAAAAACTAATTTTATACTGTCGCAAATTTTAATTGCGCCAGGGATTGCCTTTTCTACAGTAAATTATTCAAAAAATAATTTTCAACTGTCGCAAATTTTAATTGCGCCAGGGATTGCCTTTTCTACAGTAAATTATTCAAAAAATAATTTTCAACTGTCACAAATTTTATGTGCGCCAGGGATTGCCTTTTCTATAGTAAATTATTCAAAAAATAATTTTATACTGTCACAAATTTTATGTGCGCCAGGGATTGCCTTTTCTACAGTAAATTATTCAAAAAATAATTTTCTACTGTCGCAAATTTTAATTGCGCCAGGGATTGCCTTTTCTACAGTAAATTTTTCAAAAACTAATTTTATACTGTCGCAAATTTTATGTGCGCCAGGGATTGCCTTTTCTATAGTAAATTATTCAAAAAATAATTTTCAACTGTCACAAATTTTAATTGCGCCAGGGATTGCCTTTTCTATAGTAAATTATTCAAAAAATAATTTTATACTGTCGCAAATTTTAATTGCGCCAGGGATTGCCTTTTCTATAGTAAATTATTCAAAAAATAATTTTCAACTGTCACAAATTTTAATTGCGCCAGGGATTGCCTTTTCTATAGTAAATTATTCAAAAAATAATTTTATACTGTCGCAAATTTTAAATATCCCAGGGATTGCCTTTTCTATAGTAAATTATTCAAAAAATAATTTTCAACTGTCACAAATTTTAATTGCGCCAGGGATTGCCTTTTATATAGTAAATTATTCAAAAAATAATTTTATACTGTCGCAAATTTTATGTGCGCCAGGGATTGCCTTTTCTATAGTAAATTATTCAAAAACTAATTTTATACTGTCGCAAATTTTAAATATCCCAGGGATTGCCTTTTATATAGTAAATTATTCAAAAACTAATTTTATACTGTCGCAAATTTTAATTGCGCCAGGGATTGCCTTTTCTACAGTAAATTATTCAAAAAATAATTTTATACTGTCGCAAATTTTAATTGCGCCAGGGATTGCCTTTTCTATAGTAAATTATTCAAAAAATAATTTTATACTGTCGCAAATTTTAAATATCCCAGGGATTGCCTTTTATATAGTAAATTATTCAAAAAATAATTTTCAACTGTCACAAATTTTAATTGCGCCAGGGATTGCCTTTTCTATAGTAAATTATTCAAAAAATAATTTTATACTGTCGCAAATTTTAATTGCGCCAGGGATTGCCTTTTCTATAGTAAATTATTCAAAAACTAATTTTATACTGTCGCAAATTTTAATTGCGCCAGGGATTGCCTTTTCTACAGTAAATTTTTCAAAAAATAATTTTATACTGTCGCAAATTTTAAATATCCCAGGGATTGCCTTTTCTACAGTAAATTATTCAAAAAATAATTTTCTACTGTCGCAAATTTTAATTGCGCCAGGGATTGCCTTTTCTATAGTAAATTATTCAAAAAATAATTTTCAACTGTCACAAATTTTATGTGCGCCAGGGATTGCCTTTTCTATAGTAAATTATTCAAAAAATAATTTTCAACTGTCACAAATTTTAATTGCGCCAGGGATTGCCTTTTCTATAGTAAATTATTCAAAAACTAATTTTATACTGTCGCAAATTTTATGTGCGCCAGGGATTGCCTTTTCTATAGTAAATTATTCAAAAAATAATTTTATACTGTCGCAAATTTTATGTGCGCCAGGGATTGCCTTTTCTATAGTAAATTATTCAAAAAATAATTTTCAACTGTCACAAATTTTAAATATCCCAGGGATTGCCTTTTCTATAGTAAATTATTCAAAAAATAATTTTCAACTGTCACAAATTTTAATTGCGCCAGGGATTGCCTTTTCTATAGTAAATTATTCAAAAACTAATTTTATACTGTCGCAAATTTTATGTGCGCCAGGGATTGCCTTTTCTATAGTAAATTTTTCAAAAACTAATTTTATACTGTCGCAAATTTTATGTGCGCCAGGGATTGCCTTTTCTACAGTAAATTATTCAAAAAATAATTTTATACTGTCACAAATTTTAATTGCGCCAGGGATTGCCTTTTCTATAGTAAATTATTCAAAAAATAATTTTCAACTGTCACAAATTTTAATTGCGCCAGGGATTGCCTTTTCTACAGTAAATTATTCAAAAAATAATTTTATACTGTCGCAAATTTTAAATATCCCAGGGATTGCCTTTTCTACAGTAAATTATTCAAAAAATAATTTTATACTGTCACAAATTTTAATTGCGCCAGGGATTGCCTTTTCTATAGTAAATTATTCAAAAACTAATTTTATACTGTCGCAAATTTTAAATATCCCAGGGATTGCCTTTTCTACAGTAAATTATTCAAAAAATAATTTTATACTGTCACAAATTTTAATTGCGCCAGGGATTGCCTTTTCTATAGTAAATTATTCAAAAAATAATTTTCTACTGTCGCAAATTTTAAATATCCCAGGGATTGCCTTTTCTACAGTAAATTATTCAAAAAATAATTTTATACTGTCGCAAATTTTAATTGCGCCAGGGATTGCCTTTTCTACAGTAAATTATTCAAAAAATAATTTTCTACTGTCGCAAATTTTAATTGCGCCAGGGATTGCCTTTTCTATAGTAAATTATTCAAAAAATAATTTTCAACTGTCACAAATTTTATGTGCGCCAGGGATTGCCTTTTCTATAGTAAATTATTCAAAAAATAATTTTCAACTGTCACAAATTTTAATTGCGCCAGGGATTGCCTTTTCTATAGTAAATTATTCTAAAACTAATTTTATACTGTCGCAAATTTTATGTGCGCCAGGGATTGCCTTTTCTATAGTAAATTATTCAAAAAATAATTTTCTACTGTCACAAATTTTAATTGCGCCAGGGATTGCCTTTTCTATAGTAAATTATTCAAAAACTAATTTTATACTGTCGCAAATTTTAAATATCCCAGGGATTGCCTTTTCTACAGTAAATTATTCAAAAACTAATTTTATACTGTCGCAAATTTTAATTGCGCCAGGGATTGCCTTTTATATAGTAAATTATTCAAAAACTAATTTTATACTGTCGCAAATTTTAATTGCGCCAGGGATTGCCTTTTCTACAGTAAATTATTCAAAAAATAATTTTCAACTGTCGCAAATTTTAATTGCGCCAGGGATTGCCTTTTCTACAGTAAATTATTCAAAAAATAATTTTCAACTGTCACAAATTTTATGTGCGCCAGGGATTGCCTTTTCTATAGTAAATTATTCAAAAAATAATTTTATACTGTCACAAATTTTATGTGCGCCAGGGATTGCCTTTTCTACAGTAAATTATTCAAAAAATAATTTTCTACTGTCGCAAATTTTAATTGCGCCAGGGATTGCCTTTTCTACAGTAAATTTTTCAAAAACTAATTTTATACTGTCGCAAATTTTATGTGCGCCAGGGATTGCCTTTTCTATAGTAAATTATTCAAAAAATAATTTTCAACTGTCACAAATTTTAATTGCGCCAGGGATTGCCTTTTCTATAGTAAATTATTCAAAAAATAATTTTATACTGTCGCAAATTTTAATTGCGCCAGGGATTGCCTTTTCTATAGTAAATTATTCAAAAAATAATTTTCAACTGTCACAAATTTTAATTGCGCCAGGGATTGCCTTTTCTATAGTAAATTATTCAAAAAATAATTTTATACTGTCGCAAATTTTAAATATCCCAGGGATTGCCTTTTCTATAGTAAATTATTCAAAAAATAATTTTCAACTGTCACAAATTTTAATTGCGCCAGGGATTGCCTTTTATATAGTAAATTATTCAAAAAATAATTTTATACTGTCGCAAATTTTATGTGCGCCAGGGATTGCCTTTTCTATAGTAAATTATTCAAAAACTAATTTTATACTGTCGCAAATTTTAAATATCCCAGGGACTGCCTTTTATATAGTAAATTATTCAAAAACTAATTTTATACTGTCGCAAATTTTAATTGCGCCAGGGATTGCCTTTTCTACAGTAAATTATTCAAAAAATAATTTTATACTGTCGCAAATTTTAATTGCGCCAGGGATTGCCTTTTCTATAGTAAATTATTCAAAAAATAATTTTATACTGTCGCAAATTTTAAATATCCCAGGGATTGCCTTTTATATAGTAAATTATTCAAAAAATAATTTTCAACTGTCACAAATTTTAATTGCGCCAGGGATTGCCTTTTCTATAGTAAATTATTCAAAAAATAATTTTATACTGTCGCAAATTTTAATTGCGCCAGGGATTGCCTTTTCTATAGTAAATTATTCAAAAACTAATTTTATACTGTCGCAAATTTTAATTGCGCCAGGGATTGCCTTTTCTACAGTAAATTTTTCAAAAAATAATTTTATACTGTCGCAAATTTTAATTGCGCCAGGGATTGCCTTTTCTATAGTAAATTATTCAAAAAATAATTTTCAACTGTCACAAATTTTAATTACGCCAGGGATTGCCTTTTCTATAGTAAATTATTCAAAAACTAATTTTATACTGTCGCAAATTTTAATTGCGCCAGGGATTGCCTTTTCTACAGTAAATTATTCAAAAAATAATTTTATACTGTCGCAAATTTTAATTGCGCCAGGGATTGCCTTTTCTATAGTAAATTATTCAAAAACTAATTTTATACTGTCGCAAATTTTATGTGCGCCAGGGATTGCCTTTTCTATAGTAAATTATTCAAAAAATAATTTTCAACTGTCACAAATTTTAATTGCGCCAGGGATTGCCTTTTCTATAGTAAATTATTCAAAAAATAATTTTATACTGTCGCAAATTTTAATTGCGCCAGGGATTGCCTTTTCTATAGTAAATTATTCAAAAAATAATTTTATACTGGCGCAAATTTTAATTACGCCAGGGATTGCCTTTTATATAGTAAATTTTTCAAAAACTAATTTTCTACTGTCGCAAATTTTATGTGCGCCAGGGATTGCCTTTTATATAGTAAATTATTCAAAAACTAATTTTATACTGTCGCAAATTTTAATTACGCCAGGGATTGCCTTTTCTATAGTAAATTATTCAAAAAATAATTTTCAACTGTCACAAATTTTAATTGCGCCAGGGATTGCCTTTTCTATAGTAAATTATTCAAAAACTAATTTTATACTGTCACAAATTTTAATTACGCCAGGGATTGCCTTTTATATAGTAAATTATTCAAAAAATAATTTTCAACTGTCACAAATTTTAATTGCGCCAGGGATTGCCTTTTCTATAGTAAATTATTCAAAAAATAATTTTCAACTGTCACAAATTTTAATTGCGCCAGGGATTGCCTTTTCTATAGTAAATTATTCAAAAACTAATTTTCTACTGTCACAAATTTTAATTGCGCCAGGGATTGCCTTTTCTATAGTAAATTATTCAAAAACTAATTTTATACTGTCGCAAATTTTAAATATCCCAGGGATTGCCTTTTCTATAGTAAATTATTCAAAAAATAATTTTCTACTGTCACAAATTTTAATTGCGCCAGGGATTGCCTTTTCTATAGTAAATTATTCAAAAACTAATTTTATACTGTCGCAAATTTTAAATATCCCAGGGATTGCCTTTTCTACAGTAAATTATTCAAAAACTAATTTTATACTGTCGCAAATTTTAATTGCGCCAGGGATTGCCTTTTATATAGTAAATTATTCAAAAACTAATTTTATACTGTCGCAAATTTTAATTGCGCCAGGTATTGCCTTTTCTACAGTAAATTATTCTAAAAATAATTTTCAACTGTCGCAAATTTTAATTGCGCCAGGGATTGCCTTTTCTACAGTAAATTATTCAAAAAATAATTTTCAACTGTCACAAATTTTATGTGCGCCAGGGATTGCCTTTTCTATAGTAAATTATTCAAAAAATAATTTTCAACTGTCACAAATTTTAATTGCGCCAGGGATTGCCTTTTCTATAGTAAATTATTCAAAAAATAATTTTCTACTGTCGCAAATTTTAATTGCGCCAGGGATTGCCTTTTCTATAGTAAATTATTCAAAAAATAATTTTATACTGTCGCAAATTTTAATTACGCCAGGGATTGCCTTTTATATAGTAAATTTTTCAAAAACTAATTTTCTACTGTCGCAAATTTTATGTGCGCCAGGGATTGCCTTTTATATAGTAAATTATTCAAAAACTAATTTTATACTGTCGCAAATTTTAATTACGCCAGGGATTGCCTTTTCTATAGTAAATTATTCAAAAACTAATTTTATACTGTCACAAATTTTAATTACGCCAGGGATTGCCTTTTATATAGTAAATTATTCAAAAAATAATTTTCAACTGTCACAAATTTTAATTGCGCCAGGGATTGCCTTTTCTATAGTAAATTATTCAAAAAATAATTTTCAACTGTCACAAATTTTAATTGCGCCAGGGATTGCCTTTTCTATAGTAAATTATTCAAAAACTAATTTTATACTGTCGCAAATTTTAATTGCGCCAGGGATTGCCTTTTCTATAGTAAATTATTCAAAAAATAATTTTCAACTGTCACAAATTTTAATTGCGCCAGGGATTGCCTTTTCTATAGTAAATTATTCAAAAAATAATTTTATACTGTCGCAAATTTTAATTGCGCCAGGGATTGCCTTTTATATAGTAAATTATTCAAAAACTAATTTTATACTGTCGCAAATTTTAATTGCGCCAGGGATTGCCTTTTCTACAGTAAATTATTCAAAAAATAATTTTATACTGTCGCAAATTTTAATTGCGCCAGGGATTGCCCTTTCTATAGTAAATTATTCAAAAACTAATTTTATACTGTCGCAAATTTTATGTGCGCCAGGGATTGCCTTTTCTATAGTAAATTATTCAAAAAATAATTTTCAACTGTCACAAATTTTAATTGCGCCAGGGATTGCCTTTTCTATAGTAAATTATTCAAAAAATAATTTTATACTGTCGCAAATTTTAATTGCGCCAGGGATTGCCTTTTCTATAGTAAATTATTCAAAAAATAATTTTATACTGTCGCAAATTTTAATTACGCCAGGGATTGCCTTTTATATAGTAAATTTTTCAAAAACTAATTTTCTACTGTCGCAAATTTTATGTGCGCCAGGGATTGCCTTTTATATAGTAAATTATTCAAAAACTAATTTTATACTGTCGCAAATTTTAATTACGCCAGGGATTGCCTTTTCTATAGTAAATTATTCAAAAACTAATTTTATACTGTCACAAATTTTAATTACGCCAGGGATTGCCTTTTATATAGTAAATTATTCAAAAAATAATTTTCAACTGTCACAAATTTTAATTGCGCCAGGGATTGCCTTTTCTATAGTAAATTATTCAAAAAATAATTTTCAACTGTCACAAATTTTAATTGCGCCAGGGATTGCCTTTTCTATAGTAAATTATTCAAAAAATAATTTTATACTGTCGCAAATTTTAATTGCGCCAGGGATTGCCTTTTCTATAGTAAATTATTCAAAAAATAATTTTCAACTGTCACAAATTTTAATTGCGCCAGGGATTGCCTTTTCTATAGTAAATTATTCAAAAAATAATTTTCTACTGTCACAAATTTTAATTGCGCCAGGGATTGCCTTTTCTACAGTAAATTATCCAAAAAATAATTTTATACTGTCGCAAATTTTAATTGCGCCAGGGATTGCCTTTTCTATAGTAAATTATTCAAAAACTAATTTTCAACTGTCACAAATTTTAATTGCGCCAGGGATTGACTTTTCTATAGTAAATTATTCAAAAAATAATTTTATACTGTCACAAATTTTAATTGCGCCAGGGATTGCCTTTTCTATAGTAAATTATTCAAAAAATAATTTTATACTGTCGCAAATTTTAATTGCGCCAGGGATTGCCTTTTCTATAGTAAATTATTCAAAAAATAATTTTCAACTGTCACAAATTTTAATTGCGCCAGGGATTGCCTTTTATATAGTAAATTTTTCAAAAACTAATTTTATACTGTCGCAAATTTTAATTACGCCAGGGATTGCCTTTTCTACAGTAAATTATTCAAAAAATAATTTTATACTGTCGCAAATTTTAATTGCGCCAGGGATTGCCTTTTCTATAGTAAATTTTTCAAAAACTAATTTTATACTGTCGCAAATTTTAATTGCGCCAGGGATTGCCTTTTCTATAGTAAATTATTCAAAAAATAATTTTATACTGTCGCAAATTTTATGTGCGCCAGGGATTGCCTTTTCTACAGTAAATTATTCAAAAAATAATTTTATACTGTCACAAATTTTAATTGCGCCAGGGATTGCCTTTTCTATAGTAAATTATTCAAAAACTAATTTTATACTGTCGCAAATTTTAATTACGCCAGGGATTGCCTTTTCTACAGTAAATTTTTCAAAAACCAATTTTATACTGTCGCAAATTTTAATTGCGCCAAGGATTGCCTTTTATATAGTAAATTTTTCAAAAACTAATTTTATACTGTCGCAAATTTTATGTGCGCCAGGGATTGCCTTTTCTATAGTAAATTATTCAAAAACTAATTTTATACTGTCGCAAATTTTAATTGCGCCAGGGATTGCCTTTTCTATAGTAAATTATTCAAAAACTAATTTTCTACTGTCGCAAATTTTAATTACGCCAGGGATTGCCTTTTCTACAGTAAATTATTCAAAAACTAATTTTCTACTGTCGCAAATTTTAAATATCCCAGGGATTGCCTTTTCTATAGTAAATTATTCAAAAAATAATTTTCTACTGTCGCAAATTTTAATTGCGCCAGGGATTGACTTTTCTATAGTAAATTATTCAAAAACTAATTTTATACTGTCACAAATTTTAATTGCGCCAGGGATTGCCTTTTCTATAGTAAATTATTCAAAAAATAATTTTCAACTGTCACAAATTTTAATTGCGCCAGGGATTGCCTTTTATATAGTAAATTTTTCAAAAACTAATTTTATACTGTCGCAAATTTTAATTGCGCCAGGGATTGCCTTTTCTATAGTAAATTTTTCAAAAACTAATTTTATACTGTCGCAAATTTTATGTGCGCCAGGGATTGCCTTTTATATAGTAAATTTTTCAAAAAATAATTTTATACTGTCGCAAATTTTAATTGCGCCAGGGATTGCCTTTTCTATAGTAAATTTTTCAAAAACTAATTTTCTACTGTCACAAATTTTAATTGCGCCAGGGATTGCCTTTTCTATAGTAAATTTTTCAAAAACTAATTTTATACTGTCACAAATTTTAATTGCGCCAGGGATTGCCTTTTCTACAGTAAATTTTTCAAAAACTAATTTTCAACTGTCACAAATTTTAATTGCGCCAGGGATTGCCTTTTCTATAGTAAATTATTCAAAAAATAATTTTATACTGTCACAAATTTTAATTGCGCCAGGGATTGCCTTTTCTACAGTAAATTTTTCAAAAACTAATTTTATACTGTCGCAAATTTTAAATGCGCCAGGGATTGCCTTTTCTATAGTAAATTATTCAAAAAATAATTTTCTACTGTCGCAAATTTTAATTGCGCCAGGGATTGCCTTTTCTATAGTAAATTATTCAAAAAATAATTTTCAACTGTCACAAATTTTAATTGCGCCAGGGATTGCCTTTTATATAGTAAATTTTTCAAAAACTAATTTTATACTGTCGCAAATTTTAATTGCGCCAGGGATTGCCTTTTCTATAGTAAATTATTCAAAAAATAATTTTCAACTGTCACAAATTTTAATTGCGCCAGGGATTGCCTTTTATATAGTAAATTATTCAAAAAATAATTTTATACTGTCGCAAATTTTAATTACGCCAGGGATTGCCTTTTCTATAGTAAATTATTCAAAAAATAATTTTCAACTGTCACAAATTTTAATTGCGCCAGGGATTGCCTTTTCTACAGTAAATTTTTCAAAAACTAATTTTATACTGTCGCAAATTTTAATTGCGCCAGGGATTGCCTTTTCTATAGTAAATTATTCAAAAACTAATTTTCAACTGTCACAAATTTTAAATATCCCAGGGATTGCCTTTTCTATAGTAAATTATTCAAAAACTAATTTTCAACTGTCACAAATTTTAAATATCCCAGGGATTGCCTTTTCTACAGTAAATTATTCAAAAAATAATTTTATACTGTCACAAATTTTAATTGCGCCAGGGATTGCCTTTTCTATAGTAAATTATTCAAAAACTAATTTTATACTGTCGCAAATTTTAATTGCGCCAGGGATTTCCTTTTCTATATTAAATTATTCAAAAACTAATTTTATACTGTCGCAAATTTTAATTGCGCCAGGGATTGCCTTTTCTATAGTAAATTTTTAATATTTAAAATTTGCGACAGTTGAAAATTATTTTTTGAATAATTTACTATAGAAAAGGCAATCCCTGGCGCACATAAAATTTGTGACAGTTGAAAATTATTTTTTGAATAATTTACTATAGAAAAGGCAATCCCTGGGATATTTAAAATTTGTGACAGTATAAAATTAGTTTTTGAAAAATTTACTATATAAAAGGCAATCCCTGGGATATTTAAAATTTGCGACAGTATAAAATTAGTTTTTGAATAATTTACTATAGAAAAGGCAATCCCTGGCGCAATTAAAATTTGTGACAGTATAAAATTATTTTTTGAATAATTTACTGTAGAAAAGGCAATCCCTGGGATATTTAAAATTTGCGACAGTTGAAAATTATTTTTTGAATAATTTACTATAGAAAAGGCAATCCCTGGCGCAATTAAAATTTGCGACAGTATAAAATTATTTTTTGAATAATTTACTATAGAAAAGGCAATCCCTGGCGCAATTAAAATTTGCGACAGTATAAAATTATTTTTTGAATAATTTACTATAGAAAAGGCAATCCCTGGCGCAATTAAAATTTGCGACAGTATAAAATTAGTTTTTGAATAATTTACTATAGAAAAGGCAATCCCTGGCGCAATTAAAATTTGTGACAGTTGAAAATTATTTTTTGAATAATTTACTATAGAAAAGGCAATCCCTGGCGCAATTAAAATTTGCGACAGTAGAAAATTAGTTTTTGAATAATTTACTATAGAAAAGGCAATCCCTGGCGCAATTAAAATTTGCGACAGTTGAAAATTATTTTTTGAATAATTTACTATAGAAAAGGCAATCCCTGGCGCAATTAAAATTTGCGACAGTATAAAATTATTTTTTGAATAATTTACTATAGAAAAGGCAATCCCTGGCGCAATTAAAATTTGCGACAGTATAAAATTATTTTTTGAATAATTTACTGTAGAAAAGGCAATCCCTGGCGCAATTAAAATTTGCGACAGTTGAAAATTATTTTTTGAATAATTTACTATAGAAAAGGCAATCCCTGGCGTAATTAAAATTTGCGACAGTATAAAATTAGTTTTTGAATAATTTACTATAGAAAAGGCAATCCCTGGCGTAATTAAAATTTGCGACAGTATAAAATTAGTTTTTGAATAATTTACTATAGAAAAGGCAATCCCTGGCGCACATAAAATTTGCGACAGTATAAAATTAGTTTTTGAATAATTTACTATAGAAAAGGCAATCCCTGGCGCACATAAAATTTGCGACAGTATAAAATTAGTTTTTGAATAATTTACTATAGAAAAGGCAATCCCTGGCGCAATTAAAATTTGCGACAGTATAAAATTAGTTTTTGAAAAATTTACTATATAAAAGGCAATCCCTGGGATATTTAAAATTTGCGACAGTATAAAATTAGTTTTTGAATAATTTACTATAGAAAAGGCAATCCCTGGCGCAATTAAAATTTGTGACAGTATAAAATTATTTTTTGAATAATTTACTGTAGAAAAGGCAATCCCTGGGATATTTAAAATTTGCGACAGTTGAAAATTATTTTTTGAATAATTTACTATAGAAAAGGCAATCCCTGGCGCAATTAAAATTTGCGACAGTATAAAATTATTTTTTGAATAATTTACTATAGAAAAGGCAATCCCTGGCGCAATTAAAATTTGCGACAGTATAAAATTATTTTTTGAATAATTTACTATAGAAAAGGCAATCCCTGGCGCAATTAAAATTTGCGACAGTATAAAATTAGTTTTTGAATAATTTACTATAGAAAAGGCAATCCCTGGCGCACATAAAATTTGCGACAGTATAAAATTAGTTTTTGAATAATTTACTATAGAAAAGGCAATCCCTGGCGTAATTAAAATTTGCGACAGTATAAAATTATTTTTTGAATAATTTACTATAGAAAAGGCAATCCCTGGGATATTTAAAATTTGCGACAGTATAAAATTATTTTTTGAATAATTTACTGTAGAAAAGGCAATCCCTGGCGCAATTAAAATTTGCGACAGTTGAAAATTATTTTTTGAATAATTTACTGTAGAAAAGGCAATCCCTGGGATATTTAAAATTTGCGACAGTATAAAATTATTTTTTGAATAATTTACTGTAGAAAAGGCAATCCCTGGCGCAATTAAAATTTGCGACAGTATAAAATTAGTTTTTGAATAATTTACTGTAGAAAAGGCAATCCCTGGCGCAATTAAAATTTGCGACAGTATAAAATTAGTTTTTGAATAATTTACTATAGAAAAGGCAATCCCTGGCGCAATTAAAATTTGCGACAGTATAAAATTATTTTTTGAATTATTTACTATAGAAAAGGCAATCCCTGGCGCAATTAAAATTTGCGACAGTATAAAATTATTTTTTGAATAATTTACTATAGAAAAGGCAATCCCTGGCGCAATTAAAATTTGCGACAGTATAAAATTAGTTTTTGAATAATTTACTATAGAAAAGGCAATCCCTGGCGCACATAAAATTTGCGACAGTATAAAATTATTTTTTGAATAATTTACTATAGAAAAGGCAATCCCTGGCGCAATTAAAATTTGCGACAGTATAAAATTATTTTTTGAATAATTTACTGTAGAAAAGGCAATCCCTGGCGCAATTAAAATTTGCGACAGTTGAAAATTATTTTTTGAATAATTTACTATAGAAAAGGCAATCCCTGGCGCAATTAAAATTTGTGACAGTTGAAAATTATTTTTTGAATAATTTACTATAGAAAAGGCAATCCCTGGGATATTTAAAATTTGCGACAGTATAAAATTATTTTTTGAATAATTTACTATAGAAAAGGCAATCCCTGGCGCACATAAAATTTGTGACAGTTGAAAATTATTTTTTGAATAATTTACTGTAGAAAAGGCAATCCCTGGCGCAATTAAAATTTGCGACAGTATAAAATTAGTTTTTGAAAAATTTACTGTAGAAAAGGCAATCCCTGGCGCAATTAAAATTTGCGACAGTAGAAAATTATTTTTTGAATAATTTACTATAGAAAAGGCAATCCCTGGCGCAATTAAAATTTGCGACAGTATAAAATTATTTTTTGAATAATTTACTGTAGAAAAGGCAATCCCTGGCGCAATTAAAATTTGTGACAGTTGAAAATTATTTTTTGAATAATTTACTATAGAAAAGGCAATCCCTGGCGCACATAAAATTTGCGACAGTATAAAATTAGTTTTTGAATAATTTACTATAGAAAAGGCAATCCCTGGCGCAATTAAAATTTGCGACAGTATAAAATTATTTTTTGAATAATTTACTGTAGAAAAGGCAATCCCTGGCGCAATTAAAATTTGTGACAGTTGAAAATTATTTTTTGAATAATTTACTATAGAAAAGGCAATCCCTGGCGCAATTAAAATTTGTGACAGTTGAAAATTAGTTTTTGAATAATTTACTATAGAAAAGGCAATCCCTGGCGCACATAAAATTTGCGACAGTAAAAAATTAGTTTTTGAATAATTTACTATAGAAAAGGCAATCCCTGGCGCACATAAAATTTGCGACAGTAAAAAATTAGTTTTTGAAAAATTTACTATATAAAAGGCAATCCCGGGCGTAATTAAAATTTGCGACAGTATAAAATTATTTTTTGAATAATTTACTATAGAAAAGGCAATCCCTGGCGTAATTAAAATTTGCGACAGTATAAAATTAGTTTTTGAATAATTTACTATAGAAAAGGCAATCCCTGGGATATTTAAAATTTGCGACAGTATAAAATTATTTTTTGAATAATTTACTATAGAAAAGGCAATCCCTGGCGCACATAAAATTTGCGACAGTATAAAATTATTTTTTGAATAATTTACTATAGAAAAGGCAATCCCTGGCGCACATAAAATTTGTGACAGTATAAAATTATTTTTTGAATAATTTACTGTAGAAAAGGCAATCCCTGGGATATTTAAAATTTGCGACAGTATAAAATTAGTTTTTGAATAATTTACTATAGAAAAGGCAATCCCTGGCGCACATAAAATTTGCGACAGTATAAAATTAGTTTTTGAAAAATTTACTATATAAAAGGCAATCCCTGGCGCAATTAAAATTTGTGACAGTATAAAATTATTTTTTGAATAATTTACTATAGAAAAGGCAATCCCTGGCGCAATTAAAATTTGCGACAGTATAAAATTAGTTTTTGAAAAATTTACTGTAGAAAAGGCAATCCCTGGGATATTTAAAATTTGTGACAGTTGAAAATTATTTTTTGAATAATTTACTATAGAAAAGGCAATCCCTGGCGCAATTAAAATTTGCGACAGTATAAAATTAGTTTTTGAAAAATTTACTATAGAAAAGGCAATCCCTGGCGCAATTAAAATTTGCGACAGTAGAAAATTAGTTTTTGAATAATTTACTGTAGAAAAGGCAATCCCTGGCGCAATTAAAATTTGTGACAGTTGAAAATTATTTTTTGAATAATTTACTATAGAAAAGGCAATCCCTGGCGCAATTAAAATTTGTGACAGTTGAAAATTATTTTTTGAATAATTTACTATAGAAAAGGCAATCCCTGGGATATTTAAAATTTGCGACAGTATAAAATTATTTTTTGAATAATTTACTATAGAAAAGGCAATCCCTGGCGCACATAAAAATTGCGACAGTATAAAATTAGTTTTTGAATAATTTACTATAGAAAAGGCAATCCCTGGCGCACATAAAATTTGCGACAGTAAAAAATTAGTTTTTGAAAAATTTACTATATAAAAGGCAATCCCTGGCGTAATTAAAATTTGCGACAGTATAAAATTATTTTTTGAATAATTTACTGTAGAAAAGGCAATCCCTGGCGCAATTAAAATTTGCGACAGTATAAAATTAGTTTTTGAAAAATTTACTATAGAAAAGGCAATCCCTGGCGCACATAAAATTTGCGACAGTATAAAATTAGTTTTTGAAAAATTTACTATATAAAAGGCAATCCCTGGCGCAATTAAAATATGCGACAGTATAAAATTAGTTTTTGAATAATTTACTATATAAAAGGCAATCCCTGGCGCACATAAAATTTGCGACAGTAGAAAATTAGTTTTTGAAAAATTTACTATAGAAAAGGCAATCCCTGGCGCAATTAAAATTTGCGACAGTATAAAATTAGTTTTTGAAAAATTTACTATATAAAAGGCAATCCCTGGCGCAATTAAAATTTGCGACAGTAGAAAATTAGTTTTTGAATAATTTACTGTAGAAAAGGCAATCCCTGGGATATTTAAAATTTGCGACAGTATAAAATTAGTTTTTGAAAAATTTACTATAGAAAAGGCAATCCCTGGCGCAATTAAAATTTGTGACAGTTGAAAATTATTTTTTGAATAATTTACTATAGAAAAGGCAATCCCTGGCGTAATTAAAATTTGCGACAGTATAAAATTAGTTTTTGAATAATTTACTATATAAAAGGCAATCCCTGGCGCACATAAAATTTGCGACAGTAGAAAATTAGTTTTTGAAAAATTTACTATATAAAAGGCAATCCCTGGCGTAATTAAAATTTGCGACAGTATAAAATTATTTTTTGAATAATTTACTATAGAAAAGGCAATCCCTGGCGCAATTAAAATTTGCGACAGTATAAAATTAGTTTTTGAAAAATTTACTATATAAAAGGCAATCCCTGGGATATTTAAAATTTGCGACAGTATAAAATTTAGTTTTTGAATAATTTACTATAGAAAAGGCAATCCCTGGCGTAATTAAAATTTGCGACAGTATAAAATTAGTTTTTGAAAAATTTACTATATAAAAGGCAATCCCTGGCGTAATTAAAATTTGTGACAGTTGAAAATTATTTTTTGAATAATTTACTATAGAAAAGGCAATCCCTGGCGCAATTAAAATTTGCGACAGTATAAAATTAGTTTTTGAAAAATTTACTATAGAAAAGGCAATCCCTGGCGCAATTAAAATTTGTGACAGTTGAAAATTATTTTTTGAATAATTTACTATAGAAAAGGCAATCCCTGGCGCAATTAAAATTTGTGACAGTATAAAATTAGTTTTTGAAAAATTTACTATAGAAAAGGCAATCCCTGGCGCAATTAAAATTTGCGACAGTATAAAATTAGTTTTTGAATAATTTACTATAGAAAAGGCAATCCCTGGCGCACATAAAATTTGTGACAGTTGAAAATTATTTTTTGAATAATTTACTATAGAAAAGGCAATCCCTGGCGTAATTAAAATTTGCGACAGTAGAAAATTATTTTTTGAATAATTTACTATAGAAAAGGCAATCCCTGGCGCAATTAAAATTTGCGACAGTATAAAATTAGTTTTTGAATAATTTACTATAGAAAAGGCAATCCCTGGCGCAATTAAAATTTGCGACAGTATAAAATTATTTTTTGAATAATTTACTATAGAAAAGGCAATCCCTGGCGCAATTAAAATTTGCGACAGTAGAAAATTATTTTTTGAATAATTTACTGTATAAAAGGCAATCCCTGGGATATTTAAAATTTGCGACAGTAGAAAATTAGTTTTTGAATAATTTACTATAGAAAAGGCAATCCCTGGCGCAATTAAAATTTGTGACAGTTGAAAATTATTTTTTGAATAATTTACTATAGAAAAGGCAATCCCTGGCGTAATTAAAATTTGTGACAGTATAAAATTAGTTTTTGAATAATTTACTATATAAAAGGCAATCCCTGGCGCACATAAAATTTGCGACAGTAGAAAATTAGTTTTTGAAAAATTTACTATATAAAAGGCAATCCCTGGCGTAATTAAAATTTGCGACAGTATAAAATTATTTTTTGAATAATTTACTATAGAAAAGGCAATCCCTGGCGCAATTAAAATTTGCGACAGTATAAAATTAGTTTTTGAAAAATTTACTATATAAAAGGCAATCCCTGGGATATTTAAAATTTGCGACAGTATAAAATTAGTTTTTGAATAATTTACTATAGAAAAGGCAATCCCTGGCGTAATTAAAATTTGTGACAGTTGAAAATTAGTTTTTGAATAATTTACTATAGAAAAGGCAATCCCTGGCGCAATTAAAATTTGCGACAGTATAAAATTAGTTTTTGAAAAATTTACTATAGAAAAGGCAATCCCTGGCGCAATTAAAATTTGCGACAGTATAAAATTAGTTTTTGAAAAATTTACTATATAAAAGGCAATCCCTGGCGCAATTAAAATTTGCGACAGTAGAAAATTAGTTTTTGAATAATTTACTGTATAAAAGACAATCCCTGGGATATTTAAAATTTGCGACAGTAGAAAATTAGTTTTTGAATAATTTACTATAGAAAAGGCAATCCCTGGCGCACATAAAATTTGCGACAGTATAAAATTAGTTTTTGAAAAATTTACTATATAAAAGGCAATCCCTGGCGCAATTAAAATTTGCGACAGTATAAAATTAGTTTTTGAAAAATTTACTATAGAAAAGGCAATCCCTGGCGCACATAAAATTTGCGACAGTAGAAAATTATTTTTTGAATAATTTACTATAGAAAAGGCAATCCCTGGCGCAATTAAAATTTGTGACAGTTGAAAATTATTTTTTGAATAATTTACTATAGAAAAGGCAATCCCTGGCGCAATTAAAATTTGTGACAGTTGAAAATTATTTTTTGAATAATTTACTATAGAAAAGGCAATCCCTGGCGTAATTAAAATTTGCGACAGTATAAAATTAGTTTTTGAATAATTTACTATATAAAAGGCAATCCCTGGCGCACATAAAATTTGTGACAGTTGAAAATTATTTTTTGAATAATTTACTGTAGAAAAGGCAATCCCTGGCGCAATTAAAATTTGTGACAGTTGAAAATTATTTTTTGAATAATTTACTATAGAAAAGGCAATCCCTGGCGCACATAAAATTTGCGACAGTATAAAATTATTTTTTGAATAATTTACTATATAAAAGGCAATCCCTGGCGCAATTAAAATTTGCGACAGTATAAAATTAGTTTTTGAAAAATTTACTATAGAAAAGGCAATCCCTGGCGCACATAAAATTTGCGACAGTATAAAATTAGTTTTTGAAAAATTTACTATAGAAAAGGCAATCCCTGGCGCAATTAAAATTTGCGACAGTATAAAATTAGTTTTTGAAAAATTTACTGTAGAAAAGGCAATCCCTGGCGTAATTAAAATTTGCGACAGTATAAAATTAGTTTTTGAATAATTTACTATAGAAAAGGCAATCCCTGGCGCACATAAAATTTGCGACAGTATAAAATTAGTTTTTGAAAAATTTACTATAGAAAAGGCAATCCCTGGCGCAATTAAAATTTGTGACAGTATAAAATTAGTTTTTGAAAAATTTACTATAGAAAAGGCAATCCCTGGCGCAATTAAAATTTGCGACAGTATAAAATTAGTTTTTGAAAAATTTACTATAGAAAAGGCAATCCCTGGCGCAATTAAAATTTGCGACAGTATAAAATTATTTTTTGAAAAATTTACTATAGAAAAGGCAATCCCTGGCGCACATAAAATTTGCGACAGTATAAAATTATTTTTTGAATAATTTACTATATAAAAGGCAATCCCTGGCGCAATTAAAATTTGCGACAGTATAAAATTAGTTTTTGAAAAATTTACTATAGAAAAGGCAATCCCTGGCGCACATAAAATTTGCGACAGTATAAAATTATTTTTTGAAAAATTTACTGTAGAAAAGGCAATCCCTGGCGCAATTAAAATTTGTGACAGTTGAAAATTATTTTTTGAATAATTTACTATAGAAAAGGCAATCCCTGGCGCACATAAAATTTGCGACAGTATAAAATTAGTTTTTGAAAAATTTACTATAGAAAAGGCAATCCCTGGCGCACATAAAATTTGCGACAGTATAAAATTAGTTTTTGAAAAATTTACTGTAGAAAAGGCAATCCCTGGCGCAATTAAAATTTGCGACAGTTGAAAATTATTTTTTTAATAATTTACTATATAAAAGGCAATCCCTGGCGTAATTAAAATTTGCGACAGTATAAAATTAGTTTTTGAAAAATTTACTATATAAAAGGCAATCCCTGGCGCAATTAAAATTTGTGACAGTTGAAAATTATTTTTGGAATAATTTACTATAGAAAAGGCAATCCCTGGCGCAATTAAAATTTGTGACAGTTGAAAATTATTTTTTGAATAATTTACTATAGAAAAGGCAATCCCTGGCGCACATAAAATTTGCGACAGTAGAAAATTAGTTTTTGAAAAATTTACTATATAAAAGGCAATCCCTGGCGTAATTAAAATTTGCGACAGTATAAAATTATTTTTTGAATAATTTACTATAGAAAAGGCAATCCCTGGCGCAATTAAAATTTGCGACAGTATAAAATTAGTTTTTGAAAAATTTACTATATAAAAGGCAATCCCTGGGATATTTAAAATTTGCGACAGTATAAAATTAGTTTTTGAATAATTTACTATAGAAAAGGCAATCCCTGGCGTAATTAAAATTTGTGACAGTTGAAAATTAGTTTTTGAATAATTTACTATAGAAAAGGCAATCCCTGGCGCAATTAAAATTTGCGACAGTATAAAATTAGTTTTTGAAAAATTTACTATAGAAAAGGCAATCCCTGGCGCAATTAAAATTTGCGACAGTATAAAATTAGTTTTTGAAAAATTTACTATATAAAAGGCAATCCCTGGCGCAATTAAAATTTGCGACAGTAGAAAATTAGTTTTTGAATAATTTACTGTATAAAAGACAATCCCTGGGATATTTAAAATTTGCGACAGTAGAAAATTAGTTTTTGAATAATTTTCTATAGAAAAGGCAATCCCTGGCGCACATAAAATTTGCGACAGTATAAAATTAGTTTTTGAAAAATTTACTATATAAAAGGCAATCCCTGGCGCAATTAAAATTTGCGACAGTATAAAATTAGTTTTTGAAAAATTTACTATAGAAAAGGCAATCCCTGGCGCACATAAAATTTGCGACAGTAGAAGATTATTTTTTGAATAATTTACTATAGAAAAGGCAATCCCTGGCGCAATTAAAATTTGTGACAGTTGAAAATTATTTTTTGAATAATTTACTATAGAAAAGGCAATCCCTGGCGCAATTAAAATTTGTGACAGTTGAAAATTATTTTTTGAATAATTTACTATAGAAAAGGCAATCCCTGGCGTAATTAAAATTTGCGACAGTATAAAATTAGTTTTTGAATAATTTACTATATAAAAGGCAATCCCTGGCGCACATAAAATTTGTGACAGTTGAAAATTATTTTTTGAATAATTTACTGTAGAAAAGGCAATCCCTGGCGCAATTAAAATTTGTGACAGTTGAAAATTATTTTTTGAATAATTTACTATAGAAAAGGCAATCCCTGCCGCACATAAAATTTGCGACAGTATAAAATTATTTTTTGAATAATTTACTATATAAAAGGCAATCCCTGGCGCAATTAAAATTTGCGACAGTATAAAATTAGTTTTTGAAAAATTTACTATAGAAAAGGCAATCCCTGGCGCACATAAAATTTGCGACAGTATAAAATTAGTTTTTGAAAAATTTACTATAGAAAAGGCAATCCCTGGCGCAATTAAAATTTGCGACAGTATAAAATTAGTTTTTGAAAAATTTACTGTAGAAAAGGCAATCCCTGGCGTAATTAAAATTTGCGACAGTATAAAATTAGTTTTTGAATAATTTACTATAGAAAAGGCAATCCCTGGCGCACATAAAATTTGCGACAGTATAAAATTAGTTTTTGAAAAATTTACTATAGAAAAGGCAATCCCTGGCGCACATAAAATTTGCGACAGTATAAAATTAGTTTTTGAATAATTTACTATAGAAAAGGCAATCCCTGGCGCAATTAAAATTTGTAACAGTATAAAATTAGTTTTTGAAAAATTTACTATATAAAAGGCAATCCCTGGCGCAATTAAAATTTGTGACAGTATAAAATTAGTTTTTGAAAAATTTACTATAGAAAAGGCAATCCCTGGCGCAATTAAAATTTGTGACAGTATAAAATTAGTTTTTGAAAAATTTACTATAGAAAAGGCAATCCCTGGCGCAATTAAAATTTGTGACAGTATAAAATTAGTTTTTGAAAAATTTACTATAGAAAAGGCAATCCCTGGCGCAATTAAAATTTGCGACAGTATAAAATTATTTTTTGAAAAATTTACTATAGAAAAGGCAATCCCTGGCGCACATAAAATTTGCGACAGTATAAAATTATTTTTTGAATAATTTACTATATAAAAGGCAATCCCTGGCGCAATTAAAATTTGCGACAGTATAAAATTAGTTTTTGAAAAATTTACTATAGAAAAGGCAATCCCTGGCGCACATAAAATTTGCGACAGTATAAAATTATTTTTTGAAAAATTTACTGTAGAAAAGGCAATCCCTGGCGCAATTAAAATTTGTGACAGTTGAAAATTATTTTTTGAATAATTTACTATAGAAAAGGCAATCCCTGGCGCACATAAAATTTGCGACAGTATAAAATTAGTTTTTGAAAAATTTACTATAGAAAAGGCAATCCCTGGCGCACATAAAATTTGCGACAGTATAAAATTAGTTTTTGAAAAATTTACTGTAGAAAAGGCAATCCCTGGCGCAATTAAAATTTGCGACAGTTGAAAATTATTTTTTGAATAATTTACTATATAAAAGGCAATCCCTGGCGTAATTAAAATTTGCGACAGTATAAAATTAGTTTTTGAAAAATTTACTATATAAAAGGCAATCCCTGGCGCAATTAAAATTTGTGACAGTTGAAAATTATTTTTTGAATAATTTACTATAGAAAAGGCAATCCCTGGCGCAATTAAAATTTGTGACAGTTGAAAATTATTTTTTGAATAATTTACTATAGAAAAGGCAATCCCTGGCGTAATTAAAATTTGCGACAGTATAAAATAAGTTTTTGAATAATTTACTATATAAAAGGCAATCCCTGGCGCACATAAAATTTGTGACAGTTGAAAATTATTTTTTGAATAATTTACTGTAGAAAAGGCAATCCCTGGCGCAATTAAAATTTGTGACAGTTGAAAATTATTTTTTGAATAATTTACTATAGAAAAGGCAATCCCTGGCGCACATAAAATTTGCGACAGTATAAAATTATTTTTTGAATAATTTACTATATAAAAGGCAATCCCTGGCGCAATTAAAATTTGCGACAGTATAAAATTAGTTTTTGAAAAATTTACTATAGAAAAGGCAATCCCTGGCGCACATAAAATTTGCGACAGTATAAAATTAGTTTTTGAAAAATTTACTATAGAAAAGGCAATCCCTGGCGCAATTAAAATTTGCGACAGTATAAAATTAGTTTTTGAAAAATTTACTGTAGAAAAGGCAATCCCTGGCGTAATTAAAATTTGCGACAGTATAAAATTAGTTTTTGAATAATTTACTATAGAAAAGGCAATCCCTGGCGCAATTAAAATTTGCGACAGTATAAAATTAGTTTTTGAAAAATTTACTATAGAAAAGGCAATCCCTGGCGTAATTAAAATTTGCGACAGTATAAAATTAGTTTTTGAATAATTTACTATAGAAAAGGCAATCCCTGGCGCAATTAAAATTTGTGACAGTATAAAATTAGTTTTTGAAAAATTTACTATATAAAAGGCAATCCCTGGCGCAATTAAAATTTGTGACAGTATAAAATTAGTTTTTGAAAAATTTACTATAGAAAAGGCAATCCCTGGCGCAATTAAAATTTGTGACAGTATAAAATTAGTTTTTGAAAAATTTACTATAGAAAAGGCAATCCCTGGCGCAATTAAAATTTGTGACAGTATAAAATTAGTTTTTGAAAAATTTACTATAGAAAAGGCAATCCCTGGCGCAATTAAAATTTGCGACAGTATAAAATTATTTTTTGAAAAATTTACTATATAAAAGGCAATCCCTGGCGCACATAAAATTTGCGACAGTATAAAATTATTTTTTGAAAAATTTACTATATAAAAGACAATCCCTGGCGCACATAAAATTTGCGACAGTATAAAATTAGTTTTTGAAAAATTTACTATAGAAAAGGCAATCCCTGGCGCAATTAAAATTTGCGACAGTATAAAATTAGTTTTTGAAAAATTTACTATAGAAAAGGCAATCCCTGGCGCAATTAAAATTTGCGACAGTATAAAATTAGTTTTTGAATAATTTACTATAGAAAAGGCAATCCCTGGCGTAATTAAAATTTGCGACAGTAGAAAATTAGTTTTTGAATAATTTACTATAGAAAAGGCAATCCCTGGCGCAATTAAAATTTGCGACAGTAGAAAATTAGTTTTTGAATAATTTACTATAGAAAAGGCAATCCCTGGCGCAATTAAAATTTGTGACAGTTGAAAATTATTTTTTGAATAATTTACTGTAGAAAAGGCAATCCCTGGCGCAATTAAAATTTGTGACAGTTGAAAATTAGTTTTTGAATAATTCACTATAGAAAAGGCAATCCCTGGCGCAATTAAAATTTGTGACAGTAGAAAATTATTTTTTGAATAATTTACTATAGAAAAGGCAATCCCTGGCGCAATTAAAATTTGCGACAGTATAAAATTAGTTTTTGAAAAATTTACTATAGAAAAGGCAATCCCTGGCGCAATTAAAATTTGCGACAGTATAAAATTAGTTTTTGAAAAATTTACTATAGAAAAGGCAATCCCTGGCGTAATTAAAATTTGCGACAGTAGAAAATTAGTTTTTGAATAATTTACTATAGAAAAGGCAATCCCTGGCGCAATTAAAATTTGCGACAGTAGAAAATTAGTTTTTGAATAATTTACTATAGAAAAGGCAATCCCTGGCGCAATTAAAATTTGTGACAGTTGAAAATTATTTTTTGAATAATTTACTGTAGAAAAGGCAATCCCTGGCGCAATTAAAATTTGTGACAGTTGAAAATTAGTTTTTGAATAATTTACTATAGAAAAGGCAATCCCTGGCGCAATTAAAATTTGTGACAGTTGAAAATTATTTTTTGAATAATTTACTATAGAAAAGGCAATCCCTGGCGCACATAAAATTTGCGACAGTATAAAATTATTTTTTGAATAATTTACTATATAAAAGGCAATCCCTGGCGCAATTAAAATTTGCGACAGTATAAAATTAGTTTTTGAAAAATTTACTATAGAAAAGGCAATCCCTGGCGCACATAAAATTTGCGACAGTATAAAATTAGTTTTTGAAAAATTTACTATAGAAAAGGCAATCCCTGGCGCAATTAAAATTTGCGACAGTATAAAATTAGTTTTTGAAAAATTTACTGTAGAAAAGGCAATCCCTGGCGTAATTAAAATTTGCGACAGTATAAAATTAGTTTTTGAATAATTTACTATAGAAAAGGCAATCCCTGGCGCAATTAAAATTTGCGACAGTATAAAATTAGTTTTTGAAAAATTTACTATAGAAAAGGCAATCCCTGGCGTAATTAAAATTTGCGACAGTATAAAATTAGTTTTTGAATAATTTACTATAGAAAAGGCAATCCCTGGCGCAATTAAAATTTGTGACAGTATAAAATTAGTTTTTGAAAAATTTACTATATAAAAGGCAATCCCTGGCGCAATTAAAATTTGTGACAGTATAAAATTAGTTTTTGAAAAATTTACTATAGAAAAGGCAATCCCTGGCGCAATTAAAATTTGTGACAGTATAAAATTAGTTTTTGAAAAATTTACTATAGAAAAGGCAATCCCTGGCGCAATTAAAATTTGTGACAGTATAAAATTAGTTTTTGAAAAATTTACTATAGAAAAGGCAATCCCTGGCGCAATTAAAATTTGCGACAGTATAAAATTATTTTTTGAAAAATTTACTATATAAAAGGCAATCCCTGGCGCACATAAAATTTGCGACAGTATAAAATTAGTTTTTGAAAAATTTACTATAGAAAAGGCAATCCCTGGCGCAATTAAAATTTGCGACAGTATAAAATTAGTTTTTGAAAAATTTACTATAGAAAAGGCAATCCCTGGCGCAATTAAAATTTGCGACAGTATAAAATTAGTTTTTGAATAATTTACTATAGAAAAGGCAATCCCTGGCGTAATTAAAATTTGCGACAGTAGAAAATTAGTTTTTGAATAATTTACTATAGAAAAGGCAATCCCTGGCGCAATTAAAATTTGCGACAGTAGAAAATTAGTTTTTGAATAATTTACTATAGAAAAGGCAATCCCTGGCGCAATTAAAATTTGTGACAGTTGAAAATTATTTTTTGAATAATTTACTGTAGAAAAGGCAATCCCTGGCGCAATTAAAATTTGTGACAGTTGAAAATTAGTTTTTGAATAATTTACTATAGAAAAGGCAATCCCTGGCGCAATTAAAATTTGTGACAGTAGAAAATTATTTTTTGAATAATTTACTATAGAAAAGGCAATCCCTGGCGCAATTAAAATTTGCGACAGTATAAAATTAGTTTTTGAAAAATTTACTATAGAAAAGGCAATCCCTGGCGCAATTAAAATTTGCGACAGTATAAAATTAGTTTTTGAAAAATTTACTATAGAAAAGGCAATCCCTGGCGCAATTAAAATTTGCGACAGTTGAAAATTATTTTTTGAATAATTTACTATATAAAAGGCAATCCCTGGCGCAATTAAAATTTGTGACAGTTGAAAATTATTTTTTGAATAATTTACTATATAAAAGGCAATCCCTGGCGTAATTAAAATTTGTGACAGTTGAAAATTAGTTTTTGAATAATTTACTATAGAAAAGGCAATCCCTGGCGTAATTAAAATTTGCGACAGTATAAAATTAGTTTTTGAATAATTTACTATAGAAAAGGCAATCCCTGGCGTAATTAAAATTTGCGACAGTATAAAATTAGTTTTTGAAAAATTTACTGTAGAAAAGGCAATCCCTGGCGCAATTAAAATTTGTGACAGTATAAAATTAGTTTTTGAATAATTTACTATAGAAAAGGCAATCCCTGGCGCAATTAAAATTTGTGACAGTTGAAAATTAGTTTTTGAAAAATTTACTATAGAAAAGTCAAACCCTGGCGCAATTAAAATTTGTGACAGTTGAAAATTATTTTTTGAATAATTTACTATAGAAAAGGCAATCCCTGGCGCAATTAAAATTTGTGACAGTTGAAAATTATTTTTTGAATAATTTACTATATAAAAGGCAATCCCTGGCGTAATTAAAATTTGTGGGCAATCCCTGGCGCAATTAAAATTTGCGACAGTTGAAAATTATTTTTTGAATAATTTACTATAGAAAAGGCAATCCCTGGCGCACATAAAATTTGCGACAGTATAAAATTAGTTTTTGAAAAATTTACTGTAGAAAAGGCAATCCCTGGCGCAATTAAAATTTGTGACAGTATAAAATTAGTTTTTGAATAATTTACTATAGAAAAGGCAATCCCTGGCGCAATTAAAATTTGTGACAGTTGAAAATTAGTTTTTGAATAATTTACTATAGAAAAGGCAATCCCTGGCGCAATTAAAATTTGCGACAGTATAAAATTAGTTTTTGAAAAATTTACTATAGAAAAGGCAATCCCTGGCGCAATTAAAATTTGTGACAGTAGAAAATTATTTTTTGAATAATTTACTATAGAAAAGGCAATCCCTGGCGCAATTAAAATTTGTGACAGTATAAAATTAGTTTTTGAAAAATTTACTATAGAAAAGGCAATCCCTGGCGCAATTAAAATTTGCGACAGTATAAAATTAGTTTTTGAAAAATTTACTATAGAAAAGGCAATCCCTGGCGCAATTAAAATTTGCGACAGTTGAAAATTATTTTTTGAATAATTTACTATAGAAAAGGCAATCCCTGGCGCAATTAAAATTTGCGACAGTATAAAATTAGTTTTTGAAAAATTTACTATATAAAAGGCAATCCCTGGCGCAATTAAAATTTGTGACAGTTGAAAATTATTTTTTGAAAAATTTACTATATAAAAGGCAATCCCTGGCGCACATAAAATTTGCGACAGTATAAAATTAGTTTTTGAAAAATTTACTATAGAAAAGGCAATCCCTGGCGTAATTAAAATTTGCGACAGTATAAAATTAGTTTTTGAAAAATTTACTATATAAAAGGCAATCCCTGGCGCACATAAAATTTGCGACAGTATAAAATTAGTTTTTGAAAAATTTACTATAGAAAAGGCAATCCCTGGCGCAATTAAAATTTGTGACAGTTGAAAATTAGTTTTTGAAAAATTTACTATAGAAAAGTCAATCCCTGGCGCAATTAAAATTTGCGACAGTAGAAAATTATTTTTTGAATAATTTACTATAGAAAAGGCAATCCCTGGGATATTTAAAATTTGCGACAGTAGAAAATTATTTTTTGAATAATTTACTATATAAAAGGCAATCCCTGGCGTAATTAAAATTTGTGACAGTTGAAAATTAGTTTTTGAATAATTTACTATAGAAAAGGCAATCCCTGGCGTAATTAAAATTTGCGACAGTATAAAATTAGTTTTTGAAAAATTTACTATAGAAAAGGCAATCCCTGGCGTAATTAAAATTTGTGACAGTTGAAAATTATTTTTTGAATAATTTACTATATAAAAGGCAATCCCTGGCGCAATTAAAATTTGCGACAGTATAAAATTAGTTTTTGAAAAATTTACTATAGAAAAGGCAATCCCTGGCGCAATTAAAATTTGCGACAGTAGAAAATTATTTTTTGAATAATTTACTATAGAAAAGGCAATCCCTGGGATATTTAAAATTTGCGACAGTAGAAAATTATTTTTTGAATAATTTACTGTAGAAAAGGCAATCCCTGGCGCAATTAAAATTTGTGACAGTATAAAATTAGTTTTTGAATAATTTACTATAGAAAAGGCAATCCCTGGCGCAATTAAAATTTGTGACAGTTGAAAATTAGTTTTTGAAAAATTTACTATAGAAAAGGCAATCCCTGGCGTAATTAAAATTTGTGACAGTAGAAAATTATTTTTTGAATAATTTACTATAGAAAAGGCAATCCCTGGCGCAATTAAAATTTGTGACAGTATAAAATTAGTTTTTGAATAATTTACTATAGAAAAGGCAATCCCTGGCGCAATTAAAATTTGTGACAGTTGAAAATTAGTTTTTGAATAATTTACTATAGAAAAGGCAATCCCTGGCGCAATTAAAATTTGCGACAGTATAAAATTAGTTTTTGAAAAATTTACTATAGAAAAGTCAATCCCTGGCGCAATTAAAATTTGTGACAGTTGAAAATTATTTTTTGAATAATTTACTATAGAAAAGGCAATCCCTGGCGCAATTAAAATTTGTGACAGTTGAAAATTATTTTTTGAAAAATTTACTATAGAAAAGGCAATCCCTGGCGTAATTAAAATTTGCGACAGTATAAAATTAGTTTTTGAATAATTTACTATATAAAAGGCAATCCCTGGCGTAATTAAAATTTGTGACAGTATAAAATTAGTTTTTGAATAATTTACTATAGAAAAGTCAATCCCTGGCGCACATAAAATTTGTGACAGTATAAAATTAGTTTTTGAATAATTTACTATAGAAAAGTCAATCCCTGGCGCAATTAAAATTTGCGACAGTAGAAAATTATTTTTTGAATAATTTACTATAGAAAAGGCAATCCCTGGGATATTTAAAATTTGCGACAGTAGAAAATTAGTTTTTGAATAATTTACTATAGAAAAGGCAATCCCTGGCGCACATAAAATTTGTGACAGTTGAAAATTAGTTTTTGAATAACTTACTATAGAAAAGGCAATCCCTGGCGTAATTAAAATTTGCGACAGTATAAAATTAGTTTTTGAAAAATTTACTATAGAAAAGGCAATCCCTGGCGTAATTAAAATTTGTGACAGTATAAAATTAGTTTTTGAAAAATTTACTATATAAAAGGCAATCCCTGGCGTAATTAAAATTTGCGACAGTAGAAAATTATTTTTTGAATAATTTACTATAGAAAAGGCAATCCCTGGCGCAATTAAAATTTGCGACAGTATAAGATTAGTTTTTGAAAAATTTACTATATAAAAGGCAATCCCTGGCGCAATTAAAATTTGTGACAGTTGAAAATTATTTTTTGAAAAATTTACTATATAAAAGGCAATCCCTGGCGCACATAAAATTTGCGACAGTATAAAATTAGTTTTTGAAAAATTTACTATAGAAAAGGCAATCCCTGGCGTAATTAAAATTTGTGACAGTTGAAAATTATTTTTTGAATAATTTACTATATAAAAGGCAATCCCTGGCGCAATTAAAATTTGCGACAGTATAAAATTAGTTTTTGAAAAATTTACTGTAGAAAAGGCAATCCCTGGCGCAATTAAAATTTGCGACAGTAGAAAATTAGTTTTTGAAAAATTTACTATATAAAAGGCAATCCCTGGCGCAATTAAAATTTGTGACAGTTGAAAATTATTTTTTGAAAAATTTACTATATAAAAGGCAATCCCTGGCGCACATAAAATTTGCGACAGTATAAAATTAGTTTTTGAAAAATTTACTATAGAAAAGGCAATCCCTGGCGCAATTAAAATTTGTGACAGTTGAAAATTAGTTTTTGAAAAATTTACTATAGAAAAGTCAATCCCTGGCGCAATTAAAATTTGCGACAGTAGAAAATTATTTTTTGAATAATTTACTATAGAAAAGGCAATCCCTGGGATATTTAAAATTTGCGACAGTAGAAAATTATTTTTTGAATAATTTACTATATAAAAGGCAATCCCTGGCGTAATTAAAATTTGTGACAGTTGAAAATTAGTTTTTGAATAATTTACTATAGAAAAGGCAATCCCTGGCGTAATTAAAATTTGCGACAGTATAAAATTAGTTTTTGAAAAATTTACTATAGAAAAGGCAATCCCTGGCGTAATTAAAATTTGTGACAGTTGAAAATTATTTTTTGAATAATTTACTATATAAAAGGCAATCCCTGGCGCAATTAAAATTTGCGACAGTATAAAATTAGTTTTTGAAAAATTTACTGTAGAAAAGGCAATCCCTGGCGCAATTAAAATTTGCGACAGTAGAAAATTATTTTTTGAATAATTTACTATATAAAAGGCAATCCCTGGCGCAATTAAAATTTGCGACAGTATAAAATTAGTTTTTGAAAAATTTACTGTAGAAAAGGCAATCCCTGGCGCAATTAAAATTTGCGACAGTAGAAAATTATTTTTTGAAAAATTTACTGTAGAAAAGGCAATCCCTGGCGCAATTAAAATTTGCGACAGTATAAAATTAGTTTTTGAAAAATTTACTATATAAAAGGCAATCCCTGGCGCAATTAAAATTTGCGACAGTATAAAATTATTTTTTGAATAATTTACTGTAGAAAAGGCAATCCCTGGCGCAATTAAAATTTGCGACAGTAGCAAATTATTTTTTGAATAATTTACTGTAGAAAAGGCAATCCCTGGCGCAATTAAAATTTGTGACAGTTGAAAATTATTTTTTGAATAATTTACTGTAGAAAAGGCAATCCCTGGCGCAATTAAAATTTGTGACAGTTGAAAATTATTTTTTGAATAATTTACTATAGAAAAGGCAATCCCTGGCGCAATTAAAATTTGCGACAGTATAAAATTAGTTTTTGAAAAATTTACTATAGAAAAGGCAATCCCTGGCGCAATTAAAATTTGCGACAGTTGAAAATTATTTTTTGAATAATTTACTATATAAAAGGCAATCCCTGGCGCAATTAAAATTTGTGACAGTTGAAAATTATTTTTTGAATAATTTACTATATAAAAGGCAATCCCTGGCGTAATTAAAATTTGTGACAGTTGAAAATTAGTTTTTGAATAATTTACTATAGAAAAGGCAATACCTGGCGTAATTAAAATTTGCGACAGTATAAAATTAGTTTTTGAATAATTTACTATAGAAAAGGCAATCCCTGGCGTAATTAAAATTTGCGACAGTATAAAATTAGTTTTTGAAAAATTTACTGTAGAAAAGGCAATCCCTGGCGCAATTAAAATTTGTGACAGTATAAAATTAGTTTTTGAATAATTTACTATAGAAAAGGCAATCCCTGGCGCAATTAAAATTTGTGACAGTTGAAAATTAGTTTTTGAATAATTTACTATAGAAAAGGCAATCCCTGGCGCAATTAAAATTTGTGAGAGTATAAAATTAGTTTTTGAATAATTTACTATATAAAAGGCAATCCCTGGCGCAATTAAAATTTGTGACAGTATAAAATTAGTTTTTGAATAATTTACTATAGAAAAGGCAATCCCTGGGATATTTAAAATTTGCGACAGTAGAAAATTAGTTTTTGAATAATTTACTGTAGAAAAGGCAATCCCTGGCGTAATTAAAATTTGTGACAGTTGAAAATTATTTTTTGAATAATTTACTATAGAAAAGGCAATCCCTGGCGCAATTAAAATTTGTGACAGTATAAAATTAGTTTTTGAATAATTTACTATAGAAAAGGCAATCCCTGGCGCAATTAAAATTTGTGACAGTTGAAAATTATTTTTTGAATAATTTACTATAGAAAAGGCAATCCCTGGCGCAATTAAAATTTGCGACAGTATAAAATTAGTTTTTGAAAAATTTACTATAGAAAAGGCAATCCCTGGCGCAATTAAAATTTGTGACAGTTGAAAATTATTTTTTGAATAATTTACTATAGAAAAGGCAATCCCTGGCGCAATTAAAATTTGCGACAGTATAAAATTAGTTTTTGAAAAATTTACTATAGAAAAGGCAATCCCTGGGATATTTAAAATTTGCGACAGTAGAAAATTAGTTTTTGAATAATTTACTATAGAAAAGGCAATCCCTGGCGCACATAAAATTTGTGACAGTTGAAAATTAGTTTTTGAATAACTTACTATAGAAAAGGCAATCCCTGGCGTAATTAAAATTTGCGACAGTATAAAATTAGTTTTTGAAAAATTTACTATAGAAAAGGCAATCCCTGGCGTAATTAAAATTTGTGACAGTATAAAATTAGTTTTTGAAAAATTTACTATATAAAAGGCAATCCCTGGCGTAATTAAAATTTGCGACAGTAGAAAATTATTTTTTGAATAATTTACTATAGAAAAGGCAATCCCTGGCGCAATTAAAATTTGCGACAGTATAAGATTAGTTTTTGAAAAATTTACTATATAAAAGGCAATCCCTGGCGCAATTAAAATTTGTGACAGTTGAAAATTATTTTTTGAAAAATTTACTATATAAAAGGCAATCCCTGGCGCACATAAAATTTGCGACAGTATAAAATTAGTTTTTGAAAAATTTACTATAGAAAAGGCAATCCCTGGCGTAATTAAAATTTGTGACAGTTGAAAATTATTTTTTGAATAATTTACTATATAAAAGGCAATCCCTGGCGCAATTAAAATTTGCGACAGTATAAAATTAGTTTTTGAAAAATTTACTGTAGAAAAGGCAATCCCTGGCGCAATTAAAATTTGCGACAGTAGAAAATTAGTTTTTGAAAAATTTACTATATAAAAGGCAATCCCTGGCGCAATTAAAATTTGTGACAGTTGAAAATTATTTTTTGAAAAATTTACTATATAAAAGGCAATCCCTGGCGCACATAAAATTTGCGACAGTATAAAATTAGTTTTTGAAAAATTTACTATAGAAAAGGCAATCCCTGGCGCAATTAAAATTTGTGACAGTTGAAAATTAGTTTTTGAAAAATTTACTATAGAAAAGTCAATCCCTGGCGCAATTAAAATTTGCGACAGTAGAAAATTATTTTTTGAATAATTTACTATAGAAAAGGCAATCCCTGGGATATTTAAAATTTGCGACAGTAGAAAATTATTTTTTGAATAATTTACTATATAAAAGGCAATCCCTGGCGTAATTAAAATTTGTGACAGTTGAAAATTAGTTTTTGAATAATTTACTATAGAAAAGGCAATCCCTGGCGTAATTAAAATTTGCGACAGTATAAAATTAGTTTTTGAAAAATTTACTATAGAAAAGGCAATCCCTGGCGTAATTAAAATTTGTGACAGTTGAAAATTATTTTTTGAATAATTTACTATATAAAAGGCAATCCCTGGCGCAATTAAAATTTGCGACAGTATAAAATTAGTTTTTGAAAAATTTACTGTAGAAAAGGCAATCCCTGGCGCAATTAAAATTTGCGACAGTAGAAAATTATTTTTTGAATAATTTACTATATAAAAGGCAATCCCTGGCGCAATTAAAATTTGCGACAGTATAAAATTAGTTTTTGAAAAATTTACTGTAGAAAAGGCAATCCCTGGCGCAATTAAAATTTGCGACAGTAGAAAATTATTTTTTGAAAAATTTACTGTAGAAAAGGCAATCCCTGGCGCAATTAAAATTTGCGACAGTATAAAATTAGTTTTTGAAAAATTTACTATATAAAAGGCAATCCCTGGCGCAATTAAAATTTGCGACAGTATAAAATTATTTTTTGAATAATTTACTGTAGAAAAGGCAATCCCTGGCGCAATTAAAATTTGCGACAGTAGCAAATTATTTTTTGAATAATTTACTGTAGAAAAGGCAATCCCTGGCGCAATTAAAATTTGTGACAGTTGAAAATTATTTTTTGAATAATTTACTGTAGAAAAGGCAATCCCTGGCGCAATTAAAATTTGTGACAGTTGAAAATTATTTTTTGAATAATTTACTATAGAAAAGGCAATCCCTGGCGCAATTAAAATTTGCGACAGTATAAAATTAGTTTTTGAAAAATTTACTATAGAAAAGGCAATCCCTGGCGCAATTAAAATTTGCGACAGTTGAAAATTATTTTTTGAATAATTTACTATATAAAAGGCAATCCCTGGCGCAATTAAAATTTGTGACAGTTGAAAATTATTTTTTGAATAATTTACTATATAAAAGGCAATCCCTGGCGTAATTAAAATTTGTGACAGTTGAAAATTAGTTTTTGAATAATTTACTATAGAAAAGGCAATACCTGGCGTAATTAAAATTTGCGACAGTATAAAATTAGTTTTTGAATAATTTACTATAGAAAAGGCAATCCCTGGCGTAATTAAAATTTGCGACAGTATAAAATTAGTTTTTGAAAAATTTACTGTAGAAAAGGCAATCCCTGGCGCAATTAAAATTTGTGACAGTATAAAATTAGTTTTTGAATAATTTACTATAGAAAAGGCAATCCCTGGCGCAATTAAAATTTGTGACAGTTGAAAATTAGTTTTTGAATAATTTACTATAGAAAAGGCAATCCCTGGCGCAATTAAAATTTGTGAGAGTATAAAATTAGTTTTTGAATAATTTACTATAGAAAAGGCAATCCCTGGCGCAATTAAAATTTGTGACAGTATAAAATTAGTTTTTGAATAATTTACTATAGAAAAGGCAATCCCTGGGATATTTAAAATTTGCGACAGTAGAAAATTAGTTTTTGAATAATTTACTGTAGAAAAGGCAATCCCTGGCGTAATTAAAATTTGCGACAGTAGAAAATTAGTTTTTGAATAATTTACTATAGAAAAGGCAATCCCTGGCGCAATTAAAATTTGCGACAGTATAAAATTAGTTTTTGAATAATTTACTATAGAAAAGGCAATCCCTGGCGCAATTAAAATTTGTGACAGTTGAAAATTATTTTTTGAATAATTTACTATAGAAAAGGCAATCCCTGGCGCAATTAAAATTTGCGACAGTATAAAATTAGTTTTTGAAAAATTTACTATAGAAAAGGCAATCCCTGGCGCAATTAAAATTTGTGACAGTTGAAAATTATTTTTTGAATAATTTACTATAGAAAAGGCAATCCCTGGCGCAATTAAAATTTGCGACAGTATAAAATTAGTTTTTGAAAAATTTACTATAGAAAAGGCAATCCCTGGCGCAATTAAAATTTGTGACAGTATAAAATTAGTTTTTGAAAAATTTACTATAGAAAAGGCAATCCCTGGCGTAATTAAAATTTGCGACAGTATAAAATTAGTTTTTGAAAAATTTACTGTAGAAAAGGCAATCCCTGGCGCAATTAAAATTTGTGACAGTATAAAATTAGTTTTTGAATAATTTACTATAGAAAAGGCAATCCCTGGCGCAATTAAAATTTGTGACAGTTGAAAATTAGTTTTTGAATAATTTACTATATAGAAAAGGCAATCCCTGGCGCAATTAAAATTTGCGACAGTATAAAATTAGTTTTTGAAAAATTTACTATAGAAAAGGCAATCCCTGGCGCAATTAAAATTTGCGACAGTATAAAATTAGTTTTTGAAAAATTTACTATAGAAAAGGCAATCCCTGGCGCAATTAAAATTTGCGACAGTATAAAATTAGTTTTTGAATAATTTACTATAGAAAAGGCAATCCCTGGCGCAATTAAAATTTGCGACAGTATAAAATTAGTTTTTGAAAAATTTACTATATAAAAGGCAATCCCTGGCGCAATTAAAATTTGCGACAGTATAAAATTATTTTTTGAATAATTTACTGTAGAAAAGGCAATCCCTGGCGCAATTAAAATTTGCGACAGTAGAAAATTATTTTTTGAATAATTTACTGTAGAAAAGGCAATCCCTGGCGCAATTAAAATTTGTGACAGTTGAAAATTATTTTTTGAATAATTTACTGTAGAAAAGGCAATCCCTGGCGCAATTAAAATTTGTGACAGTTGAAAATTATTTTTTGAATAATTTACTATAGAAAAGGCAATCCCTGGCGCACATAAAATTTGCGACAGTAGAAAATTATTTTTTGAATAATTTACTATAGAAAAGGCAATCCCTGGCGCAATTAAAATTTGTGACAGTTGAAAATTATTTTTTGAAAAATTTACTATATAAAAGGCAATCCCCGGCGTAATTAAAATTTGTGACAGTTGAAAATTATTTTTTGAATAATTTACTATAGAAAAGGCAATCCCTGGCGTAATTAAAATTTGCGACAGTATAAAATTAGTTTTTGAAAAATTTACTGTAGAAAAGGCAATCCCTGGCGCAATTAAAATTTGTGACAGTATAAAATTAGTTTTTGAATAATTTACTATAGAAAAGGCAATCCCTGGCGCAATTAAAATTTGCGACAGTATAAAATTATTTTTTGAATAATTTACTATATAAAAGGCAATCCCTGGCGCAATTAAAATTTGCGACAGTATAAAATTAGTTTTTGAAAAATTTACTGTAGAAAAGGCAATCCCTGGCGCAATTAAAATTTGCGACAGTAGAAAATTATTTTTTGAATAATTTACTATAGAAAAGGCAATCCCTGGCGCAATTAAAATTTGTGACAGTTGAAAATTATTTTTTGAATAATTTACTATATAAAAGGCAATCCCTGGCGTAATTAAAATTTGTGGGCAATCCCTGGCGCAATTAAAATTTGCGACAGTATAAAATTAGTTTTTGAAAAATTTACTATAGAAAAGGCAATCCCTGGCGCAATTAAAATTTGCGACAGTATAAAATTAGTTTTTGAATAATTTACTATAGAAAAGGCAATCCCTGGCGCAATTAAAATTTGCGACAGTATAAAATTAGTTTTTGAAAAATTTACTATATAAAAGGCAATCCCTGGCGCAATTAAAATTTGCGACAGTATAAAATTATTTTTTGAATAATTTACTGTAGAAAAGGCAATCCCTGGCGCAATTAAAATTTGCGACAGTAGAAAATTATTTTTTGAATAATTTACTGTAGAAAAGGCAATCCCTGGCGCAATTAAAATTTGTGACAGTTGAAAATTATTTTTTGAATAATTTACTGTAGAAAAGGCAATCCCTGGCGCAATTAAAATTTGTGACAATTGAAAATTATTTTTTGAATAATTTACTATAGAAAAGGCAATCCCTGGCGTAATTAAAATTTGCGACAGTATAAAATTATTTTTTGAATAATTTACTATAGAAAAGGCAATCCCTGGCGCAATTAAAATTTGCGACAGTAGAAAATTATTTTTTGAATAATTGACTTTTCTATAGTAAATTATTCAAAAACTAATTTTATACTGTCACAAATTTTAATTGCGCCAGGGATTGCCTTTTCTATAGTAAATTTTTCAAAAACTAATTTTATACTGTCGCAAATTTTAATTACGCCAGGGATTGCCTTTTCTACAGTAAATTTTTCAAAAACTAATTTTATACTGTCGCAAATTTTATGTGCGCCAGGGATTGCCTTTTCTATAGTAAATTATTCAAAAAATAATTTTCAACTGTCGCAAATTTTAATTGCGCCAGGGATTGCCCACAAATTTTAATTACGCCAGGGATTGCCTTTTATATAGTAAATTATTCAAAAAATAATTTTCAACTGTCACAAATTTTAATTGCGCCAGGGATTGCCTTTTCTACAGTAAATTATTCAAAAAATAATTTTCAACTGTCACAAATTTTAATTGCGCCAGGGATTGCCTTTTCTATAGTAAATTATTCAAAAAATAATTTTATACTGTCGCAAATTTTAATTGCGCCAGGGATTGCCTTTTATATAGTAAATTTTTCAAAAACTAATTTTATACTGTCGCAAATTTTATGTGCGCCAGGGATTGCCTTTTCTATAGTAAATTATTCAAAAAATAATTTTCTACTGTCGCAAATTTTAATTGCGCCAGGGATTGCCTTTTCTATAGTAAATTTTTCAAAAACTAATTTTATACTGTCGCAAATTTTAATTGCGCCAGGGATTGCCTTTTCTATAGTAAATTATTCAAAAAATAATTTTATACTGTCGCAAATTTTAATTGCGCCAGGGATTGCCTTTTATATAGTAAATTTTTCAAAAAATAATTTTCAACTGTCACAAATTTTATGTGCGCCAGGGATTGCCTTTTCTATAGTAAATTATTCAAAAAATAATTTTCAACTGTCACAAATTTTAATTGCGCCAGGGATTGACTTTTCTATAGTAAATTATTCAAAAAATAATTTTCAACTGTCACAAATTTTATGTGCGCCAGGGATTGCCTTTTCTATAGTAAATTATTCAAAAACTAATTTTCTACTGTCGCAAATTTTAAATATCCCAGGGATTGCCTTTTCTATAGTAAATTATTCAAAAAATAATTTTCTACTGTCGCAAATTTTAATTGCGCCAGGGATTGACTTTTCTATAGTAAATTATTCAAAAACTAATTTTATACTGTCACAAATTTTATGTGCGCCAGGGATTGACTTTTCTATAGTAAATGATTCAAAAACTAATTTTATACTGTCACAAATTTTAATTACGCCAGGGATTGCCTTTTATATAGTAAATTATTCAAAAAATAATTTTCAACTGTCACAAATTTTAATTGCGCCAGGGATTGCCTTTTATATAGTAAATTATTCAAAAACTAATTTTATACTGTCGCAAATTTTAATTGCGCCAGGGATTGCCTTTTCTATAGTAAATTTTTCAAAAACTAATTTTATACTGTCGCAAATTTTATGTGCGCCAGGGATTGCCTTTTCTATAGTAAATTATTCAAAAAATAATTTTCAACTGTCGCAAATTTTAATTGCGCCAGGGATTGCCCACAAATTTTAATTACGCCAGGGATTGCCTTTTATATAGTAAATTATTCAAAAAATAATTTTCAACTGTCACAAATTTTAATTGCGCCAGGGATTGCCTTTTCTACAGTAAATTATTCAAAAAATAATTTTCAACTGTCACAAATTTTAATTGCGCCAGGGATTGCCTTTTCTATAGTAAATTATTCAAAAAATAATTTTATACTGTCGCAAATTTTAATTGCGCCAGGGATTGCCTTTTATATAGTAAATTATTCAAAAAATAATTTTCTACTGTCACAAATTTTATGTGCGCCAGGGATTGCCTTTTCTATAGTAAATTTTTCAAAAACTAATTTTATACTGTCGCAAATTTTAATTGCGCCAGGGATTGCCTTTTCTATAGTAAATTATTCAAAAACTAATTTTATACTGTCACAAATTTTAATTACGCCAGGGATTGCCTTTTATATAGTAAATTTTTCAAAAACTAATTTTATACTGTCGCAAATTTTAATTGCGCCAGGGATTGCCTTTTCTATAGTAAATTATTCAAAAAATAATTTTCTACTGTCGCAAATTTTAATTACGCCAGGGATTGCCTTTTATATAGTAAATTTTTCAAAAAATAATTTTCAACTGTCACAAATTTTAATTGCGCCAGGGATTGCCTTTTCTATAGTAAATTATTCAAAAAATAATTTTATACTGTCGCAAATTTTAATTGCGCCAGGGATTGCCTTTTATATAGTAAATTATTCAAAAAATAATTTTCAACTTTCACAAATTTTAATTACGCCAGGGATTGCCTTTTCTATAGTAAATTATTCAAAAAATAATTTTATACTGTCGCAAATTTTAATTACGCCAGGGATTGCCTTTTCTATAGTAAATTATTCAAAAACTAATTTTCAACTGTCACAAAATTTAATTACGCCAGGGATTGCCTTTTATATAGTAAATTATTCAAAAAATAATTTTCAACTGTCACAAATTTTAATTGCGCCAGGGATTGCCTTTTATATAGTAAATTATTCAAAAACTAATTTTCTACTGTCACAAATTTTATGTGCGCCAGGGATTGCCTTTTCTATAGTAAATTTTTCAAAAACTAATTTTATACTGTGGCAAATTTTAATTGCGCCAGGGATTGCCTTTTCTATAGTAAATTTTTCAAAAACTAATTTTATACTGTCGCAAATTTTAATTACGCCAGGGATTGCCTTTTATATAGTAAATTATTCAAAAAATAATTTTCAACTGTCACAAATTTTAATTGCGCCAGGGATTGACTTTTCTACAGTAAATTTTTCAAAAACTAATTTTATACTGTCACAAATTTTAATTGCGCCAGGGATTGCCTTTTCTATAGTAAAATTTTCAAAAACTAATTTTATACTGTCGCAAATTTTAATTGCGCCAGGGATTGCCTTTTCTATAGTAAATTATTCAAAAACTAATTTTATACTGTCGCAAATTTTAATTGCGCCAGGGATTGCCTTTTCTATAGTAAATTTTTCAAAAACTAATTTTATACTGTCGCAAATTTTAATTGCGCCAGGGATTGCCTTTTCTATAGTAAATTATTCAAAAAATAATTTTCTACTGTCACAAATTTTAATTGCGCCAGGGATTGCCTTTTCTATAGTAAATTTTTCAAAAACTAATTTTATACTGTCGCAAATTTTAATTGCGCCAGGGATTGCCTTTTCTATAGTAAATTATTCAAAAACTAATTTTCAACTGTCACAAATTTTAATTGCGCCAGGGATTGCCTTTTCTATAGTAAATTATTCAAAAACTAATTTTATACTGTCACAAATTTTAATTGCGCCAGGGATTGCCTTTTCTACAGTAAATTTTTCAAAAACTAATTTTATACTGTCGCAAATTTTATGTGCGCCAGGGATTGCCTTTTCTATAGTAAATTATTCAAAAAATAATTTTCAACTGTCGCAAATTTTAATTGCGCCAGGGATTGCCTTTTCTATAGTAAATTATTCAAAAAATAATTTTCAACTGTCACAAATTTTAATTGCGCCAGGGATTGCCTTTTATATAGTAAATTTTTCAAAAACTAATTTTATACTGTCGCAAATTTTATGTGCGCCAGGGATTGCCTTTTCTATAGTAAATTATTCAAAAAATAATTTTCTACTGTCGCAAATTTTAATTGCGCCAGGGATTGCCTTTTCTATAGTAAATTATTCAAAAACTAATTTTATACTGTCACAAATTTTAATTACGCCAGGGATTGCCTTTTATATAGTAAATTATTCAAAAAATAATTTTCAACTGTCACAAATTTTAATTGCGCCAGGGATTGCCTTTTATATAGTAAATTATTCAAAAACTAATTTTCTACTGTCACAAATTTTATGTGCGCCAGGGATTGCCTTTTCTATAGTAAATTTTTCAAAAACTAATTTTATACTGTCGCAAATTTTAATTGCGCCAGGGATTGCCTTTTCTATAGTAAATTTTTCAAAAACTAATTTTATACTGTCGCAAATTTTAATTACGCCAGGGATTGCCTTTTATATAGTAAATTATTCAAAAAATAATTTTCAACTGTCACAAATTTTAATTGCGCCAGGGATTGACTTTTCTACAGTAAATTATTCAAAAACTAATTTTATACTGTCACAAATTTTATGTGCGCCAGGGATTGCCTTTTCTATAGTAAATTATTCAAAAAATAATTTTCAACTGTCACAAATTTTAATTGCGCCAGGGATTGCCTTTTATATAGTAAATTTTTCAAAAACTAATTTTATACTGTCGCAAATTTTATGTGCGCCAGGGATTGCCTTTTCTATAGTAAATTATTCAAAAAATAATTTTCTACTGTCGCAAATTTTAATTGCGCCAGGGATTGCCTTTTCTATAGTAAATTATTCAAAAACTAATTTTATACTGTCACAAATTTTAATTACGCCAGGGATTGCCTTTTATATAGTAAATTATTCAAAAAATAATTTTCAACTGTCACAAATTTTAATTGCGCCAGGGATTGCCTTTTATATAGTAAATTATTCAAAAACTAATTTTCTACTGTCACAAATTTTAATTGCGCCAGGGATTGCCTTTTCTATAGTAAATTTTTCAAAAACTAATTTTATACTGTCGCAAATTTTAATTGCGCCAGGGATTGCCTTTTCTATAGTAAATTTTTCAAAAACTAATTTTATACTGTCACAAATTTTAATTGCGCCAGGGATTGCCTTTTCTATAGTAAATTATTCAAAAAATAATTTTCTACTGTCGCAAATTTTAATTGCGCCAGGGATTGACTTTTCTACAGTAAATTATTCAAAAACTAATTTTATACTGTCACAAATTTTATGTGCGCCAGGGATTGCCTTTTCTATAGTAAATTATTCAAAAAATAATTTTCAACTGTCACAAATTTTAATTGCGCCAGGGATTGCCTTTTATATAGTAAATTTTTCAAAAACTAATTTTATACTGTCGCAAATTTTATGTGCGCCAGGGATTGCCTTTTCTATAGTAAATTATTCAAAAAATAATTTTCTACTGTCGCAAATTTTAATTGCGCCAGGGATTGCCTTTTCTATAGTAAATTATTCAAAAACTAATTTTATACTGTCACAAATTTTAATTACGCCAGGGATTGCCTTTTATATAGTAAATTATTCAAAAAATAATTTTCAACTGTCACAAATTTTAATTGCGCCAGGGATTGCCTTTTATATAGTAAATTATTCAAAAACTAATTTTCTACTGTCACAAATTTTAATTGCGCCAGGGATTGCCTTTTCTATAGTAAATTATTCAAAAACTAATTTTCTACTGTCACAAATTTTAATTGCGCCAGGGATTGCCTTTTCTATAGTAAATTTTTCAAAAACTAATTTTATACTGTCGCAAATTTTAATTGCGCCAGGGATTGCCTTTTCTATAGTAAATTTTTCAAAAACTAATTTTATACTGTCGCAAATTTTAATTGCGCCAGGGATTGCCTTTTCTATAGTAAATTTTTCAAAAACTAATTTTATACTGTCACAAATTTTATGTGCGCCAGGGATTGCCTTTTCTATAGTAAATTATTCAAAAACTAATTTTATACTGTCGCAAATTTTAATTACGCCAGGGATTGCCTTTTCTATAGTAAATTTTTCAAAAACTAATTTTCAACTGTCACAAATTTTAATTGCGCCAGGGATTGCCTTTTCTATAGTAAATTATTCAAAAACTAATTTTATACTGTCACAAATTTTAATTGCGCCAGGGATTGCCTTTTCTACAGTAAATTTTTCAAAAACTAATTTTATATTGTCGCAAATTTTAATTACGCCAGGGATTGCCTTTTCTATAGTAAATTTTTCAAAAACTAATTTTATACTGTCGCAAATTTTATGTGCGCCAGGGATTGCCTTTTATATAGTAAATTTTTCAAAAAATAATTTTCAACTGTCACAAATTTTAATTGCGCCAGGGATTGCCTTTTATATAGTAAATTTTTCAAAAACTAATTTTATACTGTCGCAAATTTTAATTGCGCCAGGGATTGCCTTTTCTATAGTAAATTATTCAAAAAATAATTTTCTACTGTCGCAAATTTTAATTACGCCAGGGATTGCCTTTTATATAGTAAATTTTTCAAAAACTAATTTTATACTGTCACAAATTTTAATTACGCCTTTTCTATAGTAAATTTTTCAAAAACTAATTTTATACTGTCACAAATTTTAATTGCGCCAGGGATTGCCTTTTCTATAGTAAATTATTCAAAAAATAATTTTCTACTGTCACAAATTTTAATTGCGCCAGGGATTGCCTTTTCTATAGTAAATTTTTCAAAAACTAATTTTATACTGTCGCAAATTTTAAATATCCCAGGGATTGCCTTTTCTATAGTAAATTATTCAAAAAATAATTTTCTACTGTCGCAAATTTTAATTGCGCCAGGGATTGCCTTTTATATAGTAAATTATTCAAAAAATAATTTTCAACTGTCACAAATTTTAATTGCGCCAGGGATTGCCTTTTATATAGTAAATTATTCAAAAAATAATTTTCAACTGTCACAAATTTTAATTACGCCAGGGATTGCCTTTTCTATAGTAAATTTTTCAAAAACTAATTTTATACTGTCGCAAATTTTAATTACGCCAGGGATTGCCTTTTCTATAGTAAATTATTCAAAAACTAATTTTCAACTGTCACAAATTTTATGTGCGCCAGGGATTGCCTTTTCTATAGTAAATTATTCAAAAACTAATTTTATACTGTCACAAATTTTAATTGCGCCAGGGATTGCCTTTTCTACAGTAAATTTTTCAAAAACTAATTTTATACTGTCGCAAATTTTATGTGCGCCAGGGATTGCCTTTTCTATAGTAAATTTTTCAAAAACTAATTTTATACTGTCGCAAATTTTATGTGCGCCAGGGATTGCCTTTTATATAGTAAATTTTTCAAAAAATAATTTTATACTGTCGCAAATTTTAATTGCGCCAGGGATTGCCTTTTCTATAGTAAATTTTTCATAAACTAATTTTCTACTGTCACAAATTTTAATTGCGCCAGGGATTGCCTTTTCTATAGTAAATTATTCAAAAACTAATTTTCAACTGTCACAAATTTTAATTGCGCCAGGGATTGCCTTTTCTATAGTAAATTATTCAAAAACTAATTTTATACTGTCACAAATTTTAATTGCGCCAGGGATTGCCTTTTCTATAGTAAATTATTCAAAAACTAATTTTATACTGTCGCAAATTTTAATTACGCCAGGGATTGCCTTTTCTATAGTAAATTTTTCAAAAACTAATTTTCAACTGTCACAAATTTTAATTGCGCCAGGGATTGCCTTTTCTATAGTAAATTATTCAAAAACTAATTTTATACTGTCACAAATTTTAATTGCGCCAGGGATTGCCTTTTCTACAGTAAATTATTCAAAAAATAATTTTCTACTGTCGCAAATTTTAAATATCCCAGGGATTGCCTTTTCTATAGTAAATTATTCAAAAAATAATTTTCTACTGTCGCAAATTTTAATTGCGCCAGGGATTGCCTTTTCTACAGTAAATTTTTCAAAAACTAATTTTATACTGTCGCAAATTTTAATTGCGCCAGGGATTGCCTTTTATATAGTAAATTATTCAAAAACTAATTTTATACTGTCGCAAATTTTAATTACGCCAGGGATTGCCTTTTCTATAGTAAATTTTTCAAAAACTAATTTTATACTGTCGCAAATTTTATGTGCGCCAGGGATTGCCTTTTATATAGTAAATTTTTCAAAAAATAATTTTCAACTGTCACAAATTTTAATTGCGCCAGGGATTGCCTTTTATATAGTAAATTTTTCAAAAACTAATTTTATACTGTCGCAAATTTTAATTGCGCCAGGAATTGCCTTTTCTATAGTAAATTATTCAAAAAATAATTTTCTACTGTCGCAAATTTTAATTACGCCAGGGATTGCCTTTTATATAGTAAATTTTTCAAAAACTAATTTTATACTGTCACAAATTTTAATTACGCCAGGGATTGCCTTTTCTATAGTAAATTTTTCAAAAACTAATTTTATACTGTCGCAAATTTTAATTACGCCAGGGATTGCCTTTTCTATAGTAAATTATTCAAAAACTAATTTTCAACTGTCACAAATTTTATGTGCGCCAGGGATTGCCTTTTCTATAGTAAATTATTCAAAAACTAATTTTCTACTGTCGCAAATTTTAAATATCCCAGGGATTGCCTTTTCTATAGTAAATTATTCAAAAAATAATTTTCTACTGTCGCAAATTTTAATTGCGCCAGGGATTGACTTTTCTATAGTAAATTATTCAAAAACTAATTTTATACTGTCACAAATTTTATGTGCGCCAGGGATTGACTTTTCTATAGTAAATTATTCAAAAACTAATTTTATACTGTCACAAATTTTAATTACGCCAGGGATTGCCTTTTATATAGTAAATTATTCAAAAACTAATTTTATACTGTCACAAATTTTAATTGCGCCAGGGATTGCCTTTTATATAGTAAATTATTCAAAAAATAATTTTCAACTGTCACAAATTTTAATTGCGCCAGGGATTGCCTTTTATATAGTAAATTATTCAAAAACTAATTTTATACTGTCGCAAATTTTAATTACGCCAGGGATTGCCTTTTCTATAGTAAATTTTTCAAAAACTAATTTTATACTGACGCAAATTTTATGTGCGCCAGGGATTGCCTTTTATATAGTAAATTTTTCAAAAAATAATTTTCAACTGTCACAAATTTTAATTGCGCCAGGGATTGCCTTTTATATAGTAAATTTTTCAAAAACTAATTTTATACTGTCGCAAATTTTAATTGCGCCAGGGATTGCCTTTTCTATAGTAAATTATTCAAAAAATAATTTTCTACTGTCGCAAATTTTAATTACGCCAGGGATTGCCTTTTATATAGTAAATTTTTCAAAAACTAATTTTATACTGTCACAAATTTTAATTACGCCAGGGATTGCCTTTTCTATAGTAAATTTTTCAAAAACTAATTTTATAATGTCGCAAATTTTAATTACGCCAGGGATTGCCTTTTCTATAGTAAATTATTCAAAAACTAATTTTCAACTGTCACAAATTTTATGTGCGCCAGGGATTGCCTTTTCTATAGTAAATTATTCAAAAACTAATTTTCTACTGTCGCAAATTTTAAATATCCCAGGGATTGCCTTTTCTATAGTAAATTATTCAAAAAATAATTTTCTACTGTCGCAAATTTTAATTGCGCCAGGGATTGCCTTTTATATAGTAAATTATTCAAAAAATAATTTTCAACTGTCACAAATTTTAATTGCGCCAGGGATTGCCTTTTATATAGTAAATTATTCAAAAAATAATTTTCAACTGTCACAAATTTTAATTACGCCAGGGATTGCCTTTTCTATAGTAAATTTTTCAAAAACTAATTTTATACTGTCGCAAATTTTAATTACGCCAGGGATTGCCTTTTCTATAGTAAATTATCCAAAAACTAATTTTCAACTGTCACAAATTTTATGTGCGCCAGGTGCCTTTTCTATAGTAAATTATTCAAAAACTAATTTTCTACTGTCGCAAATTTTAAATATCCCAGGGATTGCCTTTTCTATAGTAAATTATTCAAAAAATAATTTTCTACTGTCGCAAATTTTAATTGCGCCAGGGATTGACTTTTCTATAGTAAATTATTCAAAAACTAATTTTATACTGTCACAAATTTTATGTGCGCCAGGGATTGACTTTTCTATAGTAAATTATTCAAAAACTAATTTTATACTGTCACAAATTTTAATTACGCCAGGGATTGCCTTTTATATAGTAAATTATTCAAAAACTAATTTTATACTGTCACAAATTTTAATTGCGCCAGGGATTGCCTTTTATATAGTAAATTATTCAAAAAATAATTTTCAACTGTCACAAATTTTAATTGCGCCAGGGATTGCCTTTTATATAGTAAATTATTCAAAAACTAATTTTATACTGTCGCAAATTTTAATTACGCCAGGGATTGCCTTTTCTATAGTAAATTTTTCAAAAACTAATTTTCAACTGTCACAAATTTTAATTGCGCCAGGGATTGCCTTTTCTATAGTAAATTATTCAAAAACTAATTTTATACTGTCACAAATTTTAATTGCGCCAGGGATTGCCTTTTCTACAGTAAATTTTTCAAAAACTAATTTTATACTGTCGCAAATTTTAATTACGCCAGGGATTGCCTTTTCTATAGTAAATTTTTCAAAAACTAATTTTATACTGTCACAAATTTTAATTGCGCCAGGGATTGCCTTTTATATAGTAAATTTTTCAAAAAATAATTTTATACTGTCGCAAATTTTAATTGCGCCAGGGATTGCCTTTTATATAGTAAATTATTCAAAAAATAATTTTCAACTGTCACAAATTTTAATTGCGCCAGGGATTGCCTTTTATATAGTAAATTATTCAAAAAATAATTTTCAACTGTCACAAATTTTAATTACGCCAGGGATTGCCTTTTCTATAGTAAATTTTTCAAAAACTAATTTTATACTGTCGCAAATTTTAATTACGCCAGGGATTGCCTTTTCTATAGTAAATTATTCAAAAACTAATTTTCAACTGTCACAAATTTTATGTGCGCCAGGGATTGCCTTTTCTATAGTAAATTATTCAAAAACTAATTTTCTACTGTCGCAAATTTTAAATATCCCAGGGATTGCCTTTTCTATAGTAAATTATTCAAAAAATAATTTTCTACTGTCGCAAATTTTAATTGCGCCAGGGATTGACTTTTCTATAGTAAATTATTCAAAAACTAATTTTATACTGTCACAAATTTTATGTGCGCCAGGGATTGACTTTTCTATAGTAAATTATTCAAAAACTAATTTTATACTGTCACAAATTTTAATTACGCCAGGGATTGCCTTTTATATAGTAAATTATTCAAAAAATAATTTTCAACTGTCACAAATTTTAATTGCGCCAGGGATTGCCTTTTATATAGTAAATTATTCAAAAACTAATTTTATACTGTCGCAAATTTTAATTGCGCCAGGGATTGCCTTTTCTATAGTAAATTTTTCAAAAACTAATTTTATACTGTCGCAAATTTTATGTGCGCCAGGGATTGCCTTTTCTATAGTAAATTATTCAAAAAATAATTTTCAACTGTCGCAAATTTTAATTGCGCCAGGGATTGCCCACAAATTTTAATTACGCCAGGGATTGCCTTTTATATAGTAAATTATTCAAAAAATAATTTTCAACTGTCACAAATTTTAATTGCGCCAGGGATTGCCTTTTCTACAGTAAATTATTCAAAAAATAATTTTCAACTGTCACAAATTTTAATTGCGCCAGGCATTGCCTTTTCTGTAGTAAATTTTTCAAAAAATAATTTTCTACTGTCGCAAATTTTAATTGCGCCAGGGATTGCCTTTTCTATAGTAAATTATTCAAAAACTAATTTTCAACTGTCGCAAATTTTAATTGCGCCAGGGATTGCCTTTTCTATAGTAAATTTTTCAAAAACTAATTTTATACTGTCGCAAATTTTAATTGCGCCAGGGATTGCCTTTTCTATAGTAAATTATTCAAAAAATAATTTTCAACTGTCACAAATTTTAATTGCGCCAGGGATTGCCTTTTCTATAGTAAATTTTTCAAAAACTAATTTTATACTGTCGCAAATTTTAATTGCGCCAGGGATTGCCTTTTCTATAGTAAATTATTCAAAAAATAATTTTCAACTGTCACAAATTTTAATTGCGCCAGGGATTGCCTTTTCTATAGTAAATTATTCAAAAAATAATTTTATACTGTCGCAAATTTTAATTGCGCCAGGGATTGCCTTTTATATAGTAAATTTTTCAAAAACTAATTTTATACTGTCGCAAATTTTATGTGCGCCAGGGATTGCCCACAAATTTTAATTACGCCAGGGATTGCCTTTTATATAGTAAATTATTCAAAAAATAATTTTCAACTGTCACAAATTTTAATTGCGCCAGGGATTGCCTTTTCTACAGTAAATTTTTCAAAAACTAATTTTATACTGTCGCAAATTTTAATTGCGCCAGGGATTGCCTTTTCTATAGTAAATTATTCAAAAAATAATTTTCAACTGTCACAAATTTTAATTGCGCCAGGGATTGCCTTTTCTATAGTAAATTATTCAAAAAATAATTTTATACTGTCGCAAATTTTAATTGCGCCAGGGATTGCCTTTTATATAGTAAATTTTTCAAAAACTAATTTTATACTGTCGCAAATTTTATGTGCGCCAGGGATTGCCCACAAATTTTAATTACGCCAGGGATTGCCTTTTATATAGTAAATTATTCAAAAAATAATTTTCAACTCTCACAAATTTTAATTGCGCCAGGGATTGCCTTTTATATAGTAAATTTTTCAAAAAATAATTTTATAATGTCACAAATTTTATGTGCGCCAGGGATTGCCTTTTCTATAGTAAATTATTCAAAAAATAATTTTCAACTGTCACAAATTTTAATTGCGTCAGGGATTGACTTTTCTATAGAAAATTATTCAAAAAATAATTTTCAACTGTCACAAATTTTATGTGCGCCAGGGATTGCCTTTTCTATAGTAAATTATTCAAAAACTAATTTTCTACTGTCGCAAATTTTAAATATCCCAGGGATTGCCTTTTCTATAGTAAATTATTCAAAAAATAATTTTCTACTGTCGCAAATTTTAATTGCGCCAGGGATTGACTTTTCTATAGTAAATTATTCAAAAACTAATTTTATACTGTCACAAATTTTATGTGCGCCAGGGATTGACTTTTCTATAGTAAATTATTCAAAAACTAATTTTATACTGTCACAAATTTTAATTACGCCAGGGATTGCCTTTTATATAGTAAATTATTCAAAAAATAATTTTCAACTGTCACAAATTTTAACTGCGCCAGGGATTGCCTTTTATATAGTAAATTATTCAAAAACTAATTTTATACTGTCGCAAATTTTAATTGCGCCAGGGATTGCCTTTTCTATAGTAAATTTTTCAAAAACTAATTTTATACTGTCGCAAATTTTATGTGCGCCAGGGATTGCCTTTTCTATAGTAAATTATTCAAAAAATAATTTTGAACTGTCGCAAATTTTAATTGCGCCAGGGATTGCCCACAAATTTTAATTACGCCAGGGATTGCCTTTTCTATAGTAAATTTTTCAAAAACTAATTTTATACTGTCGCAAATTTTATGTGCGCCAGGGATTGCCTTTTATATAGTAAATTATTCAAAAAATAATTTTCAACTGTCACAAATTTTAATTGCGCCAGGGATTGCCTTTTCTACAGTAAATTATTCAAAAAATAATTTTCAACTGTCACAAATTTTAATTGCGCCAGGGATTGCCTTTTCTATAGTAAATTATTCAAAAAATAATTTTATACTGTCGCAAATTTTAATTGCGCCAGGGATTGCCTTTTATATAGTAAATTTTTCAAAAACTAATTTTATACTGTCGCAAATTTTATGTGCGCCAGGGATTGCCTTTTCTATAGTAAATTATTCAAAAAATAATTTTCTACTGTCGCAAATTTTAAATATCCCAGGGATTGCCTTTTATATAGTAAATTTTTCAAAAACTAATTTTATACTGTCGCAAATTTTAATTGCGCCAGGGATTGCCTTTTCTATAGTAAATTATTCAAAAACTAATTTTCAACTGTCACAAATTTTAATTACGCCAGGGATTGCCTTTTATATAGTAAATTATTCAAAAACTAATTTTATACTGTCGCAAATTTTAAATATCCCAGGGATTGCCTTTTCTATAGTAAATTATTCAAAAAATAATTTTCTACTGTCGCAAATTTTAATTGCGCCAGGGATTGACTTTTCTACAGTAAATTATTCAAAAACTAATTTTATACTGTCGCAAATTTTAATTGCGCCAGGGATTGCCTTTTCTATAGTAAATTATTCAAAAAATAATTTTCAACTGTCACAAATTTTAATTGCGCCAGGGATTGCCTTTTCTATAGTAAATTATTCAAAAAATAATTTTCTACTGTCACAAATTTTAATTGCGCCAGGGATTGCCTTTTCTACAGTAAATTATTCAAAAAATAATTTTATACTGTCGCAAATTTTAATTGCGCCAGGGATTGCCTTTTCTATAGTAAATTTTTCAAAAACTAATTTTATACTGTCGCAAATTTTAATTGCGCCAGGGATTGCCTTTTCTATAGTAAATTTTTCAAAAACTAATTTTATACTGTCGCAAATTTTAATTGCGCCAGGGATTGCCTTTTCTACAGTAAATTTTTCAAAAACTAATTTTATACTGTCGCAAATTTTATGTGCGCCAGGGATTGCCTTTTCTATAGTAAATTTTTCAAAAACTAATTTTATACTGTCGCAAATTTTATGTGCGCCAGGGATTGCCTTTTCTATAGTAAATTTTTCAAAAACTAATTTTATACTGTCGCAAATTTTAATTGCGCCAGGGATTGCCTTTTCTATAGTAAATTTTTCAAAAACTAATTTTATACTGTCGCAAATTTTAATTGCGCCAGGGATTGCCTTTTCTATAGTAAATTTTTCAAAAACTAATTTTATACTGTCGCAAATTTTAATTGCGCCAGGGATTGCCTTTTCTACAGTAAATTTTTCAAAAACTAATTTTATACTGTCGCAAATTTTATGTGCGCCAGGGATTGCCTTTTCTATAGTAAATTATTCAAAAAATAATTTTCAACTGTCACAAATTTTAATTGCGCCAGGGATTGACTTTTCTATAGTAAATTATTCAAAAAATAATTTTATACTGTCGCAAATTTTAATTGCGCCAGGGATTGCCTTTTCTATAGTAAATTTTTCAAAAACTAATTTTATACTGTCGCAAATTTTAATTGCGCCAGGGATTGCCTTTTCTATAGTAAATTTTTCAAAAACTAATTTTATACTGTCGCAAATTTTAATTGCGCCAGGGATTGCCTTTTCTATAGTAAATTATTCAAAAACTAATTTTCTACTGTCACAAATTTTAATTGCGCCAGGGATTGCCTTTTCTATAGTAAATTTTTCAAAAACTAATTTTATACTGTCGCAAATTTTAATTACGCCAGGGATTGCCTTTTCTATAGTAAATTTTTCAAAAACTAATTTTATACTGTCGCAAATTTTAATATCCCAGGGATTGCCTTTTCTATAGTAAATTATTCAAAAAATAATTTTCTACTGTCGCAAATTTTAAATATCCCAGGGATTGCCTTTTCTATAGTAAATTATTCAAAAAATAATTTTCAACTGTCACAAATTTTAATTGCGCCAGGGATTGCCTTTTCTATAGTAAATTTTTCAAAAACTAATTTTATACTGTCGCAAATTTTAATTGCGCCAGGGATTGCCTTTTCTATAGTAAATTATTCAAAAACTAATTTTATACTGTCGCAAATTTTAATTGCGCCAGGGATTGCCTTTTCTATAGTAAATTATTCAAAAAATAATTTTATACTATCGCAAATTTTAATTGCGCCAGGGATTGCCTTTTCTATAGTAAATTATTCAAAAAATAATTTTATACTGTCGCAAATTTTATGTGCGCCAGGGATTGCCTTTTATATAGTAAATTATTCAAAAAATAATTTTCAACTGTCACAAATTTTAATTGCGCCAGGGATTGCCTTTTCTATAGTAAATTATTCAAAAACTAATTTTCAACTGTCACAAATTTTAATTGCGCCAGGGATTGACTTTTCTACAGTAAATTATTCAAAAACTAATTTTATACTGTCGCAAATTTTAATTACGCCAGGGATTGCCTTTTCTATAGTAAATTTTTCAAAAACTAATTTTCTACTGTCACAAATTTTATGTGCGCCAGGGATTGCCTTTTCTATAGTAAATTATTCAAAAAATAATTTTATACTGTCGCAAATTTTAATTGCGCCAGGGATTGCCTTTTCTATAGTAAATTTTTCAAAAACTAATTTTATACTGTCGCAAATTTTATGTGCGCCAGGGATTGCCTTTTCTATAGTAAATTATTCAAAAAATAATTTTATACTGTCGCAAATTTTAATTGCGCCAGGGATTGCCTTTTCTACAGTAAATTATTCAAAAAATAATTTTCTACTGTCGCAAATTTTAATTACGCCAGGGATTGCCTTTTATATAGTAAATTATTCAAAAAATAATTTTCTACTGTCGCAAATTTTAATTGCGCCAGGGATTGACTTTTCTATAGTAAATTATTCAAAAAATAATTTTCAACTGTCACAAATTTTAATTGCGCCAGGGATTGCCTTTTCTATAGTAAATTATTCAAAAAATAATTTTCTACTGTCGCAAATTTTATGTGCGCCAGGGATTGCCTTTTCTATAGTAAATTATTCAAAAAATAATTTTCTACTGTCACAAATTTTATGTGCGCCAGGGATTGCCTTTTATATAGTAAATTATTCAAAAACTAATTTTATACTGTCGCAAATTTTAATTACGCCAGGGATTGCCTTTTCTATAGTAAATTATTCAAAAACTAATTTTCTACTGTCACAAATTTTATGTGCGCCAGGGATTGCCTTTTCTATAGTAAATTATTCAAAAAATAATTTTATACTGTCGCAAATTTTAATTGCGCCAGGGATTGCCTTTTCTACAGTAAATTATTCAAAAAATAATTTTCTACTGTCGCAAATTTTAATTACGCCAGGGATTGCCTTTTATATAGTAAATTATTCAAAAAATAATTTTCTACTGTCGCAAATTTTAATTGCGCCAGGGATTGACTTTTCTATAGTAAATTATTCAAAAAATAATTTTCAACTGTCACAAATTTTAATTGCGCCAGGGATTGCCTTTTCTATAGTAAATTATTCAAAAAATAATTTTATACTGTCGCAAATTTTATGTGCGCCAGGGATTGCCTTTTCTATAGTAAATTATTCAAAAAATAATTTTCAACTGTCACAAATTTTAATTGCGCCAGGGATTGACTTTTCTATAGTAAATTATTCAAAAAATAATTTTATACTGTCGCAAATTTTAATTGCGCCAGGGATTGCCTTTTCTATAGTAAATTTTTCAAAAACTAATTTTATACTGTCGCAAATTTTAATTGCGCCAGGGATTGCCTTTTCTATAGTAAATTATTCAAAAACTAATTTTCTACTGTCACAAATTTTAATTGCGCCAGGGATTGCCTTTTCTACAGTAAATTTTTCAAAAACTAATTTTATACTGTCGCAAATTTTAATTGCGCCAGGGATTGCCTTTTCTATAGTAAATTTTTCAAAAACTAATTTTATACTGTCGCAAATTTTAATTGCGCCAGGGATTGCCCACAAATTTTAATTACGCCAGGGATTGCCTTTTCTATAGTAAATTTTTCAAAAACTAATTTTATACTGTCGCAAATTTTAATTGCGCCAGGGATTGCCCTTTATATAGTAAATTTTTCAAAAAATAATTTTCAACTGTCACAAATTTTAATTGCGCCAGGGATTGACTTTTCTATAGTAAATTATTCAAAAAATAATTTTATACTGTCGCAAATTTTAATTGCGCCAGGGATTGCCTTTTCTATAGTAAATTATTCAAAAAATAATTTTATACTGTCGCAAATTTTATGTGCGCCAGGGATTGCCTTTTCTATAGTAAATTATTCAAAAAATAATTTTCAACTGTCACAAATTTTAATTGCGCCAGGGATTGACTTTTCTATAGTAAATTATTCAAAAAATAATTTTATACTGTCGCAAATTTTAATTGCGCCAGGGATTGCCTTTTCTATAGTAAATTTTTCAAAAACTAATTTTATACTGTCGCAAATTTTAATTGCGCCAGGGATTGCCTTTTCTATAGTAAATTTTTCAAAAACTAATTTTATACTGTCGCAAATTTTAATTGCGCCAGGGATTGCCTTTTCTATAGTAAATTATTCAAAAACTAATTTTCTACTGTCACAAATTTTAATTGCGCCAGGGATTGCCTTTTCTATAGTAAATTTTTCAAAAACTAATTTTATACTGTCGCAAATTTTAATTGCGCCAGGGATTGCCTTTTCTATAGTAAATTTTTCAAAAACTAATTTTATACTGTCGCAAATTTTAATTACGCCAGGGATTGCCTTTTCTATAGTAAATTATTCAAAAACTAATTTTCTACTGTCACAAATTTTAATTGCGCCAGGGATTGCCTTTTCTACAGTAAATTATTCAAAAAATAATTTTATACTGTCGCAAATTTTAATTACGCCAGGGATTGCCTTTTCTATAGTAAATTATTCAAAAAATAATTTTCAACTGTCACAAGTTTTAATTGCGCCAGGGTTTGCCTTTTCTACAGTAAATTATTCAAAAAATAATTTTCAACTGTCACAAATTTTAATTGCGCCAGGGATTGCCTTTTCTATAGTAAATTATTCAAAAAATAATTTTATACTGTCGCATATTTTATGTGCGCCAGGGATTGCCTTTTATATAGTAAATTTTTCAAAAACTAATTTTATACTGTCGCAAATTTTAATTGCGCCAGGGATTGCCTTTTCTATAGTAAATTATTCAAAAAATAATTTTATACTGTCGCAAATTTTAATTACGCCAGGGATTGCCTTTTCTATAGTAAATTATTCAAAAAATAATTTTCTACTGTCGCAAATTTTATGTGCGCCAGGGATTGCCTTTTCTATAGTAAATTATTCAAAAAATAATTTTCAACTGTCACAAATTTTATGTGCGCCAGGGATTGCCTTTTCTATAGTAAATTATTCAAAAACTAATTTTCTACTGTCACAAATTTTAATTGCGCCAGGGATTGCCTTTTATATAGTAAATTATTCAAAAAATAATTTTCTACTGTCGCAAATTTTAATTGCGCCAGGGATTGACTTTTCTATAGTAAATTATTCAAAAAATAATTTTCAACTGTCACAAATTTTAATTGCGCCAGGGATTGACTTTTCTATAGTAAATTATTCAAAAAATAATTTTCTACTGTCGCAAATTTTAATTGCGCCAGGGATTGCCTTTTCTACAGTAAATTATTCAAAAAATAATTTTCTACTGTCGCAAATTTTAATTACGCCAGGGATTGCCTTTTATATAGTAAATTATTCAAAAAATAATTTTCTACTGTCGCAAATTTTAATTGCGCCAGGGATTGACTTTTCTATAGTAAATTATTCAAAAAATAATTTTCAACTGTCACAAATTTTAATTGCGCCAGGGATTGCCTTTTCTATAGTAAATTATTCAAAAAATAATTTTCTACTGTCGCAAATTTTAATTACGCCAGGGATTGCCTTTTATATAGTAAATTATTCAAAAAATAATTTTCTACTGTCACAAATTTTATGTGCGCCAGGGATTGCCTTTTATATAGTAAATTTTTCAAAAACTAATTTTATACTGTCGCAAATTTTAAATATCCCAGGGATTGCCTTTTCTATAGTAAATTATTCAAAAAATAATTTTATACTGTCACAAATTTTAATTGCGCCAGGGATTGCCTTTTCTATAGTAAATTATTCAAAAAATAATTTTATACTGTCACAAATTTTAATTGCGCCAGGGATTGCCTTTTCTACAGTAAATTATTCAAAAAATAATTTTCTACTGTCACAAATTTTAATTGCGCCAGGGATTGCCTTTTCTATAGTAAATTATTCAAAAAATAATTTTTTACTGTCGCAAATTTTATGTGCGCCAGGGATTGCCTTTTCTATAGTAAATTATTCAAAAACTAATTTTATACTGTCGCAAATTTTATGTGCGCCAGGGATTGCCTTTTCTATAGTAAATTATTCAAAAAATAATTTTCAACTGTCACAAATTTTAATTGCGCCAGGGATTGCCTTTTCTATAGTAAATTATTCAAAAACTAATTTTCTACTGTCACAAATTTTAATTGCGCCAGGGATTGACTTTTCTATAGTAAATTTTTCAAAAACTAATTTTATACTGTCGCAAATTTTATGTGCGCCAGGGATTGCCTATTCTATAGTAAATTATTCAAAAAATAATTTTCAACTGTCACAAATTTTAATTGCGCCAGGGATTGCCTTTTATATAGTAAATTATTCAAAAACTAATTTTCTACTGTCACAAATTTTAATTGCGCCAGGGATTGCCTTTTCTATAGTAAATTATTCAAAAAATAATTTTCAACTGTCGCAAATTTTAAATATCCCAGGGATTGCCTTTTCTACAGTAAATTATTCAAAAAATAATTTTATACTGTCGCAAATTTTAATTACGCCAGGGATTGCCTTTTCTACAGTAAATTATTCAAAAAATAATTTTATACTGTCGCAAATTTTAATTGCGCCAGGGATTGCCTTTTCTATAGTAAATTATTCAAAAACTAATTTTATACTGTCACAAATTTTAATTACGCCAGGGATTGCCTTTTATATAGTAAATTATTCAAAAAATAATTTTCTACTGTCGCAAATTTTAAATATCCCAGGGATTGCCTTTTCTACAGTAAATTATTCAAAAAATAATTTTCTACTGTCGCAAATTTTAATTGCGCCAGTGATTGCCTTTTCTATAGTAAATTTTTCAAAAACTAATTTTATACTGTCGCAAATTTTAATTGCGCCAGGGATTGCCTTTTCTATAGTAAATTATTCAAAAACTAATTTTATACTGTCGCAAATTTTAATTGCGCCAGGGATTGCCTTTTCTATAGTAAATTATTCAAAAACTAATTTTCTACTGTCACAAATTTTAATTGCGCCAGGGATTGACTTTTCTATAGTAAATTATTCAAAAAATAATTTTTTACTGTCGCAAATTTTATGTGCGCCAGGGATTGCCTTTTCTATAGTAAATTATTCAAAAACTAATTTTATACTGTCGCAAATTTTAAATATCCCAGGGATTGCCTTTTCTACAGTAAATTATTCAAAAAATAATTTTCTACTGTCGCAAATTTTAATTGCGCCAGGGATTGACTTTTCTATAGTAAATTATTCAAAAAATAATTTTATACTGTCACAAATTTTAATTGCGCCAGGGATTGCCTTTTCTATAGTAAATTATTCAAAAAATAATTTTATACTGTCGCAAATTTTAATTACGCCAGGGATTGCCTTTTATATAGTAAATTTTTCAAAAACTAATTTTATACTGTCGCAAATTTTAATTGCGCCAGGGATTGCCTTTTATATAGTAAATTTTTCAAAAACTAATTTTATACTGTCGCAAATTTTAATTGCGCCAGGGATTGCCTTTTCTACAGTAAATTATTCAAAAAATAATTTTATACTGTCGCAAATTTTAATTACGCCAGGGATTGCCTTTTATATAGTAAATTATTCAAAAACTAATTTTATACTGTCGCAAATTTTATGTGCGCCAGGGATTGCCTTTTCTATAGTAAATTATTCAAAAACTAATTTTATACTGTCACAAATTTTAATTGCGCCAGGGATTGCCTTTTCTATAGTAAATTATTCAAAAACTAATTTTCTACTGTCACAAATTTTAATTGCGCCAGGGATTGACTTTTCTATAGTAAATTATTCAAAAACTAATTTTATACTGTCGCAAATTTTATGTGCGCCAGGGATTGCCTTTTCTATAGTAAATTATTCAAAAAATAATTTTCAACTATCACAAATTTTAATTGCGCCAGGGATTGCCTTTTCTACAGTAAATTATTCAAAAAATAATTTTATACTGTCGCAAATTTTAATTGCGCCAGGGATTGCCTTTTCTACAGTAAATTATTCAAAAAAATAATTTTCTACTGTCGCAAATTTTAATTACGCCAGGGATTGCCTTTTCTATAGTAAATTATTCAAAAAATAATTTTCAACTGTCACAAATTTTAATTGCGCCAGGGATTGCCTTTTCTACAGTAAATTATTCAAAAAATAATTTTCTACTGTCGCAAATTTTAATTACGCCAGGGATTGCCTTTTCTATAGTAAATTATTCAAAAACTAATTTTCTACTGTCACAAATTTTAATTGCGCCAGGGATTGACTTTTCTATAGTAAATTATTCAAAAAAATAATTTTATACTGTCGCAAATTTTAATTACGCCAGGGATTGGCTTTTCTACAGTAAATTATTCAAAAAATAATTTTCAACTGTCACAAATTTTAATTGCGCCAGGGATTGCCTTTTATATAGTAAATTTTTCAAAAACTAATTTTATACTGTCGCAAATTTTAAATATCCCAGGGATTGACTTTTCTATAGTAAATTATTCAAAAACTAATTTTATACTGTCGCAAATTTTATGTGCGCCAGGGATTGCCTTTTATATAGTAAATTATTCAAAAAATAATTTTATACTGTCGCAAATTTTAATTGCGCCAGGAATTGCCTTTTCTATAGTAAATTATTCAAAAAATAATTTTATACTGTCACAAATTTTAATTGCGCCAGGGATTGCCTTTTATATAGTAAATTATTCAAAAAATAATTTTCTACTGTCACAAATTTTAATTGCGCCAGGGAATGCCTTCTCTATAGTAAATTATTCAAAAAATAATTTTCAACTGTCGCAAATTTTAAATATCCCAGGGATTGCCTTTTCTACAGTAAATTATTCAAAAAATAATTTTATACTGTCACAAATTTTAATTGCGCCAGGGATTGCCTTTTCTACAGTAAATTATTCAAAAAATAATTTTATACTGTCGCAAATTTTAAATATCCCAGGGATTGCCTTTTCTACAGTAAATTATTCAAAAAATAATTTTCTACTGTCGCAAATTTTAATTACGCCAGGGATTGCCTTTTCTACAGTAAATTATTCAAAAAATAATTTTTTACTGTCACAAATTTTAATTGCGCCAGGGATTGCCTTTTCTATAGTAAATTATTCAAAAAATAATTTTATACTGTCACAAATTTTAATTGCGCCAGGGATTGCCTTTTCTATAGTAAATTATTCAAAAAATAATTTTATACTGTCGCAAATTTTATGTGCGCCAGGGATTGCCTTTTCTATAGTAAATTATTCAAAAACTAATTTTCAACTGTCACAAATTTTAATTGCGCCAGGGATTGCCTTTTATATAGTAAATTATTCAAAAAATAATTTTATACTGTCGCAAATTTTAATTGCGCCAGGGATTGCCTTTTCTACAGTAAATTATTCAAAAAATAATTTTATACTGTCACAAATTTTAATTGCGCCAGGGATTGCCTTTTATATAGTAAATTTTTCAAAAACTAATTTTATACTGTCGCAAATTTTAATTACGCCAGGGATTGCCTTTTATATAGTAAATTTTTCAAAAACTAATTTTATACTGTCGCAAATTTTAAATATACCAGGGATTGCCTTTTCTATAGTAAATTATTCAAAAAATAATTTTATACTGTCACAAATTTTAATTGCGCCAGGGATTGCCTTTTCTACAGTAAATTATTCAAAAAATAATTTTATACTGTCGCAAATTTTAAATATCCCAGGGATTGCCTTTTCTACAGTAAATTATTCAAAAAATAATTTTATACTGTCGCAAATTTTAATTACGCCAGGGATTGCCTTTTATATAGTAAATTATTCAAAAAATAATTTTATACTGTCGCAAATTTTAATTGCGCCAGGGATTGCCTTTTCTACAGTAAATTATTCAAAAAATAATTTTATACTGTCGCAAATTTTATGTGCGCCAGGGATTGCCTTTTCTACAGTAAATTATTCAAAAAATAATTTTCAACTGTCACAAATTTTAATTGCGCCAGGGATTGCCTTTTATATAGTAAATTTTTCAAAAACTAATTTTATACTGTCGCAAATTTTAAATATCCCAGGGATTGCCTTTTCTATAGTAAATTATTCAAAAAATAATTTTATACTGTCGCAAATTTTAATTGCGCCAGGGATTGCCTTTTATATAGTAAATTATTCAAAAAATAATTTTATACTGTCGCAAATTTTAATTGCGCCAGGGATTGCCTTTTCTACAGTAAATTATTCAAAAAATAATTTTATACTGTCGCAAATTTTATGTGCGCCAGGGATTGCCTTTTCTATAGTAAATTATTCAAAAAATAATTTTCAACTGTCACAAATTTTAATTGCGCCAGGGATTGCCTTTTATATAGTAAATTTTTCAAAAACTAATTTTATACTGTCGCAAATTTTAAATATCCCAGGGATTGCCTTTTCTATAGTAAATTATTCAAAAAATAATTTTATACTGTCGCAAATTTTAATTGCGCCAGGGATTGCCTTTTATATAGTAAATTATTCAAAAAATAATTTTATACTATCGCAAATTTTAATTGCGCCAGGGATTGCCTTTTCTACAGTAAATTATTCAAAAACTAATTTTCTACTGTCACAAATTTTAATTGCGCCAGGGATTGCCTTTTCTATAGTAAATTATTCAAAAAATAATTTTATACTGTCACAAATTATAGAAAAGGCAATCCCTGGCGCAATTAAAATTTGTGACAGTTGAAAATTATTTTTTGAATAATTTACTATAGAAAAGGCAATCCCTGGCGCAATTAAAATTTGTGACAGTTGAAAATTATTTTTTGAATAATTTACTGTAGAAAAGGCAATCCCTGGCGCAATTAAAATTTGCGACAGTATAAAATTATTTTTTGAATAATTTACTATATAAAAGGCAATCCCTGGCGTAATTAAAATTTGCGACAGTAGAAAATTATTTTTTGAATAATTTACTGTAGAAAAGGCAATCCCTGGGATATTTAAAATTTGTGACAGTATAAAATTATTTTTTGAATAATTTACTATAGAAAAGGCAATCCCTGGCGCAATTAAAATTTGTGACAGTATAAAATTATTTTTTGAATAATTTACTATAGAAAAGGCAATCCCTGGGATATTTAAAATTTGCGACAGTATAAAATTAGTTTTTGAAAAATTTACTATATAAAAGGCAATCCCTGGCGCAATTAAAATTTGTGACAGTTGAAAATTATTTTTTGAATAATTTACTATAGAAAAGGCAATCCCTGGCGCACATAAAATTTGCGACAGTATAAAATTATTTTTTGAATAATTTACTGTAGAAAAGGCAATCCCTGGCGTAATTAAAATTTGCGACAGTATAAAATTATTTTTTGAATAATTTACTATATAAAAGGCAATCCCTGGCGCAATTAAAATTTGCGACAGTATAAAATTATTTTTTGAATAATTTACTATAGAAAAGGCAATCCCTGGGATATTTAAATTTGCGACAGTATAAAATAATTTTTTGAATAATTTACTATATAAAAGGCAATCCCTGGCGCAATTAAAATTTGCGACAGTATAAAATTATTTTTTGAATAATTTACTATAGAAAAGGCAATCCCTGGGATATTTAAAATTTGCGACAGTATAAAATTAGTTTTTGAAAAATTTACTATATAAAAGGCAATCCCTGGCGCAATTAAAATTTGTGACAGTAGAAAATTATTTTTTGAATAATTTACTATAGAAAAGGCAATCCCTGGCGCAATTAAAATTTGCGACAGTATAAAATTATTTTTTGAATAATTTACTATAGAAAAGGCAATCCCTGGGATATTTAAAATTTGCGACAGTATAAAATTATTTTTTGAATAATTTACTATAGAAAAGGCAATCCCTGGCGCACATAAAATTTGCGACAGTTGAAAATTATTTTTTGAATAATTTACTATAGAAAAGGCAATCCCTGGCGCAATTAAAATTTGCGACAGTATAAAATTATTTTTTGAATAATTTACTATAGAAAAGGCAATCCCTGGCGCAATTAAAATTTGCGACAGTATAAAATTAGTTTTTGAAAAATTTACTATATAAAAGGCAATCCCTGGCGCAATTAAAATTTGTGACAGTTGAAAATTATTTTTTGAATAATTTACTGTAGAAAAGGCAATCCCTGGCGCAATTAAAATTTGTGACAGTTGAAAATTATTTTTTGAATAATTTACTATAGAAAAGGCAATCCCTGGCGCAATTAAAATTTGCGACAGTATAAAATTATTTTTTGAATAATTTACAATAGAAAAGGCAATCCCTGGCGCAATTAAAATTTGCGACAGTATAAAATTAGTTTTTGAATAATTTTACTATAGAAAAGGCAATCCCTGGCGTAATTAAAATTTGCGACAGTATAAAATTATTTTTTGAATAATTTACTGTAGAAAAGGCAATCCCTGGCGCAATTAAAATTTGCGACAGTATAAAATTATTTTTTGAATAATTTACTATAGAAAAGTCAATCCCTGGCGCAATTAAAATTTGCGACAGTATAAAATTATTTTTTGAATAATTTACTGTAGAAAAGGCAATCCCTGGGATATTTAAAATTTGCGACAGTATAAAATTATTTTTTGAATAATTTACTATAGAAAAGGCAATCCCTGGGATATTTAAAATTTGCGACAGTATAAAAATTATTTTTTGAATAATTTACTATAGAAAAGGCAATCCCTGGCGCACATAAAATTTGCGACAGTATAAAATTAGTTTTTGAATAATTTACTATATAAAAGGCAATCCCTGGCGTAATTAAAATTTGCGACAGTATAAAATTATTTTTTGAATAATTTACTGTAGAAAAGGCAATCCCTGGCGCAATTAAAATTTGCGACAGTATAAAATTATTTTTTGAATAATTTACTATAGAAAAGGCAATCCCTGGCGCAATTAAAATTTGCGACAGTATAAAATTAGTTTTTGAAAAATTTACTATATAAAAGGCAATCCCTGGCGCAATTAAAATTTGTGACAGTTGAAAATTATTTTTTGAATAATTTACTGTAGAAAAGGCAATCCCTGGCGCAATTAAAATTTGTGACAGTTGAAAATTATTTTTTGAATAATTTACTATAGAAAAGGCAATCCCTGGGATATTTAAAATTTGCGACAGTATAAAATTATTTTTTGAATAATTTACTATAGAAAAGTCAATCCCTGGCGCAATTAAAATTTGTGACAGTATAAAATTATTTTTTGAATAATTTACTATAGAAAAGGCAATCCCTGGCGCAATTAAAATTTGCGACAGTATAAAATTATTTTTTGAATAATTTACTATAGAAAAGTCAATCCCTGGCGCAATTAAAATTTGCGACAGTATAAAATTATTTTTTGAATAATTTACTGTAGAAAAGGCAATCCCTGGGATATTTAAAATTTGCGACAGTATAAAATTATTTTTTGAATAATTTACTATAGAAAAGGCAATCCCTGGGATATTTAAAATTTGCGACAGTATAAAATTATTTTTTGAATAATTTACTATAGAAAAGGCAATCCCTGGCGCACATAAAATTTGCGACAGTATAAAATTATTTTTTGAATAATTTACTATAGAAAAGGCAATCCCTGGCGCACATAAAATTTGCGACAGTATAAAATTATTTTTTGAATAATTTACTGTAGAAAAGGCAATCCCTGGCGCAATTAAAATTTGCGACAGTATAAAATTATTTTTTGAATAATTTACTATAGAAAAGGCAATCCCTGGCGCAATTAAAATTTGCGACAGTATAAAATTAGTTTTTGAAAAATTTACTATATAAAAGGCAATCCCTGGCGCAATTAAAATTTGTGACAGTTGAAAATTATTTTTTGAATAATTTACTGTAGAAAAGGCAATCCCTGGCGCAATTAAAATTTGTGACAGTTGAAAATTATTTTTTGAATAATTTACTATAGAAAAGGCAATCCCTGGCGCAATTAAAATTTGTGACAGTATAAAATTATTTTTTGAATAATTTACTATAGAAAAGGCAATCCCTGGGATATTTAAAATTTGCGACAGTATAAAATTATTTTTTGAATAATTTACTATAGAAAAGTCAATCCCTGGCGCAATTAAAATTTGTGACAGTAGAAAATTAGTTTTTGAATAATTTACTATAGAAAAGGCAATCCCTGGGATATTTAAAATTTGTGACAGTATAAAATTATTTTTTGAATAATTTACTATAGAAAAGTCAATCCCTGGCGCAATTAAAATTTGTGACAGTTGAAAATTATTTTTTGAATAATTTACTATAGAAAAGGCAATCCCTGGCGCAATTAAAATTTGCGACAGTATAAAATTATTTTTTGAAAAATTTACTATAGAAAAGGCAATCCCTGGCGCACATAAAATTTGCGACAGTATAAAATTATTTTTTGAATAATTTACTATAGAAAAGGCAATCCCTGGCGCAATTAAAATTTGCGACAGTATAAAATTATTTTTTGAATAATTTACTGTAGAAAAGGCAATCCCTGGCGCAATTAAAATTTGCGACAGTATAAAATTATTTTTTGAATAATTTACTATAGAAAAGGCAATCCCTGGGATATTTAAAATTTGCGACAGTAGAAAATTATTTTTTGAATAATTTACTATAGAAAAGGCAATCCCTGGCGCACATAAAATTTGCGACAGTATAAAATTAGTTTTTGAAAAATTTACTATATAAAAGGCAATCCCTGGCGTAATTAAAATTTGCGACAGTAGAAAATTATTTTTTGAATAATTTACTGTAGAAAAGGCAATCCCTGGGATATTTAAAATTTGTGACAGTATAAAATTATTTTTTGAATAATTTACTATAGAAAAGTCAATCCCTGGCGCAATTAAAATTTGCGACAGTAGAAAATTATTTTTTGAATAATTTACTGTAGAAAAGGCAATCCCTGGGATATTTAAAATTTGCGACAGTAGAAAATTATTTTTTGAATAATTTACTATAGAAAAGGCAATCCCTGGCGTAATTAAAATTTGCGACAGTAGAAAATTATTTTTTGAATAATTTACTGTAGAAAAGGCAATCCCTGGGATATTTAAAATTTGTGACAGTATAAAATTATTTTTCGAATAATTTACTATATAAAAGGCAATCCCTGGCGCAATTAAAATTTGCGACAGTATAAAATTAGTTTTTGAATAATTTACTATAGAAAAGGCAATCCCTGGCGCAATTAAAATTTGTGACAGTATAAAATTATTTTTTGAATAATTTACTATAGAAAAGGCAATCCCTGGGATATTTAAAATTTGCGACAGTATAAAATTAGTTTTTGAAAAATTTACTATATAAAAGGCAATCCCTGGCGCAATTAAAATTTGCGACAGTATAAAATTATTTTTTGAATAATTTACTATAGAAAAGGCAATCCCTGGCGCAATTAAAATTTGTGACAGTAGAAAATTAGTTTTTGAATAATTTACTATATTAAAGGCAATCCCTGGCGTAATTAAAATTTGTGACAGTAGAAAATTAGTTTTTGAATAATTTACTATAGAAAAGGCAATCCCTGGCGCAATTAAAATTTGTGACAGTATAAAATTAGTTTTTGAATAATTTACTATAGAAAAGGCAATCCCTGGCGCACATAAAATTTGCGACAGTATAAAATTAGTTTTTGAATAATTTACTATATAAAAGGCAATCCCTGGCGTAATTAAAATTTGCGACAGTTGAAAATTATTTTTTGAATAATTTACTATAGAAAAGGCAATCCCTGGCGCACATAAAATTTGCGACAGTATAAAATTAGTTTTTGAATAATTTACTATAGAAAAGGCAATCCCTGGCGCAATTAAAATTTGTGACAGTATAAAATTAGTTTTTGAATAATTTACTATAGAAAAGGCAATCCCTGGCGCACATAAAATTTGCGACAGTATAAAATTAGTTTTTGAATAATTTACTATAGAAAAGGCAATCCCTGGCGCACATAAAATTTGCGACAGTAAAAAATTATTTTTTGAATAATTTACTGTAGAAAAGGCAATCCCTGGCGCAATTAAAATTTGCGACAGTATAAAATTAGTTTTTGAATAATTTACTATAGAAAAGGCAATCCCTGGCGCAATTAAAATTTGCGACAGTAGAAAATTAGTTTTTGAATAATTTACTATAGAAAAGGCAATCCCTGGCGCAATTAAAATTTGTGACAGTATAAAATTATTTTTTGAATAATTTACTATAGAAAAGGCAATCCCTGGGATATTTAAAATTTGCGACAGTATAAAATTAGTTTTTGAAAAATTTACTATATAAAAGGCAATCCCTGGCGCAATTAAAATTTGCGACAGTATAAAATTATTTTTTGAATAATTTACTATAGAAAAGGCAATCCCTGGCGTAATTAAAATTTGCGACAGTTGAAAATTATTTTTTGAATAATTTACTATAGAAAAGGCAATCCCTGGGATATTTAAAATTTGCGACAGTATAAAATTAGTTTTTGAATAATTTACTATAGAAAAGGCAATCCCTGGCGCAATTAAAATTTGTGACAGTATAAAATTATTTTTTGAATAATTTACTATAGAAAAGGCAATCCCTGGCGCAATTAAAATTTGCGACAGTATAAAATTAGTTTTTGAAAAATTTACTATATAAAAGGCAATCCCTGGCGTAATTAAAATTTGTGACAGTTGAAAATTAGTTTTTGAATAATTTACTATAGAAAAGGCAATCCCTGGGATATTTAAAATTTGCGACAGTAGAAAATTATTTTTTGAATAATTTACTATATAAAAGGCAATCCCTGGCGCACATAAAATTTGCGACAGTATAAAATTAGTTTTTGAAAAATTTACTATATAAAAGGCAATCCCTGGCGCAATTAAAATTTGCGACAGTATAAAATTATTTTTTGAATAATTTACTATAGAAAAGGCAATCCCTGGCGCAATTAAAATTTGCGACAGTATAAAATTAGTTTTTGAAAAATTTACTATATAAAAGGCAATCCCTGGCGTAATTAAAATTTGTGACAGTTGAAAATTATTTTTTGAATAATTTACTATAGAAAAGGCAATCCCTGGGATATTTAAAATTTGCGACAGTAGAAAATTATTTTTTGAATAATTTACTATATAAAAGGCAATCCCTGGCGCACATAAAATTTGCGACAGTATAAAATTAGTTTTTGAAAAATTTACTATATAAAAGGCAATCCCTGGCGCAATTAAAATTTGCGACAGTATAAAATTATTTTTTGAATAATTTATTGTAGAAAAGTCAATCCCTGGCGTAATTAAAATTTGTGACAGTTGAAAATTATTTTTTGAATAATTTACTATAGAAAAGGCAAACCCTGGCGCAATTAAAATTTGTTACAGTTGAAAATTATTTTTTGAATAATTTACTATAGAAAAGGCAATCCCTGGGATATTTAAAATTTGTGACAGTAGAAAATTATTTTTTGAATAATTTACTATATAAAAGGCAATCCCTGGCGTAATTAAAATTTGCGACAGTAGAAAATTATTTTTTGAATAATTTACTATAGAAAAGGCAATCCCTGGCGCAATTAAAATTTGTGACAGTATAAAATTATTTTTTGAATAATTTACTATAGAAAAGGCAATCCCTGGCGCAATTAAAATTTGCGACAGTATAAAATTATTTTTTGAATAATTTACTATAGAAAAGTCAATCCCTGGCGCAATTAAAATTTGTGACAGTATAAAATTATTTTTTGAATAATTTACTATAGAAAAGGCAATCCCTGGGATATTTAAAATTTGCGACAGTATAAAATTAGTTTTTGAAAAATTTACTATATAAAAGGCAATCCCTGGCGCAATTAAAATTTGCGACAGTATAAAATTATTTTTTGAATAATTTACTATAGAAAAGGCAATCCCTGGCGCAATTAAAATTTGCGACAGTAGAAAATTATTTTTTGAATAATTTACTATATAAAAGGCAATCCCTGGCGTAATTAAAATTTGCGACAGTAGAAAATTATTTTTTGAATAATTTACTATAGAAAAGTCAATCCCTGGCGCAATTAAAATTTGCGACAGTATAAAATTATTTTTTGAATAATTTACTATAGAAAAGGCAATCCCTGGGATATTTAAAATTTGCGACAGTAGAAAATTATTTTTTGAATAATTTACTATAGAAAAGGCAATCCCTGGGATATTTAAAATTTGCGACAGTAGAAAATTATTTTTTGAATAATTTACTATAGAAAAGTCAATCCCTGGCGCAATTAAAATTTGTGACAGTAGAAAATTAGTTTTTGAATAATTTACTATAGAAAAGGCAATCCCTGGCGCAATTAAAATTTGTGACAGTTGAAAATTATTTTTTGAATAATTTACTATAGAAAAGGCAATCCCTGGCGCACATAAAATTTGCGACAGTATAAAATTAGTTTTTGAATAATTTACTATAGAAAAGGCAATCCCTGGCGCACATAAAATTTGCGACAGTAAAAAATTATTTTTTGAATAATTTACTGTAGAAAAGGCAATCCCTGGCGCAATTAAAATTTGCGACAGTATAAAATTAGTTTTTGAATAATTTACTATAGAAAAGGCAATCCCTGGCGCAATTAAAATTTGCGACAGTAGAAAATTATTTTTTGAAAAATTTACTATATAAAAGGCAATCCCTGGCGTAATTAAAATTTGCGACAGTAGAAAATTATTTTTTGAATAATTTACTATAGAAAAGTCAATCCCTGGCGCAATTAAAATTTGCGACAGTATAAAATTATTTTTTGAATAATTTACTATAGAAAAGGCAATCCCTGGGATATTTAAAATTTGTGACAGTAGAAAATTAGTTTTTGAATAATTTACTATAGAAAAGGCAATCCCTGGCGCAATTAAAATTTGTGACAGTTGAAAATTATTTTTTGAATAATTTACTATAGAAAAGGCAATCCCTGGCGCACATAAAATTTGCGACAGTATAAAATTAGTTTTTGAATAATTTACTATAGAAAAGGCAATCCCTGGCGCAATTAAAATTTGCGACAGTAAAAAATTATTTTTTGAATAATTTACTGTAGAAAAGGCAATCCCTGGCGCAATTAAAATTTGCGACAGTATAAAATTAGTTTTTGAATAATTTACTATAGAAAAGGCAATCCCTGGCGCAATTAAAATTTGCGACAGTATAAAATTAGTTTTTGAATAATTTACTATAGAAAAGTCAATCCCTGGCGCAATTAAAATTTGTGACAGTAGAAAATTAGTTTTTGAATAATTTACTATAGAAAAGGCAATCCCTGGCGCAATTAAAATTTGCGACAGTATAAAATTATTTTTTGAATAATTTACTATAGAAAAGGCAATCCCTGGCGCAATTAAAATTTGCGACAGTAGAAAATTATTTTTTGAATAATTTACTATAGAAAAGGCAATCCCTGGCGCAATTAAAATTTGCGACAGTAGAAAATTATTTTTTAAATAATTTACTATAGAAAAGGCAATCCCTGGCGCACATAAAATTTGCGACAGTATAAAATTAGTTTTTGAAAAATTTACTATAGAAAAGGCAATCCCTGGCGCAATTAAAATTTGTGACAGTAGAAAATTATTTTTTGAATAATTTACTATAGAAAAGGCAATCCCTGGCGCAATTAAAATTTGTGACAGTAGAAAATTATTTTTTGAATAATTTACTATAGAAAAGGCAATCCCTGGCGCAATTAAAATTTGCGACAGTATAAAATTATTTTTTGAATAATTTACTATAGAAAAGGCAATCCCTGGGATATTTAAAATTTGCGACAGTATAAAATTATTTTTTGAATAATTTACTATAGAAAAGGCAATCCCTGGCGCACATAAAATTTGCGACAGTATAAAATTAGTTTTTGAATAATTTACTATAGAAAAGTCAATCCCTGGCGCAATTAAAATTTGTGACAGTAGAAAATTAGTTTTTGAATAATTTACTATAGAAAAGGCAATCCCTGGCGCAATTAAAATTTGTGACAGTATAAAATTATTTTTTGAATAATTTACTATAGAAAAGGCAATCCCTGGGATATTTAAAATTTGCGACAGTAGAAAATTATTTTTTGAATAATTTACTATAGAAAAGGCAATCCCTGGCGCACATAAAATTTGCGACAGTATAAAATTAGTTTTTGAATAATTTACTATAGAAAAGGCAATCCCTGGCGCAATTAAAATTTGTGACAGTATAAAATTATTTTTTGAATAATTTACTATAGAAAAGGCAATCCCTGGGATATTTAAAATTTGTGACAGTTGAAAATTATTTTTTGAATAATTTACTATAGAAAAGGCAATCCCTGGGATATTTAAAATTTGTGACAGTATAAAATTATTTTTTGAATAATTTACTATATAAAAGGCAATCCCTGGCGCAATTAAAATTTGCGACAGTAGAAAATTATTTTTTGAATAATTTACTATAGAAAAGGCAATCCCTGGGATATTTAAAATTTGCGACAGTATAAAATTATTTTTTGAATAATTTACTATAGAAAAGGCAATCCCTGGCGCAATTAAAATTTGTGACAGTAGAAAATTAGTTTTTGAATAATTTACTATAGAAAAGGCAATCCCTGGCGCAATTAAAATTTGTGACAGTTGAAAATTATTTTTTGAATAATTTACTATAGAAAAGGCAATCCCTGGCGCACATAAAATTTGCGACAGTATAAAATTAGTTTTTGAATAATTTACTATAGAAAAGGCAATCCCTGGCGCACATAAAATTTGCGACAGTAAAAAATTATTTTTTGAATAATTTACTATAGAAAAGGCAATCCCTGGCGCAATTAAAATTTGTGACAGTATAAAATTATTTTTTGAATAATTTACTATAGAAAAGGCAATCCCTGGGATATTTAAAATTTGCGACAGTATAAAATTAGTTTTTGAATAATTTACTATAGAAAAGGCAATCCCTGGCGCAATTAAAATTTGTGACAGTTGAAAATTATTTTTTGAATAATTTACTATAGAAAAGGCAATCCCTGGCGTAATTAAAATTTGTGACAGTATAAAATTATTTTTTGAATAATTTACTATAGAAAAGGCAATCCCTGGCGCAATTAAAATTTGTGACAGTATAAAATTATTTTTTGAATAATTTACTATAGAAAAGTCAATCCCTGGCGCACATAAAATTTGCGACAGTATAAAATTAGTTTTTGAATAATTTACTATATAAAAGGCAATCCCTGGCGTAATTAAAATTTGTGACAGTATAAAATTATTTTTTGAATAATTTACTATAGAAAAGTCAATCCCTGGCGCACATAAAATTTGCGACAGTATAAAATTATTTTTTGAATAATTTACTATAGAAAAGTCAATCCCTGGCGCAATTAAAATTTGTGACAGTATAAAATTATTTTTTGAATATTTTACTATAGAAAAGGCAATCCCTGGCGCAATTAAAATTTGTGACAGTATAAAATTATTTTTTGAACAATTTACTATAGAAAAGGCAATCCCTGGCGCAATTAAAATTTGTGACAGTATAAAATTATTTTTTGAATAATTTACTGTAGAAAAGGCAATCCCTGGGATATTTAAAATTTGCGACAGTTGAAAATTAGTTTTTGAATAATTTACTATAGAAAAGTCAATCCCTGGCGCAATTAAAATTTGTGACAGTAGAAAATTAGTTTTTGAATAATTTACTATAGAAAAGGCAATCCCTGGCGCAATTAAAATTTGTGACAGTTGAAAATTATTTTTTGAATAATTTACTATAGAAAAGGCAATCCCTGGCGCACATAAAATTTGCGACAGTATAAAATTAGTTTTTGAATAATTTACTATAGAAAAGGCAATCCCTGGCGCACATAAAATTTGCGACAGTAAAAAATTATTTTTTGAATAATTTACTGTAGAAAAGGCAATCCCTGGCGTAATTAAAATTTGCGACAGTAGAAAATTATTTTTTGAATAATTTACTGTAGAAAAGGCAATCCCTGGGATATTTAAAATTTGCGACAGTATAAAATTATTTTTTGAATAATTTACTGTAGAAAAGGCAATCCCTGGCGCAATTAAAATTTGTGACAGTTGAAAATTATTTTTTGAATAATTTACTATAGAAAAGGCAATCCCTGGCGCACATAAAATTTGCGACAGTATAAAATTAGTTTTTGAATAATTTACTATAGAAAAGTCAATCCCTGGCGCAATTAAAATTTGTGACAGTAGAAAATTAGTTTTTGAATAATTTACTGTAGAAAAGGCAATCCCTGGCGCAATTAAAATTTGTGACAGTTGAAAATTATTTTTTGAATAATTTACTATAGAAAAGGCAATCCCTGGCGCACATAAAATTTGCGACAGTATAAAATTAGTTTTTGAATAATTTACTATAGAAAAGGCAATCCCTGGGATATTTAAAATTTGCGACAGTATAAAATTAGTTTTTGAATAATTTACTATAGAAAAGTCAATCCCTGGCGCAATTAAAATTTGCGACAGTATAAAATTAGTTTTTGAAAAATTTACTATAGAAAAGGCAATCCCTGGCGCAATTAAAATTTGTGACAGTATAAAATTATTTTTTGAATAATTTACTATAGAAAAGGCAATCCCTGGCGCACATAAAATTTGCGACAGTATAAAATTAGTTTTTGAAAAATTTACTATAGAAAAGTCAATCCCTGGCGCACATAAAATTTGCGACAGTAGAAAATTATTTTTTGAATAATTTACTGTAGAAAAGGCAATCCCTGGGATATTTAAAATTTGCGACAGTATAAAATTATTTTTTGAATAATTTACTATAGAAAAGGCAATCCCTGGCGCAATTAAAATTTGTGACAGTATAAAATTATTTTTTTGAATAATTTACTATAGAAAAGGGCAATCCCTGGCGCAATTAAAATTTGCGACAGTAGAAAATTATTTTTTGAATAATTTACTATAGAAAAGGCAATCCCTGGCGCAATTAAAATTTGCGACAGTATAAAATTAGTTTTTGAAAAATTTACTATAGAAAAGTCAATCCCTGGCGCACATAAAATTTGCGACAGTATAAAATTATTTTTTGAAAAATTTACTATAGAAAAGGCAATCCCTGGCGCAATTAAAATTTGTGACAGTTGAAAATTATTTTTTGAATAATTTACTATAGAAAAGGCAATCCCTGGCGCACATAAAATTTGCGACAGTATAAAATTATTTTTTGAAAAATTTACTATAGAAAAGGCAATCCCTGGCGCACATAAAATTTGCGACAGTAGAAAATTATTTTTTGAATAATTTACTGTAGAAAAGGCAATCCCTGGGATATTTAAAATTTGCGACAGTATAAAATTATTTTTTGAATAATTTACTATAGAAAAGGCAATCCCTGGCGCAATTAAAATTTGCGACAGTATAAAATTAGTTTTTGAATAATTTACTATAGAAAAGTCAATCCCTGGCGCAATTAAAATTTGCGACAGTATAAAATTAGTTTTTGAAAAATTTACTATAGAAAAGGCAATCCCTGGCGCAATTAAAATTTGTGACAGTATAAAATTATTTTTTGAATAATTTACTATAGAAAAGGCAATCCCTGGCGCACATAAAATTTGCGACAGTATAAAATTAGTTTTTGAAAAATTTACTATAGAAAAGTCAATCCCTGGCGCACATAAAAATTTGCGACAGTAGAAAATTATTTTTTGAATAATTTACTGTAGAAAAGGCAATCCCTGGGATATTTAAAATTTGCGACAGTATAAAATTATTTTTTGAATAATTTACTATAGAAAAGGCAATCCCTGTCGCAATTAAAATTTGTGACAGTATAAAATTATTTTTTGAATAATTTACTATAGAAAAGGCAATCCCTGGCGCAATTAAAATTTGCGACAGTAGAAAATTATTTTTGAATAATTTACATAGAAAAGGCAATCCCTGGCGCAATTAAAATTTGTGACAGTATAAAATTATTTTTTGAATAATTTACTGTAGAAAAGGCAATCCCTGGGATATTTAAAATTTGCGACAGTTGAAAATTATTTTTTGAATAATTTACTATAGAAAAGGCAATCCCTGGCGCAATTAAAATTTGTGACAGTAGAAAATTATTTTTTGAATAATTTACTATAGAAAAGGCAATCCCTGGCGCACATAAAATTTGCGACAGTATAAAATTATTTTTTGAATAATTTACTATAGAAAAGGCAATCCCTGGGATATTTAAAATTTGCGACAGTAAAAAATTATTTTTTGAATAATTTACTATAGAAAAGGCAATCCCTGGCGCAATTAAAATTTGTGACAGTTGAAAATTATTTTTTGAATAATTTACTATAGAAAAGTCAATCCTGGCGCAATTAAAATTTGTGACAGTAGAAAATTAGTTTTTGAATAATTTACTATAGAAAAGGCAATCCCTGGCGCAATTAAAATTTGTGACAGTATAAAATTATTTTTTGAATAATTTACTATAGAAAAGGCAATCCCTGGCGCACATAAAATTTGCGACAGTATAAAATTAGTTTTTGAAAAATTTACTATAGAAAAGTCAATCCCTGGCGCACATAAAATTTGCGACAGTAGAAAATTATTTTTTGAATAATTTACTGTAGAAAAGGCAATCCCTGGGATATTTAAAATTTGCGACAGTATAAAATTATTTTTTGAATAATTTACTATAGAAAAGGCAATCCCTGTCGCAATTAAAATTTGTGACAGTATAAAATTATTTTTTGAATAATTTACTATAGAAAAGGCAATCCCTGGCGCAATTAAAATTTGCGACAGTAGAAAATTATTTTTTGAATAATTTACTATAGAAAAGGCAATCCCTGGCGCAATTAAAATTTGTGACAGTTGAAAATTATTTTTTTGAATAATTTACTATAGAAAAGGCAATCCCTGGCGCAATTAAAATTTGTGACAGTTGAAAATTATTTTTTGAATAATTTACTATAGAAAAGGCAATCCCTGGGATATTTAAAATTTGCGACAGTAGAAAATTATTTTTTGAATAATTTACTGTAGAAAAGGCAATCCCTGGGATATTTAAAATTTGTGACAGTATAAAATTATTTTTTGAATAATTTACTATAGAAAAGGCAATCCCTGGCGCACATAAAATTTGCGACAGTATAAAATTATTTTTTGAATAATTTACTATAGAAAAGTCAATCCCTGGCGCACATAAAATTTGCGACAGTATAAAATTATTTTTTGAATAATTTACTATAGAAAAGTCAATCCCTGGCGCAATTAAAATTTGCGACAGTATAAAATTATTTTTTGAATAATTTACTATAGAAAAGGCAATCCCTGGCGCAATTAAAATTTGTGACAGTATAAAATTATTTTTTGAATAATTTACTGTAGAAAAGGCAATCCCTGGGATATTTAAAATTTGCGACAGTTGAAAATTATTTTTTGAATAATTTACTATAGAAAAGGCAATCCCTGGCGCAATTAAAATTTGTGACAGTAGAAAATTATTTTTTGAATAATTTACTATAGAAAAGGCAATCCCTGGCGCACATAAAATTTGCGACAGTATAAAATTATTTTTTGAATAATTTACTATAGAAAAGGCAATCCCTGGGATATTTAAAATTTGCGACAGTAAAAAATTATTTTTTGAATAATTTACTATAGAAAAGGCAATCCCCTGGCGCAATTAAAATTTGTGACAGTTGAAAATTATTTTTTGAATAATTTACTATAGAAAAGTCAATCCCTGGCGCAATTAAAATTTGTGACAGTAGAAAATTAGTTTTTGAATAATTTACTATAGAAAAGTCAATCCCTGGCGCAATTAAAATTTGTGACAGTAGAAAATTAGTTTTTGAATAATTTACTATAGAAAAGGCAATCCCTGGCGCAATTAAAATTTGTGACAGTATAAAATTAGTTTTTGAATAATTTACTATATAAAAGGCAATCCCTGGGATATTTAAAATTTGCGACAGTTGAAAATTATTTTTTGAATAATTTACTATAGAAAAGGCAATCCCTGGCGCAATTAAAATTTGTGACAGTAGAAAATTATTTTTTGAATAATTTACTATAGAAATGGCAATCCCTGGCGCACATAAAATTTGCGACAGTATAAAATTATTTTTTGAATAATTTACTATAGAAAAGGCAATCCCTGGCGCAATTAAAATTTGTGACAGTATAAAATTAGTTTTTGAAAAATTTACTATATAAAAGGCAATCCCTGGCGTATTTAAAATTTGCGACAGTATAAAATTATTTTTTGAATAATTTACTATAGAAAAGGCAATCCCTGGCGTAATTAAAATTTGCGACAGTATAAAATTATTTTTTGAATAATTTACTATAGAAAAGGCAATCCCTGGCGCAATTAAAATTTGTGACAGTATAAAATTAGTTTTTGAATAATTTACTATAGAAAAGGCAATCCCTGGCGCACATAAAATTTGCGACAGTATAAAATTATTTTTTGAATAATTTACTATAGAAAAGGCAATCCCTGGCGCAATTAAAATTTGCGACAGTATAAAATTATTTTTTGAATAATTTACTATAGAAAAGTCAATCCCTGGCGCAATTAAAATTTGCGACAGTATAAAATTAGTTTTTGAATAATTTACTATAGAAAAGTCAATCCCTGGCGCAATTAAAATTTGTGACAGTATAAAATTATTTTTTGAATAATTTACTATAGAAAAGGCAATCCCTGGCGCAATTAAAATTTGCGACAGTATAAAATTATTTTTTGAATAATTTACTATAGAAAAGGCAATCCCTGGCGTAATTAAAATTTGTGACAGTTGAAAATTATTTTTTGAATAATTTACTATAGAAAAGGCAATCCCTGGCGTAATTAAAATTTGCGACAGTAGAAAATTATTTTTTGAATAATTTACTATAGAAAAGGCAATCCCTGGCGCAATTAAAATTTTGCGACAGTATAAAATTATTTTTTGAATAATTTACTATATAAAAGGCAATCCCTGGCGTAATTAAAATTTGCGACAGTATAAAATTATTTTTTGAATAATTTACTATAGAAAAGCAATCCCTGGCGTAATTAAAATTTGCGACAGTAGAAAATTATTTTTTGAATAATTTACTATAGAAAAGGCAATCCCTGGCGCAATTAAAATTTGCGACAGTATAAAATTATTTTTTGAATAATTTACTATATAAAAGGCAATCCCTGGCGTAATTAAAATTTGCGACAGTATAAAATTATTTTTTGAATAATTTACTATAGAAAAGTCAATCCCTGGCGTAATTAAAATTTGCGACAGTATAAAATTAGTTTTTGAATAATTTACTATAGAAAAGGCAATCCCTGGCGCAATTAAAATTTGCGACAGTATAAAATTATTTTTTGAATAATTTACTATAGAAAAGGCAATCCCTGGCGCAATTAAAATTTGCGACAGTATAAAATTATTTTTTGAATAATTTACTATAGAAACGGCAATCCCTGGCGCAATTAAAATTTGTGACAGTTGAAAATTATTTTTTGAATAATTTACTATAGAAAAGGCAATCCCTGGCGCACATAAAATTTGCGACAGTATAAAATTAGTTTTTGAATAATTTACTATAGAAAAGGCAATCCCTGGCGCAATTAAAATTTGCGACAGTAGAAAATTATTTTTTGAATAATTTACTATATAAAAGGCAATCCCTGGCGTAATTAAAATTTGCGACAGTAGAAAATTATTTTTTGAATAATTTACTATAGAAAAGTCAATCCCTGGCGCAATTAAAATTTGCGACAGTATAAAATTATTTTTTGAATAATTTACTATAGAAAAGGCAATCCCTGGGATATTTAAAATTTGTGACAGTAGAAAATTAGTTTTTGAATAATTTACTATAGAAAAGGCAATCCCTGGCGCAATTAAAATTTGTGACAGTTGAAAATTATTTTTTGAATAATTTACTATAGAAAAGGCAATCCCTGGCGCACATAAAATTTGCGACAGTATAAAATTAGTTTTTGAATAATTTACTATAGAAAAGGCAATCCCTGGCGCACATAAAATTTGCGACAGTAAAAAATTATTTTTTGAATAATTTACTGTAGAAAAGGCAATCCCTGGCGCAATTAAAATTTGCGACAGTATAAAATTATTTTTTGAATAATTTACTATAGAAAAGGCAAATCCCTGGCGCAATTAAAATTTGCGACAGTAGAAAATTATTTTTTGAATAATTTACTATAGAAAAGGCAATCCCTGGCGCAATTAAAATTTGCGACAGTATAAAATTATTTTTGAAAAATTTACTGTAGAAAAGGCAATCCCTGGCGCAATTAAAATTTGTGACAGTTGAAAATTATTTTTTGAATAATTTACTATAGAAAAGGCAATCCCTGGCGCAATTAAAATTTGCGACAGTATAAAATTATTTTTTGAATAATTTACTATAGAAAAGGCAATCCCTGGCGCAATTAAAATTTGCGACAGTATAAAATTATTTTTTGAATAATTTACTATAGAAAAGGCAATCCCTGGCGTAATTAGAATTTGCGACAGTAGAAAATTATTTTTTGAATAATTTACTATATAAAAGGCAATCCCTGGCGCAATTAAAATTTGCGACAGTATAAAATTAATTTTTGAATAATTTACTATAGAAAAGGCAATCCCTGGCGCAATTAAAATTTGCGACAGTATAAAATTATTTTTTGAATAATTTACTATAGAAAAGGCAATCCCTGGCGCAATTAAAATTTGCGACAGTAGAAAATTATTTTTTGAATAATTTACTATAGAAAAGGCAATCCCTGGCGCAATTAAAATTTGCGACAGTATAAAATTATTTTTTGAAAAATTTACTGTAGAAAAGGCAATCCCTGGCGCAATTAAAATTTGTGACAGTTGAAAATTATTTTTTGAATAATTTACTATAGAAAAGTCAATCCCTGGCGCACATAAAATTTGCGACAGTATAAAATTATTTTTTGAATAATTTACTATAGAAAAGGCAATCCCTGGCGCAATTAAAATTTGCGACAGTAGAAAATTATTTTTTGAATAATTTACTATAGAAAAGGCAATCCCTGGCGCAATTAAAATTTGTGACAGTAGAAAATTATTTTTTGAATAATTTACTATAGAAAAGTCAATCCCTGGCGCAATTAAAATTTGCGACAGTATAAAATTATTTTTTGAATAATTTACTATAGAAAAGGCAATCCCTGGGATATTTAAAATTTGTGACAGTAGAAAATTAGTTTTTGAATAATTTACTATAGAAAAGGCAATCCCTGGCGCAATTAAAATTTGCGACAGTAGAAAATTATTTTTTGAATAATTTACTATAGAAAAGGCAATCCCTGGCGCAATTAAAATTTGCGACAGTATAAAATTATTTTTTGAAAAATTTACTATAGAAAAGGCAATCCTTGGGATATTTAAAATTTGCGACAGTAGAAAATTATTTTTTGAATAATTTACTATAGAAAAGGCAATCCCTGGCGCAATTAAAATTTGCGACAGTATAAAATTAGTTTTTGAATAATTTACTATAGAAAAGGCAATCCCTGGCGCACATAAAATTTGCGACAGTATAAAATTAGTTTTTGAATAATTTACTATAGAAAAGGCAATCCCTGGCGCAATTAAAATTTGTGACAGTATAAAATTATTTTTTGAATAATTTACTATAGAAAAGTCAATCCCTGGCGCACATAAAATTTGCGACAGTATAAAATTAGTTTTTGAATAATTTACTATAGAAAAGGCAATCCCTGGCGCAATTAAAATTTGCGACAGTATAAAATTATTTTTTGAATAATTTACTATAGAAAAGGCAATCCCTGGCGCAATTAAAATTTGCGACAGTATAAAATTATTTTTTGAATAATTTACTATAGAAAAGGCAATCCCTGGCGCAATTAAAATTTGTGACAGTTGAAAATTATTTTTTGAATAATTTACTAAAGAAAAGGCAATCCCTGGCGCACATAAAATTTGCGACAGTATAAAATTAGTTTTTGAATAATTTACTATAGAAAAGGCAATCCCTGGCGCACATAAAATTTGCGGCAGTATAAAATTAGTTTTTGAATAATTTACTATAGAAAAGGCAATCCCTGGCGCAATTAAAATTTGTGACAGTATAAAATTATTTTTTGAATAATTTACTATAGAAAAGTCAATCCCTGGCGCACATAAAATTTGCGACAGTATAAAATTAGTTTTTGAATAATTTACTATATAAAAGGCAATCCCTGGCGTAATTAAAATTTGTGACAGTATAAAATTATTTTTTGAATAATTTACTATAGAAAAGGCAATCCCTGGGATATTTAAAATTTGTGACAGTAGAAAATTAGTTTTTGAATAATTTACTATAGAAAAGTCAATCCCTGGCGCAATTAAAATTTGTGACAGTAGAAAATTATTTTTTGAATAATTTACTATAGAAAAGGCAATCCCTGGCGCAATTAAAATTTGCGACAGTATAAAATTATTTTTTGAAAAATTTACTATAGAAAAGGCAATCCCTGGGATATTTAAAATTTGCGACAGTAGAAAATTATTTTTTGAATAATTTACTATAGAAAAGGCAATCCCTGGCGCAATTAAAATTTGCGACAGTATAAAATTATTTTTTGAATAATTTACTATAGAAAAGGCAATCCCTGGCGCAATTAAAATTTGCGACAGTATAAAATTAGTTTTTGAAAAATTTACTATAGAAAAGTCAATCCCTGGCGCACATAAAATTTGCGACAGTATAAAATTATTTTTTGAATAATTTACTATAGAAAAGGCAATCCCTGGGATATTTAAAATTTGCGACAGTAGAAAATTATTTTTTGAATAATTTACTATAGAAAAGGCAATCCCTGGCGCAATTAAAATTTGTGACAGTATAAAATTATTTTTTGAATAATTTACTGTAGAAAAGGCAATCCCTGGGATATTTAAAATTTGCGACAGTTGAAAATTATTTTTTGAATAATTTACTATAGAAAAGGCAATCCCTGGCGCAATTAAAATTTGTGACAGTAGAAAATTATTTTTTGAATAATTTACTATAGAAAAGGCAATCCCTGGCGCACATAAAATTTGCGACAGTATAAAATTAGTTTTTGAATAATTTACTATAGAAAAGGCAATCCCTGGCGCACATAAAATTTGCGACAGTAAAAAATTATTTTTTGAATAATTTACTATAGAAAAGGCAATCCCTGGCGCAATTAAAATTTGTGACAGTATAAAATTATTTTTTGAATAATTTACTATAGAAAAGGCAATCCCTGGCGCAATTAAAATTTGCGACAGTAAAAAATTATTTTTTGAATAATTTACTATAGAAAAGGCAATCCCTGGCGCAATTAAAATTTGTGACAGTATAAAATTATTTTTTGAATAATTTACTATAGAAAAGGCAATCCCTGGCGCAATTAAAATTTGCGACAGTATAAAATTATTTTTTGAATAATTTACTATAGAAAAGTCAATCCCTGGCGCAATTAAAATTTGTGACAGTAGAAAATTATTTTTTGAATAATTTACTATAGAAAAGGCAATCCCTGGCGTAATTAAAATTTGTGACAGTTGAAAATTATTTTTTGAATAATTTACTATAGAAAAGGCAATCCCTGGCGTAATTAAAATTTGCGACAGTAGAAAATTATTTTTTGAATAATTTACTATAGAAAAGGCAATCCCTGGCGCAATTAAAATTTGCGACAGTATAAAATTATTTTTTGAATAATTTACTATATAAAAGGCAATCCCTGGCGTAATTAAAATTTGCGACAGTATAAAATTATTTTTTGAATAATTTACTATAGAAAAGGCAATCCCTGGCGTAATTAAAATTTGCGACAGTAGAAAATTATTTTTTGAATAATTTACTATAGAAAAGGCAATCCCTGGCGCAATTAAAATTTGCGACAGTATAAAATTATTTTTTGAATAATTTACTATAGAAAAGTCAATCCCTGGCGCAATTAAAATTTGTGACAGTAGAAAATTAGTTTTTGAATAATTTACTATAGAAAAGGCAATCCCTGGCGCACATAAAATTTGTGACAGTTGAAAATTATTTTTTGAATAATTTACTATAGAAAAGGCAATCCCTGGCGTAATTAAAATTTGCGACAGTATAAAATTATTTTTTGAATAATTTACTATAGAAAAGGCAATCCCTGGGATATTTAAAATTTGCGACAGTTGAAAATTAGTTTTTGAATAATTTACTATAGAAAAGGCAATCCCTGGCGCAATTAAAATTTGTGACAGTAGAAAATTATTTTTTGAATAATTTACTGTAGAAAAGGCAATCCCTGGCGTAATTAAAATTTGCGACAGTATAAAATTATTTTTTGAATAATTTACTATAGAAAAGGCAATCCCTGGCGCAATTAAAATTTGTGACAGTAGAAAATTAGTTTTTGAATAATTTACTATAGAAAAGGCAATCCCTGGCGCAATTAAAATTTGTGACAGTAGAAAATTATTTTTTGAATAATTTACTGTAGAAAAGGCAATCCCTGGCGTAATTAAAATTTGCGACAGTATAAAATTATTTTTTGAATAATTTACTATAGAAAAGGCAATCCCTGGCGCACATAAAATTTGCGACAGTATAAAATTATTTTTTGAATAATTTACTATAGAAAAGTCAATCCCTGGCGCACATAAAATTTGCGACAGTATAAAATTATTTTTTGAATAATTTACTATAGAAAAGGCAATCCCTGGCGCAATTAAAATTTGCGACAGTATAAAATTATTTTTTGAATAATTTACTATAGAAAAGGCAATCCCTGGCGCAATTAAAATTTGTGACAGTAGAAAATTATTTTTTGAATAATTTACTGTAGAAAAGGCAATCCCTGGCGTAATTAAAATTTGCGACAGTATAAAATTATTTTTTGAATAATTTACTATAGAAAAGGCAATCCCTGGCGCACATAAAATTTGCGACAGTATAAAATTATTTTTTGAATAATTTACTATAGAAAAGTCAATCCCTGGCGTAATTAAAATTTGCGACAGTATAAAATTATTTTTTGAATAATTTACTATAGAAAAGGCAATCCCTGGCGTAATTAAAATTTGCGACAGTAAAAAATTATTTTTTGAATAATTTACTATAGAAAAGGCAATCCCTGGGATATTTAAAATTTGCGACAGTATAAAATTATTTTTTGAATAATTTACTATAGAAAAGGCAATCCCTGGCGCAATTAAAATTTGCGACAGTATAAAATTATTTTTTGAATAATTTACTATAGAAAAGTCAATCCCTGGCGCAATTAAAATTTGTGACAGTAGAAAATTAGTTTTTGAATAATTTACTATAGAAAAGGCAATCCCTGGCGCAATTAAAATTTGCGACAGTATAAAATTAGTTTTTGAATAATTTACTATAGAAAAGGCAATCCCTGGCGCAATTAAAATTTGCGACAGTATAAAATTATTTTTTGAATAATTTACTATAGAAAAGGCAATCCCTGGCGCAATTAAAATTTGCGACAGTAGAAAATTATTTTTTGAATAATTTACTATAGAAAAGGCAATCCCTGGCGCAATTAAAATTTGCGACAGTATAAAATTATTTTTTGAAAAATTTACTGTAGAAAAGGCAATCCCTGGCGCAATTAAAATTTGTGACAGTTGAAAATTATTTTTTGAATAATTTACTATAGAAAAGTCAATCCCTGGCGCACATAAAATTTGCGACAGTATAAAATTATTTTTTGAATAATTTACTATAGAAAAGGCAATCCCTGGCGCAATTAAAATTTGCGACAGTAAAAAATTATTTTTTGAATAATTTACTATAGAAAAGGCAATCCCTGGCGCAATTAAAATTTGCGACAGTATAAAATTATTTTTTGAAAAATTTACTATAGAAAAGGCAATCCCTGGGATATTTAAAATTTGCGACAGTAGAAAATTATTTTTTGAATAATTTACTATAGAAAAGGCAATCCCTGGCGCAATTAAAATTTGCGACAGTATAAAATTATTTTTTGAAAAATTTACTATAGAAAAGGCAATCCCTGGGATATTTAAAATTTGCGACAGTAGAAAATTATTTTTTGAATAATTTACTATAGAAAAGGCAATCCCTGGCGCAATTAAAATTTGCGACAGTATAAAATTAGTTTTTGAATAATTTACTATAGAAAAGGCAATCCCTGGCGCACATAAAATTTGCGACAGTATAAAATTAGTTTTTGAATAATTTACTATAGAAAAGGCAATCCCTGGCGCAATTAAAATTTGTGACAGTATAAAATTATTTTTTGAATAATTTACTATAGAAAAGTCAATCCCTGGCGCACATAAAATTTGCGACAGTATAAAATTAGTTTTTGAATAATTTACTATAGAAAAGGCAATACCTGGCGCAATTAAAATTTGCGACAGTATAAAATTATTTTTTGAATAATTTACTATAGAAAAGGCAATCCCTGGCGCAATTAAAATTTGCGACAGTATAAAATTATTTTTTGAATAATTTACTATAGAAAAGGCAATCCCTGGCGCAATTAAAATTTGTGACAGTTGAAAATTATTTTTTGAATAATTTACTATAGAAAAGGCAATCCCTGGCGCACATAAAATTTGCGACAGTATAAAATTAGTTTTTGAATAATTTACTATAGAAAAGGCAATCCCTGGCGCACATAAAATTTGCGACAGTATAAAATTAGTTTTTGAATAATTTACTATAGAAAAGGCAATCCCTGGCGCAATTAAAATTTGTGACAGTATAAAATTATTTTTTGAATAATTTACTATAGAAAAGTCAATCCCTGGCGCACATAAAATTTGCGACAGTATAAAATTAGTTTTTGAATAATTTACTATATAAAAGGCAATCCCTGGCGTAATTAAAATTTGTGACAGTATAAAATTATTTTTTGAATAATTTACTATAGAAAAGGCAATCCCTGGGATATTTAAAATTTGTGACAGTAGAAAATTAGTTTTTGAATAATTTACTATAGAAAAGTCAATCCCTGGCGCAATTAAAATTTGTGACAGTAGAAAATTATTTTTTGAATAATTTACTATAGAAAAGGCAATCCCTGGCGCAATTAAAATTTGCGACAGTATAAAATTATTTTTTGAAAAATTTACTATAGAAAAGGCAATCCCTGGGATATTTAAAATTTGCGACAGTAGAAAATTATTTTTTGAATAATTTACTATAGAAAAGGCAATCCCTGGCGCAATTAAAATTTGCGACAGTATAAAATTATTTTTTGAATAATTTACTATAGAAAAGGCAATCCCTGGCGCAATTAAAATTTGCGACAGTATAAAATTAGTTTTTGAAAAATTTACTATAGAAAAGTCAATCCCTGGCGCACATAAAATTTGCGACAGTATAAAATTATTTTTTGAATAATTTACTATAGAAAAGGCAATCCCTGGGATATTTAAAATTTGCGACAGTAGAAAATTATCTTTTGAATAATTTACTATAGAAAAGGCAATCCCTGGCGCAATTAAAATTTGTGACAGTATAAAATTATTTTTTGAATAATTTACTGTAGAAAAGGCAATCCCTGGGATATTTAAAATTTGCGACAGTTGAAAATTATTTTTTGAATAATTTACTATAGAAAAGGCAATCCCTGGCGCAATTAAAATTTGTGACAGTAGAAAATTATTTTTTGAATAATTTACTATAGAAAAGGCAATCCCTGGCGCACATAAAATTTGCGACAGTATAAAATTAGTTTTTGAATAATTTACTATAGAAAAGGCAATCCCTGGCGCACATAAAATTTGCGACAGTAAAAAATTAATTTTTGAATAATTTACTATAGAAAAGGCAATCCCTGGCGCAATTAAAATTTGTGACAGTATAAAATTATTTTTTGAATAATTTACTATAGAAAAGGCAATCCCTGGCGCAATTAAAATTTGCGACAGTAAAAAATTATTTTTGAATAATTTACTATAGAAAAGGCAATCCCTGGCGCAATTAAAATTTGTGACAGTATAAAATTATTTTTTGAATAATTTACTATAGAAAAGGCAATCCCTGGCGCAATTAAAATTTGCGACAGTATAAAATTATTTTTTGAATAATTTACTATAGAAAAGTCAATCCCTGGCGCAATTAAAATTTGTGACAGTAGAAAATTATTTTTTGAATAATTTACTATAGAAAAGGCAATCCCTGGCGTAATTAAAATTTGTGACAGTTGAAAATTATTTTTTGAATAATTTACTATAGAAAAGGCAATCCCTGGCGTAATTAAAATTTGCGACAGTAGAAAATTATTTTTTGAATAATTTACTATAGAAAAGGCAATCCCTGGCGCAATTAAAATTTGCGACAGTATAAAATTATTTTTTGAATAATTTACTATAGAAAAGGCAATCCCTGGGATATTTAAAATTTGTGACAGTAGAAAATTAGTTTTTGAATAATTTACTATAGAAAAGGCAATCCCTGGCGCAATTAAAATTTGCGACAGTAGAAAATTATTTTTTGAATAATTTACTATAGAAAAGGCAATCCCTGGCGCAATTAAAATTTGTGACAGTAGAAAATTATTTTTTGAATAATTTACTGTAGAAAAGGCAATCCCTGGCGTAATTAAAATTTGCGACAGTATAAAATTATTTTTTGAATAATTTACTATAGAAAAGGCAATCCCTGGCGCACATAAAATTTGCGACAGTATAAAATTATTTTTTGAATAATTTACTATAGAAAAGTCAATCCCTGGCGCACATAAAATTTGCGACAGTATAAAATTATTTTTTGAATAATTTACTATAGAAAAGGCAATCCCTGGCGCAATTAAAATTTGCGACAGTATAAAATTATTTTTTGAATAATTTACTATAGAAAAGGCAATCCCTGGCGCAATTAAAATTTGTGACAGTAGAAAATTATTTTTTGAATAATTTACTGTAGAAAAGGCAATCCCTGGCGTAATTAAAATTTGCGACAGTATAAAATTATTTTTTGAATAATTTACTATAGAAAAGGCAATCCCTGGCGCACATAAAATTTGCGACAGTATAAAATTATTTTTTGAATAATTTACTATAGAAAAGTCAATCCCTGGCGTAATTAAAATTTGCGACAGTATAAAATTATTTTTTGAATAATTTACTATAGAAAAGGCAATCCCTGGCGTAATTAAAATTTGCGACAGTAAAAAATTATTTTTTGAATAATTTACTATAGAAAAGGCAATCCCTGGGATATTTAAAATTTGCGACAGTATAAAATTATTTTTTGAATAATTTACTATAGAAAAGGCAATCCCTGGCGCAATTAAAATTTGCGACAGTATAAAATTATTTTTTGAATAATTTACTATAGAAAAGTCAATCCCTGGCGCAATTAAAATTTGTGACAGTAGAAAATTAGTTTTTGAATAATTTACTATAGAAAAGGCAAGCCCTGGCGCAATTAAAATTTGCGACAGTATAAAATTAGTTTTTGAATAATTTACTATAGAAAAGGCAATCCCTGGCGCAATTAAAATTTGCGACAGTATAAAATTATTTTTTGAATAATTTACTATAGAAAAGGCAATCCCTGGCGCAATTAAAATTTGCGACAGTAGAAAATTATTTTTTGAATAATTTACTATAGAAAATGCAATCCCTGGCGCAATTAAAATTTGCGACAGTATAAAATTATTTTTTGAAAAATTTACTGTAGAAAAGGCAATCCCTGGCGCAATTAAAATTTGTGACAGTTGAAAATTATTTTTTGAATAATTTACTATAGAAAAGTCAATCCCTGGCGCACATAAAATTTGCGACAGTATAAAATTATTTTTTGAATAATTTACTATAGAAAAGGCAATCCCTGGCGCAATTAAAATTTGCGACAGTAAAAAATTATTTTTTGAATAATTTACTATAGAAAAGGCAATCCCTGGCGCAATTAAAATTTGCGACAGTATAAAATTATTTTTTGAAAAATTTACTATAGAAAAGGCAATCCCTGGGATATTTAAAATTTGCGACAGTAGAAAATTATTTTTTGAATAATTTACTATAGAAAAGGCAATCCCTGGCGCAATTAAAATTTGCGACAGTATAAAATTATTTTTTGAAAAATTTACTATAGAAAAGGCAATCCCTGGGATATTTAAAATTTGCGACAGTAGAAAATTATTTTTTGAATAATTTACTATAGAAAAGGCAATCCCTGGCGCAATTAAAATTTGCGACAGTATAAAATTAGTTTTTGAATAATTTACTATAGAAAAGGCAATCCCTGGCGCACATAAAATTTGCGACAGTATAAAATTAGTTTTTGAATAATTTACTATAGAAAAGGCAATCCCTGGCGCAATTAAAATTTGTGACAGTATAAAATTATTTTTTGAATAATTTACTATAGAAAAGTCAATCCCTGGCGCACATAAAATTTGCGACAGTATAAAATTAGTTTTTGAATAATTTACTATAGAAAAGGCAATCCCTGGCGCAATTAAAATTTGCGACAGTATAAAATTATTTTTTGAATAATTTACTATAGAAAAGGCAATCCCTGGCGCAATTAAAATTTGCGACAGTATAAAATTATTTTTTGAATAATTTACTATAGAAAAGGCAATCCCTGGCGCAATTAAAATTTGTGACAGTTGAAAATTATTTTTTGAATAATTTACTATAGAAAAGGCAATCCCTGGCGCACATAAAATTTGCGACAGTATAAAATTAGTTTTTGAATAATTTACTATAGAAAAGGCAATCCCTGGCGCACATAAAATTTGCGACAGTATAAAATTAGTTTTTGAATAATTTACTATAGAAAAGGCAATCCCTGGCGCAATTAAAATTTGTGACAGTATAAAATTATTTTTTGAATAATTTACTATAGAAAAGTCAATCCCTGGCGCACATAAAATTTGCGACAGTATAAAATTAGTTTTTGAATAATTTACTATATAAAAGGCAATCCCTGGCGTAATTAAAATTAGTGACAGTATAAAATTATTTTTTGAATAATTTACTATAGAAAAGGCAATCCCTGGGATATTTAAAATTTGTGACAGTAGAAAATTAGTTTTTGAATAATTTACTATAGAAAAGTCAATCCCTGGCGCAATTAAAATTTGTGACAGTAGAAAATTATTTTTTGAATAATTTACTATAGAAAAGGCAATCCCTGGCGCAATTAAAATTTGCGACAGTATAAAATTATTTTTTGAAAAATTTACTATAGAAAAGGCAATCCCTGGGATATTTAAAATTTGCGACAGTAGAAAATTATTTTTTGAATAATTTACTATAGAAAAGGCAATCCCTGGCGCAATTAAAATTTGCGACAGTATAAAATTATTTTTTGAATAATTTACTATAGAAAAGGCAATCCCTGGCGCAATTAAAATTTGCGACAGTATAAAATTAGTTTTTGAAAAATTTACTATAGAAAAGTCAATCCCTGGCGCACATAAAATTTGCGACAGTATAAAATTATTTTTTGAATAATTTACTATAGAAAAGGCAATCCCTGGGATATTTAAAATTTGCGACAGTAGAAAATTATCTTTTGAATAATTTACTATAGAAAAGGCAATCCCTGGCGCAATTAAAATTTGTGACAGTATAAAATTATTTTTTGAATAATTTACTGTAGAAAAGGCAATCCCTGGGATATTTAAAATTTGCGACAGTTGAAAATTATTTTTTGAATAATTTACTATAGAAAAGGCAATCCCTGGCGCAATTAAAATTTGTGACAGTAGAAAATTATTTTTTGAATAATTTACTATAGAAAAGGCAATCCCTGGCGCACATAAAATTTGCGACAGTATAAAATTAGTTTTTGAATAATTTACTATAGAAAAGGCAATCCCTGGCGCACATAAAATTTGCGACAGTAAAAAATTAATTTTTGAATAATTTACTATAGAAAAGGCAATCCCTGGCGCAATTAAAATTTGTGACAGTATAAAATTATTTTTTGAATAATTTACTATAGAAAAGGCAATCCCTGGCGCAATTAAAATTTGCGACAGTAAAAAATTATTTTTTGAATAATTTACTATAGAAAAGGCAATCCCTGGCGCAATTAAAATTTGTGACAGTATAAAATTATTTTTTGAATAATTTACTATAGAAAAGGCAATCCCTGGCGCAATTAAAATTTGCGACAGTATAAAATTATTTTTTGAATAATTTACTATAGAAAAGTCAATCCCTGGCGCAATTAAAATTTGTGACAGTAGAAAATTATTTTTTGAATAATTTACTATAGAAAAGGCAATCCCTGGCGTAATTAAAATTTGTGACAGTTGAAAATTATTTTTTGAATAATTTACTATAGAAAAGGCAATCCCTGGCGTAATTAAAATTTGCGACAGTAGAAAATTATTTTTTGAATAATTTACTATAGAAAAGGCAATCCCTGGCGCAATTAAAATTTGCGACAGTATAAAATTATTTTTTGAATAATTTACTATATAAAAGGCAATCCCTGGCGTAATTAAAATTTGCGACAGTATAAAATTATTTTTTGAATAATTTACTATAGAAAAGGCAATCCCTGGCGTAATTAAAATTTGCGACAGTAGAAAATTATTTTTTGAATAATTTACTATAGAAAAGGCAATCCCTGGCGCAATTAAAATTTGCGACAGTATAAAATTATTTTTTGAATAATTTACTATAGAAAAGTCAATCCCTGGCGCAATTAAAATTTGTGACAGTAGAAAATTAGTTTTTGAATAATTTACTATAGAAAAGGCAATCCCTGGCGCACATAAAATTTGTGACAGTTGAAAATTATTTTTTGAGTAATTTACTATAGAAAAGGCAATCCCTGGCGTAATTAAAATTTGCGACAGTATAAAATTATTTTTTGAATAATTTACTATAGAAAAGGCAATCCCTGGGATATTTAAAATTTGCGACAGTTGAAAATTAGTTTTTGAATAATTTACTATAGAAAAGGCAATCCCTGGCGCAATTAAAATTTGTGACAGTAGAAAATTATTTTTTGAATAATTTACTGTAGAAAAGGCAATCCCTGGCGTAATTAAAATTTGCGACAGTATAAAATTATTTTTTGAATAATTTACTATAGAAAAGGCAATCCCTGGCGCAATTAAAATTTGTGACAGTAGAAAATTAGTTTTTGAATAATTTACTATAGAAAAGGCAATCCCTGGCGCAATTAAAATTTGTGACAGTAGAAAATTATTTTTTGAATAATTTACTGTAGAAAAGGCAATCCCTGGCGTAATTAAAATTTGCGACAGTATAAAATTATTTTTTGAATAATTTACTATAGAAAAGGCAATCCCTGGCGCACATAAAATTTGCGACAGTATAAAATTATTTTTTGAATAATTTACTATAGAAAAGTCAATCCCTGGCGCACATAAAATTTGCGACAGTATAAAATTATTTTTTGAATAATTTACTATAGAAAAGGCAATCCCTGGCGCAATTAAAATTTGCGACAGTATAAAATTATTTTTTGAATAATTTACTATAGAAAAGGCAATCCCTGGCGCAATTAAAATTTGTGACAGTAGAAAATTATTTTTTGAATAATTTACTGTAGAAAAGGCAATCCCTGGCGTAATTAAAATTTGCGACAGTATAAAATTATTTTTTGAATAATTTACTATAGAAAGGCAATCCCTGGCGCACATAAAATTTGCGACAGTATAAAATTATTTTTTGAATAATTTACTATAGAAAAGTCAATCCCTGGCGTAATTAAAATTTGCGACAGTATAAAATTATTTTTTGAATAATTTACTATAGAAAAGGCAATCCCTGGCGTAATTAAAATTTGCGACAGTAAAAAATTATTTTTTGAATAATTTACTATAGAAAAGGCAATCCCTGGGATATTTAAAATTTGCGACAGTATAAAATTATTTTTTGAATAATTTACTATAGAAAAGGCAATCCCTGGCGCAATTAAAATTTGCGACAGTATAAAATTATTTTTTGAATAATTTACTATAGAAAAGTCAATCCCTGGCGCAATTAAAATTTGTGACAGTAGAAAATTAGTTTTTGAATAATTTACTATAGAAAAGGCAATCCCTGGCGCAATTAAAATTTGTGACAGTAGAAAATTATTTTTTGAATAATTTACTGTAGAAAAGGCAATCCCTGGCGTAATTAAAATTTGCGACAGTATAAAATTATTTTTTGAATAATTTACTATAGAAAAGGCAATCCCTGGCGCACATAAAATTTGCGACAGTATAAAATTATTTTTTGAATAATTTACTATAGAAAAGTCAATCCCTGGCGCAATTAAAATTTGTGACAGTAGAAAATTAGTTTTTGAATAATTTACTATAGAAAAGGCAATCCCTGGCGCAATTAAAATTTGTGACAGTAGAAAATTATTTTTTGAATAATTTACTGTAGAAAAGGCAATCCCTGGCGTAATTAAAATTTGCGACAGTATAAAATTATTTTTTGAATAATTTACTATAGAAAAGGCAATCCCTGGCGCACATAAAATTTGCGACAGTATAAAATTATTTTTTGAATAATTTACTATAGAAAAGTCAATCCCTGGCGCACATAAAATTTGCGACAGTATAAAATTATTTTTTGAATAATTTACTATAGAAAAGGCAATCCCTGGCGCAATTAAAATTTGCGACAGTATAAAATTATTTTTTGAATAATTTCCTATAGAAAAGGCAATCCCTGGCGCAATTAAAATTTGTGACAGTAGAAAATTATTTTTTGAATAATTTACTGTAGAAAAGGCAATCCCTGGCGTAATTAAAATTTGCGAGAGTATAAAATTATTTTTTGAATAATTTACTATAGAAAAGGCAATCCCTGGCGCACATAAAATTTGCGACAGTATAAAATTATTTTTTGAATAATTTACTATAGAAAAGTCAATCCCTGGCGCACATAAAATTTGCGACAGTATAAAATTATTTTTTGAATAATTTACTATAGAAAAGGCAATCCCTGGCGCAATTAAAATTTGCGACAGTATAAAATTATTTTTTGAATAATTTACTATATAAAAGGCAATCCCTGGCGTAATTAAAATTTGCGACAGTAGAAAATTATTTTTTGAATAATTTACTGTAGAAAAGGCAATCCCTGGGATATTTAAAATTTGTGACAGTATAAAATTATTTTTTGAATAATTTACTATAGAAAAGGCAATCCCTGGCGCACATAAAATTTGTGACAGTTGAAAATTATTTTTTGAATAATTTACTATAGAAAAGGCAATCCCTGGCGCACATAAAATTTGCGACAGTAAAAAATTATTTTTTTGAATAATTTACTATAGAAAAGTCAATCCCTGGCGCAATTAAAATTTGCGACAGTATAAAATTATTTTTTGAATAATTTACTATAGAAAAGTCAATCCCTGGCGCACATAAAATTTGCGACAGTATAAAATTATTTTTTGAATAATTTACTATAGAAAAGGCAATCCCTGGCGCAATTAAAATTTGCGACAGTATAAAATTATTTTTTGAATAATTTACTATAGAAAAGGCAATCCCTGGCGCAATTAAAATTTGTGACAGTAGAAAATTATTTTTTGAATAATTTACTGTAGAAAAGGCAATCCCTGGCGTAATTAAAATTTGCGACAGTATAAAATTATTTTTTGAATAATTTACTATAGAAAAGGCAATCCCTGGCGCACATAAAATTTGCGACAGTATAAAATTATTTTTTGAATAATTTACTATAGAAAAGGCAATCCCTGGGATATTTAAAATTTGCGACAGTAGAAAATTATTTTTTGAATAATTTACTATAGAAAAGGCAATCCCTGGCGCAATTAAAATTTGCGACAGTAGAAAATTAGTTTTTGAATAATTTACTATAGAAAAGGCAATCCCTGGCGCAATTAAAATTTGTGACAGTATAAAATTAGTTTTTGAAAAATTTACTATATAAAAGGCAATCCCTGGCGTAATTAAAATTTGCGACAGTATAAAATTATTTTTTGAAAAATTTACTATAGAAAAGGCAATCCCTGGCGCAATTAAAATTTGTGACAGTAAAAAATTATTTTTTGAATAATTTACTATAGAAAAGTCAATCCCTGGCGCAATTAAAATTTGCGACAGTAGAAAATTAGTTTTTGAATAATTTACTATAGAAAAGGCAATCCCTGGGATATTTAAAATTTGCGACAGTTGAAAATTATTTTTTGAATAATTTACTATAGAAAAGGCAATCCCTGGGATATTTAAAATTTGCGACAGTATAAAATTATTTTTTGAATAATTTACTATAGAAAAGGCAATCCCTGGCGCACATAAAATTTGCGACAGTATAAAATTAGTTTTTGAAAAATTTACTATAGAAAAGGCAATCCCTGGCGCACATAAAATTTGCGACAGTATAAAATTAGTTTTTGAAAAATTTACTATATAAAAGGCAATCCCTGGCGTAATTAAAATTTGCGACAGTATAAAATTATTTTTTGAAAAATTTACTATAGAAAAGGCAATCCCTGGCGCAATTAAAATTTGTGACAGTATAAAATTATTTTTTGAATAATTTACTATAGAAAAGGCAATCCCTGGGATATTTAAAATTTGCGACAGTAGAAAATTATTTTTTGAATAATTTACTATAGAAAAGGCAATCCCTGGCGCACATAAAATTTGCGACAGTATAAAATTAGTTTTTGAAAAATTTACTATATAAAAGGCAATCCCTGGCGTAATTAAAATTTGCGACAGTAGAAAATTATTTTTTGAATAATTTACTGTAGAAAAGGCAATCCCTGGCGCACATAAAATTTGCGACAGTATAAAATTAGTTTTTGAATAATTTACTATAGAAAAGGCAATCCCTGGCGCACATAAAATTTGCGACAGTAAAAAATTATTTTTTGAATAATTTACTATAGAAAAGTCAATCCCTGGCGCAATTAAAATTTGTGACAGTATAAAATTATTTTTTGAATAATTTACTATAGAAAAGGCAATCCCTGGGATATTTAAAATTTGCGACAGTATAAAATTAGTTTTTGAAAAATTTACTATATAAAAGGCAATCCCTGGCGCAATTAAAATTTGCGACAGTTGAAAATTATTTTTTGAATAATTTACTATAGAAAAGGCAATCCCTGGGATATTTAAAATTTGCGACAGTATAAAATTATTTTTTGAATAATTTACTATAGAAAAGGCAATCCCTGGCGCACATAAAATTTGCGACAGTATAAAATTAGTTTTTGAATAATTTACTATAGAAAAGTCAATCCCTGGCGCAATTAAAATTTGTGACAGTAGAAAATTAGTTTTTGAATAATTTACTATAGAAAAGGCAATCCCTGGCGCAATTAAAATTTGTGACAGTATAAAATTATTTTTTGAATAATTTACTATAGAAAAGGCAATCCCTGGGATATTTAAAATTTGTGACAGTATAAAATTATTTTTTGAATAATTTACTATATAAAAGGCAATCCCTGGCGCAATTAAAATTTGCGACAGTAGAAAATTATTTTTTGAATAATTTACTATAGAAAAGGCAATCCCTGGCGTAATTAAAATTTGCGACAGTTGAAAATTATTTTTTGAATAATTTACTATAGAAAAGGCAATCCCTGGCGCACATAAAATTTGCGACAGTATAAAATTAGTTTTTGAAAAATTTACTATATAAAAGGCAATCCCTGGCGTAATTAAAATTTGCGACAGTAGAAAATTATTTTTTGAATAATTTACTGTAGAAAAGGCAATCCCTGGGATATTTAAAATTTGTGACAGTATAAAATTATTTTTTGAATAATTTACTATAGAAAAGGCAATCCCTGGCGCAATTAAAATTTGTGACAGTATAAAATTATTTTTTGAATAATTTACTGTAGAAAAGGTAATCCCTGGCGCAATTAAAATTTGCGACAGTATAAAATTATTTTTTGAATAATTTACTATATAAAAGGCAATCCCTGGCGTAATTAAAATTTGCGACAGTAGAAAATTATTTTTTGAATAATTTACTGTAGAAAAGGCAATCCCTGGGATATTTAAAATTTGTGACAGTATAAAATTATTTTTTGAATAATTTACTATAGAAAAGGCAATCCCTGGCGCAATTAAAATTTGTGACAGTTGAAAATTATTTTTTGAATAATTTACTATAGAAAAGGCAATCCCTGGGATATTTAAAATTTGCGACAGTATAAAATTAGTTTTTGAAAAATTTACTATAGAAAAGGCAATCCCTGGCGCAATTAAAATTTGTGACAGTTGAAAATTATTTTTTGAATAATTTACTATAGAAAAGGCAATCCCTGGCGCACATAAAATTTGCGACAGTATAAAATTAGTTTTTGAAAAATTTACTATATAAAAGGCAATCCCTGGCGTAATTAAAATTTGCGACAGTAGAAAATTATTTTTTGAATAATTTACTGTAGAAAAGGCAATCCCTGGGATATTTAAAATTTGTGACAGTATAAAATTATTTTTTTGAATAATTTACTATATAAAAGGCAATCCCTGGCGCAATTAAAATTTGCGACAGTATAAAATTAGTTTTTGAATAATTTACTATAGAAAAGGCAATCCCTGGCGCAATTAAAATTTGTGACAGTATAAAATTATTTTTTGAATAATTTACTATAGAAAAGGCAATCCCTGGGATATTTAAAATTTGCGACAGTATAAAATTAGTTTTTGAAAAATTTACTATATAAAAGGCAATCCCTGGCGCAATTAAAATTTGCGACAGTATAAAATTATTTTTTGAATAATTTACTATAGAAAAGGCAATCCCTGGCGCAATTAAAATTTGTGACAGTAGAAAATTAGTTTTTGAATAATTTGCTATATAAAAGGCAATCCCTGGCGCAATTAAAATTTGTGACAGTTGAAAATTATTTTTTGAATAATTTACTATATAAAAGGCAATCCCTGGCGCAATTAAAATTTGTGACAGTATAAAATTATTTTTTGAATAATTTACTATAGAAAAGGCAATCCCTGGCGCACATAAAATTTGCGACAGTATAAAATTATTTTTTGAATAATTTACTATAGAAAAGGCAATCCCTGGCGCACATAAAATTTGCGACAGTATAAAATTAGTTTTTGAAAAATTTACTATAGAAAAGTCAATCCCTGGCGCAATTAAAATTTGTGACAGTAGAAAATTAGTTTTTGAATAATTTACTATAGAAAAGGCAATCCCTGGCGCAATTAAAATTTGTGACAGTTGAAAATAATTTTTTGAATAATTTACTATAGAAAAGGCAATCCCTGGCGCACATAAAATTTGCGACAGTATAAAATTAGTTTTTGAATAATTTACTATAGAAAAGGCAATCCCTGGCGCACATAAAATTTGCGACAGTAAAAAATTATTTTTTGAATAATTTACTACAGAAAAGTCAATCCCTGGCGCAATTAAAATTTGTGACAGTAGAAAATTATTTTTTGAATAATTTACTGTAGAAAAGGCAATCCCTGGGATATTTAAAATTTGCGACAGTATAAAATTATTTTTTGAATAATTTACTATAGAAAAGGCAATCCCTGGCGCAATTAAAATTTGTGACAGTTGAAAATTATTTTTTGAATAATTTACTATAGAAAAGGCAATCCCTGGCGCACATAAAATTTGCGACAGTATAAAATTAGTTTTTGAATAATTTACTATAGAAAAGGCAATCCCTGGCGCAATTAAAATTTGTGACAGTTGAAAATTATTTTTTGAATAATTTACTATAGAAAAGGCAATCCCTGGCGCAATTAAAATTTGTGACAGTTGAAAATTATTTTTTGAATAATTTACTATAGAAAAGGCAATCCCTGGCGCAATTAAAATTTGTGACAGTATAAAATTATTTTTTGAATAATTTACTATAGAAAAGGCAATCCCTGGGATATTTAAAATTTGCGACAGTATAAAATTAGTTTTTGAAAAATTTACTATATAAAAGGCAATCCCTGGCGCACATAAAATTTGTGACAGTAGAAAATTATTTTTTGAATAATTTACTATAGAAAAGGCAATCCCTGGCGCAATTAAAATTTGCGACAGTATAAAATTAGTTTTTGAATAATTTACTATAGAAAAGGCAATCCCTGGGATATTTAAAATTTGCGACAGTATAAAATTAGTTTTTGAAAAATTTACTATATAAAAGGCAATCCCTGGCGCAATTAAAATTTGCGACAGTATAAAATTAGTTTTTGAAAAATTTACTGTAGAAAAGGCAATCCCTGGCGCAATTAAAATTTGCGACAGTATAAAATTAGTTTTTGAAAAATTTACTATATAAAAGGCAATCCCTGGCGTAATTAAAATTTGTGACAGTATAAAATTATTTTTTGAATAATTTACTATAGAAAAGGCAATCCCTGGCGCAATTAAAATTTGTGACAGTATAAAATTATTTTTTGAATAATTTACTGTAGAAAAGGCAATCCCTGGCGCACATAAAATTTGTGACAGTATAAAATTATTTTTTGAATAATTTACTATAGAAAAGGCAATCCCTGGCGCACATAAAATTTGCGACAGTATAAAATTAGTTTTTGAAAAATTTACTATATAAAAGGCAATCCCTGGCGCAATTAAAATTTGTGACAGTTGAAAATTATTTTTTGAATAATTTACTATAGAAAAGTCAATCCCTGGCGCAATTAAAATTTGCGACAGTATAAAATTATTTTTTGAATAATTTACTATATAAAAGGCAATCCCTGGCGTAATTAAAATTTGCGACAGTAGAAAATTATTTTTTGAATAATTTACTGTAGAAAAGGCAATCCCTGGGATATTTAAAATTTGTGACAGTATAAAATTATTTTTTGAATAATTTACTATAGAAAAGGCAATCCCTGGCGCACATAAAATTTGTGACAGTTGAAAATTATTTTTTGAATAATTTACTATAGAAAAGTCAATCCCTGGCGCAATTAAAATTTGTGACAGTAGAAAATTAGTTTTTGAATAATTTACTATAGAAAAGGCAATCCCTGGCGCAATTAAAATTTGTGACAGTAGAAAATTATTTTTTGAATAATTTACTGTAGAAAAGGCAATCCCTGGCGTAATTAAAATTTGCGACAGTATAAAATTATTTTTTGAATAATTTACTATAGAAAAGGCAATCCCTGGCGCAATTAAAATTTGCGACAGTATAAAATTAGTTTTTGAATAATTTACTATAGAAAAGGCAATCCCTGGCGCAATTAAAATTTGTGACAGTATAAAATTATTTTTTGAATAATTTACTGTAGAAAAGGCAATCCCTGGGATATTTAAAATTTGCGACAGTAGAAAATTATTTTTTGAATAATTTACTATATAAAAGGCAATCCCTGGCGTAATTAAAATTTGCGACAGTAGAAAATTATTTTTTGAATAATTTACTATAGAAAAGGCAATCCCTGGGATATTTAAAATTTGCGACAGTAGAAAATTATTTTTTGAATAATTTACTATATAAAAGGCAATCCCTGGCGTAATTAAAATTTGCGACAGTAGAAAATTATTTTTTGAATAATTTACTATATAAAAGGCAATCCCTGGCGTAATTAAAATTTGTGACAGTTGAAAATTATTTTTTGAATAATTTACTATATAAAAGGCAATCCCTGGCGCACATAAAATTTGCGACAGTAAAAAATTATTTTTTGAATAATTTACTATAGAAAAGTCAATCCCTGGCGCAATTAAAATTTGCGACAGTAGAAAATTATTTTTTGAATAATTTACTATAGAAAAGTCAATCCCTGGCGCAATTAAAATTTGCGACAGTAGAAAATTAGTTTTTGAATAATTTACTATATAAAAGGCAATCCCTGGCGTAATTAAAATTTGTGACAGTATAAAATTATTTTTTGAATAATTTACTATAGAAAAGGCAATCCCTGGCGCAATTAAAATTTGCGACAGTATAAAATTATTTTTTGAATAATTTACTGTAGAAAAGGCAATCCCTGGCGTAATTAAAATTTGCGACAGTAGAAAATTATTTTTTGAATAATTTACTATATAAAAGGCAATCCCTGGCGTAATTAAAATTTGTGACAGTTGAAAATTATTTTTTGAATAATTTACTATAGAAAAGGCAATCCCTGGCGCACATAAAATTTGCGACAGTAAAAAATTATTTTTTGAATAATTTACTATAGAAAAGTCAATCCCTGGCGCAATTAAAATTTGCGACAGTAGAAAATTATTTTTTGAATAATTTACTATAGAAAACGCAATCCCTGGCGCAATTAAAATTTGTGACAGTTGAAAATTATTTTTTGAATAATTTACTATAGAAAAGTCAATCCCTGGCGCAATTAAAATTTGCGAGAGTAGAAAATTATTTTTTGAATAATTTACTATATAAAAGGCAATCCCTGGCGTAATTAAAATTTGCGACAGTAGAAAATTATTTTTTGAATAATTTACTGTAGAAAAGGCAATCCCTGGGATATTTAAAATTTGCGACAGTATAAAATTAGTTTTTGAATAATTTACTATAGAAAAGGCAATCCCTGGCGCAATTAAAATTTGCGACAGTATAAAATTATTTTTTGAATAATTTACTGTAGAAAAGGCAATCCCTGGCGTAATTAAAATTTGCGACAGTATAAAATTATTTTTTGAATAATTTACTATAGAAAAGGCAATCCCTGGCGCAATTAAAATTTGTGACAGTAGAAAATTATTTTTTGAATAATTTACTGAAGAAAAGGCAATCCCTGGCGTAATTAAAATTTGCGACAGTATAAAATTATTTTTTGAATAATTTACTATAGAAAAGGCAATCCCTGGCGTAATTAAAATTTGCGACAGTATAAAATTATTTTTTGAATAATTTACTATAGAAAAGGCAATCCCTGGCGCAATTAAAATTTGCGACAGTATAAAATTATTTTTTGAATAATTTACTATATAAAAGGCAATCCCTGGCGTAATTAAAATTTGTGACAGTTGAAAATTAGTTTTTGAATAATTTACTATAGAAAAGGCAATCCCTGGCGTAATTAAAATTTGCGACAGTATAAAATTAGTTTTTGAATAATTTACTATAGAAAAGGCAATCCCTGGGATATTTAAAATTTGTGACAGTTGAAAATTATTTTTTGAATAATTTACTATAGAAAAGGCAATCCCTGGGATATTTAAAATTTGCGACAGTATAAAATTAGTTTTTGAAAAATTTACTATATAAAAGGCAATCCCTGGCGCAATTAAAATTTGCGACAGTATAAAATTATTTTTTGAATAATTTACTATAGAAAAGGCAATCCCTGGCGCAATTAAAATTTGCGACAGTATAAAATTAGTTTTTGAATAATTTACTATAGAAAAGGCAATCCCTGGCGTAATTAAAATTTGCGACAGTATAAAATTAGTTTTTGAATAATTTACTATAGAAAAGGCAATCCCTGGCGCAATTAAAATTTGTGACAGTTGAAAATTATTTTTTGAATAATTTACTATAGAAAAGGCAATCCCTGGCGTAATTAAAATTTGCGACAGTATAAAATTAGTTTTTGAATAATTTACTATAGAAAAGGCAATCCCTGGCGCAATTAAAATTTGTGACAGTATAAAATTATTTTTTGAATAATTTACTATAGAAAAGGCAATCCCTGGCGCACATAAAATTTGCGACAGTATAAAATTAGTTTTTGAATAATTTACTATAGAAAAGGCAATCCCTGGCGTAATTAAAATTTGCGACAGTATAAAATTAGTTTTTGAATAATTTACTATAGAAAAGGCAATCCCTGGCGCACATAAAATTTGCGACAGTATAAAATTATTTTTTGAATAATTTACTATAGAAAAGGCAATCCCTGGCGTAATTAAAATTTGCGACAGTATAAAATTAGTTTTTGAATAATTTACTATAGAAAAGGCAATCCCTGGCGCAATTAAAATTTGTGACAGTATAAAATTATTTTTTGAATAATTTACTATAGAAAAGGCAATCCCTGGCGTAATTAAAATTTGCGACAGTATAAAATTAGTTTTTGAAAAATTTACTATATAAAAGGCAATCCCTGGGATATTTAAAATTTGCGACAGTATAAAATTAGTTTTTGAAAAATTTACTATAGAAAAGGCAATCCCTGGCGCAATTAAAATTTGTGACAGTATAAAATTATTTTTTGAATAATTTACTGTAGAAAAGGCAATCCCTGGGATATTTAAAATTTGCGACAGTATAAAATTAGTTTTTGAAAAATTTACTATAGAAAAGGCAATCCCTGGCGCACATAAAATTTGCGACAGTATAAAATTATTTTTTGAATAATTTACTATAGAAAAGGCAATCCCTGGCGTAATTAAAATTTGCGACAGTATAAAATTAGTTTTTGAATAATTTACTATAGAAAAGGCAATCCCTGGCGCAATTAAAATTTGCGACAGTATAAAATTATTTTTTGAATAATTTACTGTAGAAAAGGCAATCCCTGGGATATTTAAAATTTGCGACAGTATAAAATTAGTTTTTGAAAAATTTACTATATAAAAGGCAATCCCTGGGATATTTAAAATTTGCGACAGTATAAAATTAGTTTTTGAAAAATTTACTATATAAAAGGCAATCCCTGGCGCAATTAAAATTTGTGACAGTATAAAATTATTTTTTGAATAATTTACTATAGAAAAGGCAATCCCTGGCGCAATTAAAATTTGTGACAGTATAAAATTATTTTTTGAATAATTTACTATAGAAAAGGCAATCCCTGGCGCACATAAAATTTGCGACAGTATAAAATTATTTTTTGAATAATTTACTATAGAAAAGGCAATCCCTGGCGCAATTAAAATTTGCGACAGTATAAAATTATTTTTTGAATAATTTACTATAGAAAAGGCAATCCCTGGCGCAATTAAAATTTGTGACAGTAGAAAATTAGTTTTTGAATAATTTACTATATAAAAGGCAATCCCTGGCGCAATTAAAATTTGTGACAGTTGAAAATTATTTTTTGAATAATTTACTATATAAAAGGCAATCCCTGGCGCAATTAAAATTTGTGACAGTATAAAATTATTTTTTGAATAATTTACTATAGAAAAGGCAATCCCTGGCGCAATTAAAATTTGTGACAGTATAAAATTATTTTTTGAATAATTTACTATAGAAAAGGCAATCCCTGGCGCACATAAAATTTGCGACAGTATAAAATTAGTTTTTGAATAATTTACTATAGAAAAGGCAATCCCTGGCGTAATTAAAATTTGCGACAGTATAAAATTAGTTTTTGAATAATTTACTATAGAAAAGGCAATCCCTGGCGCACATAAAATTTGCGACAGTATAAAATTATTTTTTGAATAATTTACTATAGAAAAGGCAATCCCTGGCGTAATTAAAATTTGCGACAGTATAAAATTAGTTTTTGAATAATTTACTATAGAAAAGGCAATCCCTGGCGCAATTAAAATTTGTGACAGTATAAAATTATTTTTTGAATAATTTACTATAGAAAAGGCAATCCCTGGCGTAATTAAAATTTGCGACAGTATAAAATTAGTTTTTGAAAAATTTACTATATAAAAGGCAATCCCTGGGATATTTAAAATTTGCGACAGTATAAAATTAGTTTTTGAAAAATTTACTATAGAAAAGGCAATCCCTGGCGCAATTAAAATTTGTGACAGTATAAAATTATTTTTTGAATAATTTACTGTAGAAAAGGCAATCCCTGGGATATTTAAAATTTGCGACAGTATAAAATTAGTTTTTGAAAAATTTACTATAGAAAAGGCAATCCCTGGCGCACATAAAATTTGCGACAGTATAAAATTATTTTTTGAATAATTTACTATAGAAAAGGCAATCCCTGGCGTAATTAAAATTTGCGACAGTATAAAATTAGTTTTTGAAAAATTTACTATATAAAAGGCAATCCCTGGGATATTTAAAATTTGCGACAGTATAAAATTAGTTTTTGAAAAATTTACTATAGAAAAGGCAATCCCTGGCGCAATTAAAATTTGTGACAGTATAAAATTATTTTTTGAATAATTTACTGTAGAAAAGGCAATCCCTGGGATATTTAAAATTTGCGACAGTATAAAATTAGTTTTTGAAAAATTTACTATAGAAAAGGCAATCCCTGGCGCACATAAAATTTGCGACAGTATAAAATTATTTTTTGAATAATTTACTATAGAAAAGGCAATCCCTGGCGCAATTAAAATTTGTGACAGTAGAAAATTATTTTTTGAATAATTTACTATAGAAAAGGCAATCCCTGGCGTAATTAAAATTTGCGACAGTATAAAATTAGTTTTTGAAAAATTTACTATATAAAAGGCAATCCCTGGGATATTTAAAATTTGCGACAGTATAAAATTAGTTTTTGAAAAATTTACTATAGAAAAGGCAATCCCTGGCGCAATTAAAATTTGTGACAGTATAAAATTATTTTTTGAATAATTTACTGTAGAAAAGGCAATCCCTGGGATATTTAAAATTTGCGACAGTATAAAATTAGTTTTTGAAAAATTTACTATAGAAAAGGCAATCCCTGGCGCACATAAAATTTGCGACAGTATAAAATTATTTTTTGAATAATTTACTATAGAAAAGGCAATCCCTGGCGTAATTAAAATTTGCGACAGTATAAAATTAGTTTTTGAATAATTTACTATAGAAAAGGCAATCCCTGGCGCAATTAAAATTTGCGACAGTATAAAATTATTTTTTGAATAATTTACTGTAGAAAAGGCAATCCCTGGGATATTTAAAATTTGCGACAGTATAAAATTAGTTTTTGAAAAATTTACTATAGAAAAGGCAATCCCTGGCGCACATAAAATTTGCGACAGTATAAAATTAGTTTTTGAATAATTTACTATAGAAAAGGCAATCCCTGGCGTAATTAAAATTTGCGACAGTATAAAATTAGTTTTTGAAAAATTTACTATAGAAAAGGCAATCCCTGGCGCAATTAAAATTTGTGACAGTATAAAATTATTTTTTGAATAATTTACTATAGAAAAGGCAATCCCTGGCGCAATTAAAATTTGCGACAGTATAAAATTATTTTTTGAATAATTTACTATAGAAAAGGCAATCCCTGGCGCAATTAAAATTTGTGACAGTAGAAAATTAGTTTTTGAATAATTTACTATATAAAAGGCAATCCCTGGCGCAATTAAAATTTGTGACAGTTGAAAATTATTTTTTGAATAATTTACTATATAAAAGGCAATCCCTGGCGCAATTAAAATTTGTGACAGTATAAAATTATTTTTTGAATAATTTACTATAGAAAAGGCAATCCCTGGCGCAATTAAAATTTGTGACAGTATAAAATTATTTTTTGAATAATTTACTATAGAAAAGGCAATCCCTGGCGCACATAAAATTTGCGACAGTATAAAATTAGTTTTTGAATAATTTACTATAGAAAAGGCAATCCCTGGCGTAATTAAAATTTGCGACAGTATAAAATTAGTTTTTGAATAATTTACTATAGAAAAGGCAATCCCTGGCGCACATAAAATTTGCGACAGTATAAAATTATTTTTTGAATAATTTACTATAGAAAAGGCAATCCCTGGCGTAATTAAAATTTGCGACAGTATAAAATTAGTTTTTGAATAATTTACTATAGAAAAGGCAATCCCTGGCGCAATTAAAATTTGTGACAGTATAAAATTATTTTTTGAATAATTTACTATAGAAAAGGCAATCCCTGGCGTAATTAAAATTTGCGACAGTATAAAATTAGTTTTTGAAAATTTACTATATAAAAGGCAATCCCTGGGATATTTAAAATTTGCGACAGTATAAAATTAGTTTTTGAAAAATTTACTATAGAAAAGGCAATCCCTGGCGCAATTAAAATTTGTGACAGTATAAAATTATTTTTTGAATAATTTACTGTAGAAAAGGCAATCCCTGGGATATTTAAAATTTGCGACAGTATAAAATTAGTTTTTGAAAAATTTACTATAGAAAAGGCAATCCCTGGCGCACATAAAATTTGCGACAGTATAAAATTATTTTTTGAATAATTTACTATAGAAAAGGCAATCCCTGGCGTAATTAAAATTTGCGACAGTATAAAATTAGTTTTTGAATAATTTACTATAGAAAAGGCAATCCCTGGCGCAATTAAAATTTGCGACAGTATAAAATTATTTTTTGAATAATTTACTGTAGAAAAGGCAATCCTTGGGATATTTAAAATTTGCGACAGTATAAAATTAGTTTTTGAAAAATTTACTATAGAAAAGGCAATCCCTGGCGCACATAAAATTTGCGACAGTATAAAATTAGTTTTTGAATAATTTACTATAGAAAAGGCAATCCCTGGCGTAATTAAAATTTGCGACAGTATAAAATTAGTTTTTGAAAAATTTACTATAGAAAAGGCAATCCCTGGCGCAATTAAAATTTGTGACAGTATAAAATTATTTTTTGAATAATTTACTATAGAAAAGGCAATCCCTGGCGCAATTAAAATTTGCGACAGTATAAAATTATTTTTTGAATAATTTACTATAGAAAAGGCAATCCCTGGCGCAATTAAAATTTGTGACAGTAGAAAATTAGTTTTTGAATAATTTACTATATAAAAGGCAATCCCTGGCGCAATTAAAATTTGTGACAGTTGAAAATTATTTTTTGAATAATTTACTATATAAAAGGCAATCCCTGGCGCAATTAAAATTTGTGACAGTATAAAATTATTTTTTGAATAATTTACTATAGAAAAGGCAATCCCTGGCGCAATTAAAATTTGTGACAGTATAAAATTATTTTTTGAATAATTTACTATAGAAAAGGCAATCCCTGGCGCAATTAAAATTTGTGACAGTATAAAATTATTTTTTGAATAATTTACTATAGAAAAGGCAATCCCTGGCGCAATTAAAATTTGTGACAGTATAAAATTAGTTTTTGAATAATTTACTATATAAAAGGCAATCCCTGGCGCAATTAAAATTTGTGACAGTATAAAATTATTTTTTGAATAATTTACTGTAGAAAAGGCAATCCCTGGCGCAATTAAAATTTGCGACAGTATAAAATTATTTTTTGAATAATTTACTATAGAAAAGGCAATCCCTGGTGCACATAAAATTTGCGACAGTATAAAATTATTTTTTGAATAATTTACTATAGAAAAGTCAATCCCTGGCGCAATTAAAATTTGCGACAGTAGAAAATTATTTTTTGAAAAATTTACTATATAAAAGGCAATCCCTGGCGTAATTAAAATTTGCGACAGTATAAAATTATTTTTTGAATAATTTACTATAGAAAAGGCAATCCCTGGCGCAATTAAAATTTGTGACAGTATAAAATTATTTTTTGAATAATTTACTATAGAAAAGGCAATCCCTGGCGCAATTAAAATTTGTGACAGTATAAAATTAGTTTTTGAATAATTTACTATATAAAAGGCAATCCCTGGCGCAATTAAAATTTGCGACAGTAGAAAATTATTTTTTGAATAATTTACTATATAAAAGGCAATCCCTGGCGTAATTAAAATTTGCGACAGTAGAAAATTATTTTTTGAATAATTTACTGTAGAAAAGGCAATCCCTGGGATATTTAAAATTTGCGACAGTTGAAAATTATTTTTTGAATAATTTACTATAGAAAAGGCAATCCCTGGGATATTTAAAATTTGCGACAGTATAAAATTATTTTTTGAATAATTTACTATAGAAAAGGCAATCCCTGGCGCACATAAAAATTTGTGACAGTATAAAATTATTTTTTGAATAATTTACTATAGAAAAGGCAATCCCTGGGATATTTAAAATTTGCGACAGTAGAAAATTATTTTTTGAATAATTTACTATATAAAAGGCAATCCCTGGCGTAATTAAAATTTGCGACAGTAGAAAATTATTTTTTGAATAATTTACTGTAGAAAAGGCAATCCCTGGGATATTTAAAATTTGCGACAGAATAAAATTAGTTTTTGAAAAATTTACTATATAAAAGGCAATCCCTGGCGTAATTAAAATTTGCGACAGTATAAAATTATTTTTTGAATAATTTACTATAGAAAAGGCAATCCCTGGCGCAATAAAATTTGTGACAGTATAAAATTATTTTTTGAATAATTTACTATAGAAAAGGCAATCCCTGGCGCAATTAAAATTTGTGACAGTATAAAATTAGTTTTTGAATAATTTACTATATAAAAGGCAATCCCTGGCGTAATTAAAATTTGCGACAGTATAAAATTATTTTTTGAATAATTTACTGTAGAAAAGGCAATCCCTGGCGCAATTAAAATTTGCGACAGTATAAAATTAGTTTTGAAAAATTTACTATATAAAAGGCAATCCCTGGCGTAATTAAAATTTGTGACAGTATAAAATTATTTTTTGAATAATTTACTATAGAAAAGGCAATCCCTGGCGCAATTAAAATTTGTGACAGTATAAAATTAGTTTTTGAATAATTTACTATATAAAAGGCAATCCCTGGCGTAATTAAAATTTGCGACAGTATAAAATTATTTTTTGAATAATTTACTGTAGAAAAGGCAATCCCTGGCGCAATTAAAATTTGCGACAGTATAAAATTATTTTTTGAATAATTTACTGTAGAAAAGGCAATCCCTGGCGCAATTAAAATTTGCGACAGTATAAAATTATTTTTTGAATAATTTACTATAGAAAAGGCAATCCCTGGCGCAATTAAAATTTGTGACAGTATAAAATTAGTTTTTGAATAATTTACTATATAAAAGGCAATCCCTGGCGTAATTAAAATTTGCGACAGTATAAAATTATTTTTTGAATAATTTACTGTAGAAAAGGCAATCCCTGGCGCAATTAAAATTTGCGACAGTATAAAATTAGTTTTTGAAAAATTTACTATATAAAAGGCAATCCCTGGCGTAATTAAAATTTGTGACAGTATAAAATTATTTTTTGAATAATTTACTATAGAAAAGGCAATCCCTGGCGCAATTAAAATTTGTGACAGTATAAAATTATTTTTTGAATAATTTACTATAGAAAAGGCAATCCCTGGCGTAATTAAAATTTGTGACAGTATAAAATTATTTTTTGAATAATTTACTATAGAAAAGGCAATCCCTGGGATATTTAAAATTTGCGACAGTATAAAATTATTTTTTGAATAATTTACTGTAGAAAAGGCAATCCCTGGCGCAATTAAAATTTGCGACAGTATAAAATTATTTTTTGAATAATTTACTATAGAAAAGGCAATCCCTGGCGTAATTAAAATTTGTGACAGTATAAAATTATTTTTTGAATAATTTACTATAGAAAAGGCAATCCCTGGCGCACATAAAATTTGCGACAGTATAAAATTAGTTTTTGAATAATTTACTATAGAAAAGGCAATCCCTGGGATATTTAAAATTTGCGACAGTATAAAATTATTTTTTGAATAATTTACTATAGAAAAGGCAATCCCTGGCGCAATTAAAATTTGTGACAGTATAAAATTAGTTTTTGAATAATTTACTATAGAAAAGGCAATCCCTGGCGCAATTAAAATTTGTGACAGTATAAAATTATTTTTTGAATAATTTACTATAGAAAAGGCAATCCCTGGCGTAATTAAAATTTGTGACAGTATAAAATTATTTTTTGAATAATTTACTATAGAAAAGGCAATCCCTGGGATATTTAAAATTTGCGACAGTATAAAATTATTTTTTGAATAATTTACTATAGAAAAGGCAATCCCTGGCGCAATTAAAATTTGTGACAGTATAAAATTATTTTTTGAATAATTTACTATAGAAAAGGCAATCCCTGGCGCACATAAAATTTGCGACAGTATAAAATTATTTTTTGAATAATTTACTATAGAAAAGGCAATCCCTGGCGTAATTAAAATTTGTGACAGTATAAAATTATTTTTTGAATAATTTACTATAGAAAAGGCAATCCCTGGGATATTTAAAATTTGCGACAGTATAAAATTATTTTTTGAATAATTTACTATAGAAAAGGCAATCCCTGGCGCAATTAAAATTTGTGACAGTATAAAATTATTTTTTGAATAATTTACTATAGAAAAGGCAATCCCTGGCGCACATAAAATTTGCGACAGTATAAAATTATTTTTTGAATAATTTACTATAGAAAAGGCAATCCCTGGGATATTTAAAATTTGCGACAGTATAAAATTATTTTTTGAATAATTTACTATAGAAAAGGCAATCCCTGGCGCAATTAAAATTTGTGACAGTATAAAATTAGTTTTTGAATAATTTACTATAGAAAAGGCAATCCCTGGCGCAATTAAAATTTGTGACAGTATAAAATTATTTTTTGAATAATTTACTATAGAAAAGGCAATCCCTGGCGTAATTAAAATTTGTGACAGTATAAAATTATTTTTTGAATAATTTACTATAGAAAAGGCAATCCCTGGGATATTTAAAATTTGCGACAGTATAAAATTATTTTTTGAATAATTTACTATAGAAAAGGCAATCCCTGGCGCAATTAAAATTTGTGACAGTATAAAATTATTTTTTGAATAATTTACTATAGAAAAGGCAATCCCTGGCGCACATAAAATTTGCGACAGTATAAAATTAGTTTTTGAATAATTTACTATAGAAAAGGCAATCCCTGGGATATTTAAAATTTGCGACAGTATAAAATTATTTTTTGAATAATTTACTATAGAAAAGGCAATCCCTGGCGCAATTAAAATTTGTGACAGTATAAAATTATTTTTTGAATAATTTACTATAGAAAAGGCAATCCCTGGCGCAATTAAAATTTGCGACAGTATAAAATTATTTTTTGAATAATTTACTGTAGAAAAGGCAATCCCTGGCGCAATTAAAATTTGCGACAGTATAAAATTATTTTTTGAATAATTTACTATAGAAAAGGCAATCCCTGGCGTAATTAAAATTTGCGACAGTATAAAATTAGTTTTTGAATAATTTACTATAGAAAAGGCAATCCCTGGCGTAATTAAAATTTGCGACAGTATAAAATTATTTTTTGAATAATTTACTATAGAAAAGGCAATCCCTGGCGTAATTAAAATTTGCGACAGTATAAAATTATTTTTTGAATAATTTACTATATAAAAGGCAATCCCTGGCGTAATTAAAATTTGCGACAGTTGAAAATTATTTTTTGAATAATTTACTATAGAAAAGGCAATCCCTGGCGCACATAAAATTTGCGACAGTATAAAATTAGTTTTTGAAAAATTTACTATATAAAAGGCAATCCCTGGCGTAATTAAAATTTGCGACAGTATAAAATTAGTTTTTGAATAATTTACTATAGAAAAGTCAATCCCTGGCGTATTTAAAATTTGCGACAGTAGAAAATTATTTTTTGAATAATTTACTATAGAAAAGTCAATCCCTGGCGCAATTAAAATTTGTGACAGTATAAAATTAGTTTTTGAATAATTTACTATAGAAAAGGCAATCCCTGGCGTAATTAAAATTTGTGACAGTATAAAATTATTTTTTGAATAATTTACTATAGAAAAGGCAATCCCTGGGATATTTAAAATTTGCGACAGTATAAAATTATTTTTTGAATAATTTACTATAGAAAAGGGAATCCCTGGCGCAATTAAAATTTGTGACAGTATAAAATTATTTTTTGAATAATTTACTATAGAAAAGCCAATCCCTGGCGCACATAAAATTTGCGACAGTATAAAATTATTTTTTGAATAATTTACTATAGAAAAGGCAATCCCTGGGATATTTAAAATTTGCGACAGTATAAAATTATTTTTTGAATAATTTACTATAGAAAAGGCAATCCCTGGCGCAATTAAAATTTGTGACAGTATAAAATTAGTTTTTGAATAATTTACTATAGAAAAGGCAATCCCTGGCGCAATTAAAATTTGTGACAGTATAAAATTATTTTTTGAATAATTTACTATAGAAAAGGCAATCCCTGGCGTAATTAAAATTTGTGACAGTATAAAATTATTTTTTGAATAATTTACTATAGAAAAGGCAATCCCTGGGATATTTAAAATTTGCGACAGTATAAAATTATTTTTTGAATAATTTACTATAGAAAAGGCAATCCCTGGCGCAATTAAAATTTGTGACAGTATAAAATTATTTTTTGAATAATTTACTATAGAAAAGGCAATCCCTGGCGCACATAAAATTTGCGACAGTATAAAATTATTTTTTGAATAATTTACTATAGAAAAGGCAATCCCTGGGATATTTAAAATTTGCGACAGTATAAAATTATTTTTTGAATAATTTACTATAGAAAAGGCAATCCCTGGCGCAATTAAAATTTGCGACAGTATAAAATTATTTTTTGAAAAATTTACTATAGAAAAGGCAATCCCTGGCGCACATAAAATTTGCGACAGTATAAAATTATTTTTTGAATAATTTACTGTAGAAAAGGCAATCCCTGGCGCAATTAAAATTTGCGACAGTATAAAATTATTTTTTGAATAATTTACTATAGAAAAGGCAATCCCTGGCGTAATTAAAATTTGCGACAGTATAAAATTAGTTTTTGAATAATTTACTATAGAAAAGGCAATCCCTGGCGTAATTAAAATTTGCGACAGTATAAAATTATTTTTTGAATAATTTACTATAGAAAAGGCAATCCCTGGCGTAATTAAAATTTGCGACAGTATAAAATTATTTTTTGAATAATTTACTATATAAAAGGCAATCCCTGGCGTAATTAAAATTTGCGACAGTTGAAAATTATTTTTTGAATAATTTACTATAGAAAAGGCAATCCCTGGCGCACATAAAATTTGCGACAGTATAAAATTAGTTTTTGAAAAATTTACTATATAAAAGGCAATCCCTGGCGTAATTAAAATTTGCGACAGTAGAAAATTATTTTTTGAATAATTTACTGTAGAAAAGGCAATCCCTGGGATATTTAAAATTTGTGACAGTATAAAATTATTTTTTGAATAATTTACTATAGAAAAGGCAATCCCTGGCGTAATTAAAATTTGTGACAGTATAAAATTATTTTTTGAATAATTTACTATAGAAAAGGCAATCCCTGGGATATTTAAAATTTGCGACAGTATAAAATTATTTTTTGAATAATTTACTATAGAAAAGGCAATCCCTGGCGCAATTAAAATTTGTGACAGTTGAAAATTATTTTTTGAATAATTTACTATAGAAAAGGCAATCCCTGGGATATTTAAAATTTGCGACAGTATAAAATTAGTTTTTGAATAATTTACTATAGAAAAGGCAATCCCTGGGATATTTAAAATTTGCGACAGTATAAAATTATTTTTTGAATAATTTACTATAGAAAAGGCAATCCCTGGCGCACATAAAATTTGCGACAGTATAAAATTAGTTTTTGAATAATTTACTATAGAAAAGTCAATCCCTGGCGCAATTAAAATTTGTGACAGTAGAAAATTAGTTTTTGAATAATTTACTATAGAAAAGGCAATCCCTGGCGTAATTAAAATTTGCGACAGTAGAAAATTATTTTTTGAATAATTTACTGTAGAAAAGGCAATCCCTGGCGCACATAAAATTTGCGACAGTAAAAAATTATTTTTTGAATAATTTACTATAGAAAAGGCAATCCCTGGCGCACATAAAATTTGCGACAGTAAAAAATTATTTTTTGAATAATTTACTATAGAAAAGTCAATCCCTGGCGCAATTAAAATTTGCGACAGTAGAAAATTATTTTTTGAATAATTTACTATAGAAAAGGCAATCCCTGGCGCAATTAAAATTTGTGACAGTATAAAATTATTTTTTGAATAATTTACTATAGAAAAGGCAATCCCTGGCGTAATTAAAATTTGTGACAGTATAAAATTATTTTTTGAATAATTTACTATAGAAAAGGCAATCCCTGGGATATTTAAAATTTGCGACAGTATAAAATTATTTTTTGAATAATTTACTATAGAAAAGGCAATCCCTGGCGCAATTAAAATTTGTGACAGTTGAAAATTATTTTTTGAATAATTTACTATAGAAAAGGCAATCCCTGGGATATTTAAAATTTGCGACAGTATAAAATTATTTTTTGAATAATTTACTATAGAAAAGGCAATCCCTGGCGCAATTAAAATTTGTGACAGTATTAAATTATTTTTTGAATAATTTACTATAGAAAAGGCAATCCCTGGCGTAATTAAAATTTGTGACAGTATAAAATTATTTTTTGAATAATTTACTATAGAAAAGGCAATCCCTGGGATATTTAAAATTTGCGACAGTATAAAATTATTTTTTGAATAATTTACTATAGAAAAGGCAATCCCTGGCGCAATTAAAATTTGTGACAGTATAAAATTATTTTTTGAATAATTTACTATAGAAAAGGCAATCCCTGGCGCACATAAAATTTGCGACAGTATAAAATTATTTTTTGAATAATTTACTATAGAAAAGGCAATCCCTGGGATATTTAAAATTTGTGACAGTATAAAATTAGTTTTTGAATAATTTACTATAGAAAAGGCAATCCCTGGCGCAATTAAAATTTGCGACAGTATAAAATTATTTTTTGAATAATTTACTATAGAAAAGGCAATCCCTGGCGCAATTAAAATTTGTGACAGTATAAAATTAGTTTTTGAATAATTTACTATATAAAAGGCAATCCCTGGCGTAATTAAAATTTGCGACAGTATAAAATTATTTTTTGAATAATTTACTGTAGAAAAGGCAATCCCTGGCGTAATTAAAATTTGTGACAGTATAAAATTATTTTTTGAATAATTTACTATAGAAAAGGCAATCCCTGGGATATTTAAAATTTGCGACAGTAGAAAATTATTTTTTGAATAATTTACTATATAAAAGGCAATCCCTGGCGTAATTAAAATTTGCGACAGTAGAAAATTATTTTTTGAATAATTTACTGTAGAAAAGGCAATCCCTGGGATATTTAAAATTTGCGACAGTATAAAATTATTTTTTGAATAATTTACTATATAAAAGGCAATCCCTGGCGTAATTAAAATTTGCGACAGTAGAAAATTATTTTTTGAATAATTTACTGTAGAAAAGGCAATCCCTGGGATATTTAAAATTTGCGACAGTATAAAATTATTTTTTGAATAATTTACTGTAGAAAAGGCAATCCCTGGGATATTTAAAATTTGCGACAGTATAAAATTATTTTTTGAATAATTTACTATAGAAAAGGCAATCCCTGGCGCAATTAAAATTTGTGACAGTATAAAATTATTTTTTGAATAATTTACTGTAGAAAAGGCAAACCCTGGGATATTTAAAATTTGCGACAGTATAAAATTATTTTTTGAATAATTTACTGTAGAAAAGGCAATCCCTGGGATATTTAAAATTTGCGACAGTATAAAATTATTTTTTGAATAATTTACTATAGAAAAGGCAATCCCTGGCGCAATTAAAATTTGTGACAGTATAAAATTATTTTTTGAATAATTTACTGTAGAAAAGGCAATCCCTGGGATATTTAAAATTTGTGACAGTATAAAATTATTTTTTGAATAATTTACTATAGAAAAGGCAATCCCTGGCGTAATTAAAATTTGCGACAGTATAAAATTATTTTTTGAATAATTTACTATAGAAAAGTCAATCCCTGGCGCACATAAAATTTGCGACAGTATAAAATTATTTTTTGAATAATTTACTATAGAAAAGTCAATCCCTGGCGTAATTAAAATTTGCGACAGTATAAAATTAGTTTTTGAAAAATTTACTATAGAAAAGGCAATCCCTGGCGCACATAAAATTTGCGACAGTATAAAATTATTTTTTGAATAATTTACTATAGAAAAGGCAATCCCTGGCGCACATAAAATTTGTGACAGTTGAAAATTATTTTTTGAATAATTTACTATAGAAAAGGCAATCCCTGGCGCACATAAAATTTGCGACAGTATAAAATTAGTTTTTGAAAAATTTACTATAGAAAAGGCAATCCCTGGCGCAATTAAAATTTGTGACAGTATAAAATTATTTTTTGAATAATTTACTATATAAAAGGCAATCCCTGGCGTAATTAAAATTTGTGACAGTATAAAATTATTTTTTGAATAATTTACTATATAAAAGGCAATCCCTGGCGTAATTAAAATTTGCGACAGTATAAAATTATTTTTTGAATAATTTACTGTAGAAAAGGCAATCCCTGGCGTAATTAAAATTTGCGACAGTAAAAAATTATTTTTTGAATAATTTACTATAGAAAAGGCAATCCCTGGCGCACATAAAATTTGCGACAGTATAAAATTATTTTTTGAATAATTTACTATAGAAAAGTCAATCCCTGGCGCACATAAAATTTGCGACAGTATAAAATTATTTTTTGAATAATTTACTGTAGAAAAGGCAATCCCTGGCGTAATTAAAATTTGCGACAGTATAAAATTATTTTTTGAATAATTTACTATAGAAAAGGCAATCCCTGGCGTAATTAAAATTTGCGACAGTAGAAAATTATTTTTTGAATAATTTACTATAGAAAAGGCAATCCCTGGGATATTTAAAATTTGCGACAGTTGAAAATTATTTTTTGAATAATTTACTATATAAAAGGCAATCCCTGGCGTAATTAAAATTTGCGACAGTATAAAATTATTTTTTGAATAATTTACTGTAGAAAAGGCAATCCCTGGGATATTTAAAATTTGTGACAGTATAAAATTATTTTTTGAATAATTTACTATAGAAAAGGCAATCCCTGGCGTAATTAAAATTTCCGACAGTATAAAATTATTTTTTGAATAATTTACTATATAAAAGGCAATCCCTGGCGCAATTAAAATTTGCGACAGTTGAAAATTATTTTTTGAATAATTTACTGTAGAAAAGGCAATCCCTGGCGTAATTAAAATTTGCGACAGTATAAAATTATTTTTTGAATAATTTACTATAGAAAAGGCAATCCCTGGCGTAATTAAAATTTGCGACAGTATAAAATTATTTTTTGAATAATTTACTATAGAAAAGTCAATCCCTGGCGCAATTAAAATTTGCGACAGTATAAAATTAGTTTTTGAAAAATTTACTGTAGAAAAGGCAATCCCTGGGATATTTAAAATTTGCGACAGTATAAAATTATTTTTTGAATAATTTACTATATAAAAGGCAATCCCTGGCGCAATTAAAATTTGCGACAGTTGAAAATTATTTTTTGAATAATTTACTATAGAAAAGTCAATCCCTGGCGCACATAAAATTTGCGACAGTATAAAATTATTTTTTGAATAATTTACTATAGAAAAGGCAATCCCTGGCGTAATTAAAATTTGCGACAGTATAAAATTATTTTTTGAATAATTTACTATATAAAAGGCAATCCCTGGCGCAATTAAAATTTGCGACAGTAGAAAATTATTTTTTGAATAATTTACTATAGAAAAGTCAATCCCTGGCGCACATAAAATTTGCGACAGTATAAAATTATTTTTTGAATAATTTACTATAGAAAAGGCAATCCCTGGCGTAATTAAAATTTGCGACAGTATAAAATTATTTTTTGAACAATTTACTATATAAAAGGCAATCCCTGGCGCAATTAAAATTTGCGACAGTTGAAAATTATTTTTTGAATAATTTACTGTAGAAAAGGCAATCCCTGGCGTAATTAAAATTTGCGACAGTATAAAATTATTTTTTGAATAATTTACTATAGAAAAGGCAATCCCTGGTGTAATTAAAATTTGCGACAGTATAAAATTATTTTTTGAATAATTTACTATAGAAAAGTCAATCCCTGGCGCAATTAAAATTTGCGACAGTATAAAATTAGTTTTTGAAAAATTTACTGTAGAAAAGGCAATCCCTGGGATATTTAAAATTTGCGACAGTATAAAATTATTTTTTGAATAATTTACTATATAAAAGGCAATCCCTGGCGCAATTAAAATTTGCGACAGTAGAAAATTATTTTTTGAATAATTTACTATAGAAAAGTCAATCCCTGGCGCAATTAAAATTTGCGACAGTTGAAAATTATTTTTTGAATAATTTACTGTAGAAAAGGCAATCCCTGGGATATTTAAAATTTGCGACAGTATAAAATTATTTTTTGAATAATTTACTATAGAAAAGGCAATCCCTGGGATATTTAAAATTTGCGACAGTTGAAAATTATTTTTTGAATAATTTACTATAGAAAAGGCAATCCCTGGCGCACATAAAATTTGCGACAGTAAAAAATTATTTTTTGAATAATTTACTATAGAAAAGGCAATCCCTGGCGTAATTAAAATTTGCGACAGTAAAAAATTATTTTTTGAATAATTTACTATAGAAAAGGCAATCCCTGGCGTAATTAAAATTTGCGACAGTAGAAAATTATTTTTTGAATAATTTACTATAGAAAAGTCAATCCCTGGCGCACATAAAATTTGCGACAGTATAAAATTATTTTTTGAATAATTTACTATAGAAAAGGCAATCCCTGGCGTAATTAAAATTTGCGACAGTATAAAATTAGTTTTTGAATAATTTACTATAGAAAAGGCAATCCCTGGGATATTTAAAATTTGCGACAGTTGAAAATTATTTTTTGAATAATTTACTATAGAAAAGGCAATCCCTGGCGCACATAAAATTTGTGACAGTTGAAAATTATTTTTTGAATAATTTACTATAGAAAAGGCAATCCCTGGCGTAATTAAAATTTGCGACAGTATAAAATTATTTTTTGAATAATTTACTATAGAAAAGGCAATCCCTGGGATATTTAAAATTTGCGACAGTTGAAAATTATTTTTTGAATAATTTACTATAGAAAAGGCAATCCCTGGCGCACATAAAATTTGTGACAGTTGAAAATTATTTTTTGAATAATTTACTATAGAAAAGGCAATCCCTGGCGCAATTAAAATTTGTGACAGTATAAAATTAGTTTTTGAATAATTTACTATAGAAAAGGCAATCCCTGGGATATTTAAAATTTGCGACAGTTGAAAATTATTTTTTGAATAATTTACTATAGAAAAGGCAATCCCTGGCGCAATTAAAATTTGCGACAGTATAAAATTATTTTTTGAATAATTTACTATAGAAAAGTCAATCCCTGGCGCAATTAAAATTTGTGACAGTTGAAAATTATTTTTTGAATAATTTACTATAGAAAAGGCAATCCCTGGCGCAATTAAAATTTGCGACAGTATAAAATTAGTATTTGAATAATTTACTATAGAAAAGGCAATCCCTGGGATATTTAAAATTTGCGACAGTTGAAAATTATTTTTTGAATAATTTACTATAGAAAAGGCAATCCCTGGCGCACATAAAATTTGTGACAGTTGAAAATTATTTTTTGAATAATTTACTATAGAAAAGGCAATCCCTGGCGCACATAAAATTTGCGACAGTAAAAAATTATTTTTTGAATAATTTACTATAGAAAAGGCAATCCCTGGCGTAATTAAAATTTGCGACAGTAAAAAATTATTTTTTGAATAATTTACTATAGAAAAGGCAATCCCTGGCGTAATTAAAATTTGCGACAGTAGAAAATTATTTTTTGAATAATTTACTATAGAAAAGGCAATCCCTGGGATATTTAAAATTTGCGACAGTTGAAAATTATTTTTTGAATAATTTACTATAGAAAAGGCAATCCCTGGCGTAATTAAAATTTGCGACAGTATAAAATTATTTTTTGAATAATTTACTATAGAAAAGGCAATCCCTGGGATATTTAAAATTTGCGACAGTTGAAAATTATTTTTTGAATAATTTACTATAGAAAAGGCAATCCCTGGCGCAATTAAAATTTGCGACAGTATAAAATTATTTTTTGAATAATTTACTATAGAAAAGTCAATCCCTGGCGCAATTAAAATTTGTGACAGTAGAAAATTAGTTTTTGAATAATTTACTATAGAAAAGGCAATCCCTGGCGCACATAAAATTTGTGACAGTTGAAAATTATTTTTTGAATAATTTACTATAGAAAAGGCAATCCCTGGCGCACATAAAATTTGCGACAGTAAAAAATTATTTTTTGAATAATTTACTATAGAAAAGGCAATCCCTGGCGTAATTAAAATTTGCGACAGTAAAAAATTATTTTTTGAATAATTTACTATAGAAAAGGCAATCCCTGGCGTAATTAAAATTTGTGACAGTTGAAAATTATTTTTTGAATAATTTACTATAGAAAAGGCAATCCCTGGCGTAATTAAAATTTGCGACAGTAGAAAATTATTTTTTGAATAATTTACTATAGAAAAGTCAATCCCTGGCGCACATAAAATTTGCGACAGTATAAAATTATTTTTTGAATAATTTACTATAGAAAAGGCAATCCCTGGCGCAATTAAAATTTGCGACAGTATAAAATTAGTTTTTGAATAATTTACTATAGAAAAGGCAATCCCTGGCGCACATAAAATTTGCGACAGTAAAAAATTATTTTTTGAATAATTTACTGTAGAAAAGGCAATCCCTGGCGTAATTAAAATTTGCGACAGTAAAAAATTATTTTTTGAATAATTTACTATAGAAAAGGCAATCCCTGGCGTAATTAAAATTTGTGACAGTTGAAAATTATTTTTTGAATAATTTACTATAGAAAAGGCAATCCCTGGCGCACATAAAATTTGCGACAGTATAAAATTAGTTTTTGAATAATTTACTATAGAAAAGGCAATCCCTGGCGCACATAAAATTTGCGACAGTAAAAAATTATTTTTTGAATAATTTACTGTAGAAAAGGCAATCCCTGGCGTAATTAAAATTTGCGACAGTAGAAAATTATTTTTTGAATAATTTACTGTAGAAAAGGCAATCCCTGGGATATTTAAAATTTGCGACAGTATAAAATTATTTTTTGAATAATTTACTGTAGAAAAGGCAATCCCTGGCGCAATTAAAATTTGTGACAGTTGAAAATTATTTTTTGAATAATTTACTATAGAAAAGTCAATCCCTGGCGCAATTAAAATTTGTGACAGTAGAAAATTAGTTTTTGAATAATTTACTATAGAAAAGTCAATCCCTGGCGCAATTAAAATTTGTGACAGTAGAAAATTAGTTTTTGAATAATTTACTATAGAAAAGGCAATCCCTGGCGCACATAAAATTTGCGACAGTAAAAAATTATTTTTTGAATAATTTACTATAGAAAAGGCAATCCCTGGCGTAATTAAAATTTGCGACAGTAAAAAATTATTTTTTGAATAATTTACTATAGAAAAGGCAATCCCTGGCGTAATTAAAATTTGTGACAGTTGAAAATTATTTTTTGAATAATTTACTATAGAAAAGGCAATCCCTGGCGTAATTAAAATTTGCGACAGTAGAAAATTATTTTTTGAATAATTTACTATAGAAAAGGCAATCCCTGGCGTAATTAAAATTTGCGACAGTAAAAAATTATTTTTTGAATAATTTACTATAGAAAAGGCAATCCCTGGCGTAATTAAAATTTGTGACAGTTGAAAATTATTTTTTGAATAATTTACTATAGAAAAGGCAATCCCTGGCGCACATAAAATTTGCGACAGTTGAAAATTATTTTTTGAATAATTTACTATAGAAAAGTCAATCCCTGGCGCAATTAAAATTTGTGACAGTAGAAAATTAGTTTTTGAATAATTTACTATAGAAAAGGCAATCCCTGGCGTAATTAAAATTTGTGACAGTTGAAAATTATTTTTTGAATAATTTACTATAGAAAAGGCAATCCCTGGCGCAATTAAAATTTGCGACAGTATAAAATTATTTTTTGAATAATTTACTATAGAAAAGTCAATCCCTGGCGCAATTAAAATTTGTGACAGTAGAAAATTAGTTTTTGAATAATTTACTATAGAAAAGGCAATCCCTGGCGTAATTAAAATTTGTGACAGTTGAAAATTATTTTTTGAATAATTTACTATAGAAAAGGCAATCCCTGGCGTAATTAAAATTTGCGACAGTAGAAAATTATTTTTTGAATAATTTACTATAGAAAAGGCAATCCCTGGCGCAATTAAAATTTGCGACAGTATAAAATTATTTTTTGAATAATTTACTATAGAAAAGTCAATCCCTGGCGCAATTAAAATTTGTGACAGTAGAAAATTAGTTTTTGAATAATTTACTATAGAAAAGGCAATCCCTGGCGCACATAAAATTTGTGACAGTTGAAAATTATTTTTTGAATAATTTACTATAGAAAAGGCAATCCCTGGCGCACATAAAATTTGCGACAGTAAAAAATTATTTTTTGAATAATTTACTATAGAAAAGGCAATCCCTGGCGTAATTAAAATTTGCGACAGTAAAAAATTATTTTTTGAATAATTTACTATAGAAAAGGCAATCCCTGGCGTAATTAAAATTTGTGACAGTTGAAAATTATTTTTTGAATAATTTACTATAGAAAAGGCAATCCCTGGCGTAATTAAAATTTGCGACAGTAGAAAATTATTTTTTGAATAATTTACTATAGAAAAGGCAATCCCTGGCGTAATTAAAATTTGCGACAGTAAAAAATTATTTTTTGAATAATTTACTATAGAAAAGGCAATCCCTGGCGTAATTAAAATTTGTGACAGTTGAAAATTATTTTTTGAATAATTTACTATAGAAAAGGCAATCCCTGGCGCATATAAAATTTGCGACAGTAGAAAATTAGTTTTTGAATAATTTACTATAGAAAAGTCAATCCCTGGCGCAATTAAAATTTGTGACAGTAGAAAATTAGTTTTTGAATAATTTACTATAGAAAAGGCAATCCCTGGCGCAATTAAAATTTGTGACAGTATAAAATTAGTTTTTGAATAATTTACTATAGAAAAGTCAATCCCTGGCGCAATTAAAATTTGTGACAGTAGAAAATTAGTTTTTGAATAATTTACTATAGAAAAGGCAATCCCTGGCGCACATAAAATTTGTGACAGTTGAAAATTATTTTTTGAATAATTTACTATAGAAAAGGCAATCCCTGGCGCACATAAAATTTGCGACAGTAAAAAATTATTTTTTGAATAATTTACTATAGAAAAGGCAATCCCTGGCGCAATTAAAATTTGTGACAGTATAAAATTATTTTTTGAATAATTTACTATATAAAAGGCAATCCCTGGCGTAATTAAAATTTGCGACAGTAGAAAATTATTTTTTGAATAATTTACTATAGAAAAGGCAATCCCTGGCGCAATTAAAATTTGTGACAGTATAAAATTAGTTTTTGAATAATTTACTATAGAAAAGTCAATCCCTGGCGCAATTAAAATTTGTGACAGTAGAAAATTAGTTTTTGAATAATTTACTATAGAAAAGGCAATCCCTGGCGCACATAAAATTTGTGACAGTTGAAAATTATTTTTTGAACAATTTACTATAGAAAAGGCAATCCCTGGCGCACATAAAATTTGCGACAGTAAAAAATTATTTTTTGAATAATTTACTATAGAAAAGGCAATCCCTGGCGTAATTAAAATTTGCGACAGTAAAAAATTATTTTTTGAATAATTTACTATAGAAAAGGCAATCCCTGGCGTAATTAAAATTTGTGACAGTTGAAAATTATTTTTTGAATAATTTACTATAGAAAAGGCAATCCCTGGCGTAATTAAAATTTGCGACAGTAGAAAATTATTTTTTGAATAATTTACTATAGAAAAGGCAATCCCTGGCGTAATTAAAATTTGCGACAGTAAAAAATTATTTTTTGAATAATTTACTATAGAAAAGGCAATCCCTGGCGTAATTAAAATTTGTGACAGTTGAAAATTATTTTTTGAATAATTTACTATAGAAAAGGCAATCCCTGGCGCACATAAAATTTGCGACAGTTGAAAATTATTTTTTGAATAATTTACTATAGAAAAGTCAATCCCTGGCGCACATAAAATTTGCGACAGTATAAAATTAGTTTTTGAAAAATTTACTGTAGAAAAGGCAATCCCTGGCGTAATTAAAATTTGCGACAGTAAAAAATTATTTTTTGAATAATTTACTATAGAAAAGGCAATCCCTGGCGCACATAAAATTTGCGACAGTATAAAATTATTTTTTGAATAATTTACTATAGAAAAGTCAATCCCTGGCGCACATAAAATTTGCGACAGTATAAAATTATTTTTTGAATAATTTACTATAGAAAAGGCAATCCCTGGCGTAATTAAAATTTGCGACAGTATAAAATTATTTTTTGAATAATTTACTATAGAAAAGGCAATCCCTGGGATATTTAAAATTTGCGACAGTTGAAAATTATTTTTTGAATAATTTACTATAGAAAAGGCAATCCCTGGCGCACATAAAATTTGTGACAGTTGAAAATTATTTTTTGAATAATTTACTATAGAAAAGGCAATCCCTGGCGTAATTAAAATTTGCGACAGTATAAAATTATTTTTTGAATAATTTACTATAGAAAAGGCAATCCCTGGGATATTTAAAATTTGCGACAGTTGAAAATTATTTTTTGAATAATTTACTATAGAAAAGGCAATCCCTGGCGCACATAAAATGTGTGACAGTTGAAAATTATTTTTTGAATAATTTACTATAGAAAAGGCAATCCCTGGCGCACATAAAATTTGCGACAGTAAAAAATTATTTTTTGAATAATTTACTGTAGAAAAGGCAATCCCTGGCGCAATTAAAATTTGTGACAGTATAAAATTAGTTTTTGAATAATTTACTATAGAAAAGGCAATCCCTGGCGCAATTAAAATTTGTGACAGTTGAAAACTATTTTTTGAATAATTTACTATAGAAAAGGCAATCCCTGGCGCACATAAAATTTGCGACAGTATAAAATTATTTTTTGAAAAATTTACTATATAAAAGGCAATCCCTGGCGTAATTAAAATTTGCGACAGTATAAAATTATTTTTTGAATAATTTACTGTAGAAAAGGCAATCCCTGGGATATTTAAAATTTGCGACAGTATAAAATTATTTTTTGAATAATTTACTATAGAAAAGGCAATCCCTGGCGCAATTAAAATTTGCGACAGTATAAAATTATTTTTTGAATAATTTACTATAGAAAATTCAATCCCTGGCGCAATTAAAATTTGTGACAGTTGAAAATTATTTTTTGAATAATTTACTATAGAAAAGGCAATCCCTGGCGCAATTAAAATTTGCGACAGTATAAAATTAGTTTTTGAATAATTTACTATATAAAAGGCAATCCCTGGCGTAATTAAAATTTGTGACAGTATAAAATTATTTTTTGAATAATTTACTATAGAAAAGGCAATCCCTGGCGCACATAAAATTTGTGACAGTTGAAAATTATTTTTTGAATAATTTACTATAGAAAAGGCAATCCCTGGCGCACATAAAATTTGCGACAGTAAAAAATTATTTTTTGAATAATTTACTATAGAAAAGGCAATCCCTGGGATATTTAAAATTTGCGACAGTTGAAAATTAGTTTTTGAATAATTTACTATAGAAAAGGCAATCCCTGGCGTAATTAAAATTTGTGACAGTTGAAAATTAGTTTTTGAATAATTTACTATAGAAAAGGCAATCCCTGGCGCAATTAAAATTTGCGACAGTATAAAATTATTTTTTGAATAATTTACTATAGAAAAGGCAATCCCTGGCGCAATTAAAATTTGCGACAGTAGAAAATTATTTTTTGAATAATTTACTGTAGAAAAGGCAATCCCTGGGATATTTAAAATTTGTGACAGTATAAAATTATTTTTTGAATAATTTACTATATAAAAGGCAATCCCTGGCGCAATTAAAATTTGCGACAGTAGAAAATTATTTTTTGAATAATTTACTATAGAAAAGGCAATCCCTGGGATATTTAAAATTTGCGACAGTATAAAATTATTTTTTGAATAATTTACTATAGAAAAGGCAATCCCTGGCGCAATTAAAATTTGTGACAGTAGAAAATTAGTTTTTGAATAATTTACTATAGAAAAGGCAATCCCTGGCGCAATTAAAATTTGTGACAGTTGAAAATTATTTTTTGAATAATTTACTATAGAAAAGGCAATCCCTGGCGCACATAAAATTTGCGACAGTATAAAATTATTTTTTGAATAATTTACTATAGAAAAGGCAATCCCTGGCGCAATTAAAATTTGCGACAGTATAAAATTATTTTTTGAATAATTTACTATAGAAAAGGCAATCCCTGGCGCAATTAAAATTTGTGACAGTAGAAAATTATTTTTTGAATAATTTACTGTAGAAAAGGCAATCCCTGGCGTAATTAAAATTTGCGACAGTATAAAATTATTTTTTGAATAATTTACTATAGAAAAGGCAATCCCTGGCGCAATTAAAATTTGCGACAGTATAAAATTATTTTTTGAATAATTTACTATAGAAAAGTCAATCCCTGGCGCACATAAAATTTGCGACAGTATAAAATTATTTTTTGAATAATTTACTATAGAAAAGTCAATCCCTGGCGCAATTAAAATTTGCGACAGTATAAAATTAGTTTTTGAAAAATTTACTATATAAAAGGCAATCCCTGGCGTAATTAAAATTTGCGACAGTATAAAATTATTTTTTGAAAAATTTACTATAGAAAAGGCAATCCCTGGCGCAATTAAAATTTGTGACAGTATAAAATTATTTTTTGAATAATTTACTATAGAAAAGGCAATCCCTGGGATATTTAAAATTTGCGACAGTATAAAATTAGTTTTTGAATAATTTACTATAGAAAAGGCAATCCCTGGGATATTTAAAATTTGCGACAGTATAAAATTAGTTTTTGAAAAATTTACTATAGAAAAGGCAATCCCTGGCGTAATTAAAATTTGCGACAGTATAAAATTATTTTTTGAAAAATTTACTATAGAAAAGGCAATCCCTGGCGCAATTAAAATTTGTGACAGTATAAAATTATTTTTTGAATAATTTACTATATAAAAGGCAATCCCTGGCGCAATTAAAATTTGTGACAGTAGAAAATTATTTTTTGAATAATTTACTATATAAAAGGCAATCCCTGGCGCAATTAAAATTTGCGACAGTATAAAATTATTTTTTGAATAATTTACTATAGAAAAGGCAATCCCTGGCGCAATTAAAATTTGTGACAGTAGAAAATTATTTTTTGAATAATTTACTATATAAAAGGCAATCCCTGGCGTAATTAAAATTTGCGACAGTAGAAAATTATTTTTTGAATAATTTACTGTAGAAAAGGCAATCCCTGGGATATTTAAAATTTGCGACAGTTGAAAATTATTTTTTGAATAATTTACTATAGAAAAGGCAATCCCTGGGATATTTTAAATTTGCGACAGTATAAAATTATTTTTTGAATAATTTACTATAGAAAAGGCAATCCCTGGCGCAATTAAAATTTGCGACAGTATAAAATTATTTTTTGAATAATTTACTATAGAAAAGTCAATCCCTGGCGCAATTAAAATTTGTGACAGTAGAAAATTAGTTTTTGAATAATTTACTATAGAAAAGGCAATCCCTGGCGCAATTAAAATTTGTGACAGTAGAAAATTATTTTTTGAATAATTTACTGTAGAAAAGGCAATCCCTGGCGTAATTAAAATTTGCGACAGTATAAAATTATTTTTAGAATAATTTACTATAGAAAAGGCAATCCCTGGCGCACATAAAATTTGCGACAGTATAAAATTATTTTTTGAATAATTTACTATAGAAAAGTCAATCCCTGGCGCACATAAAATTTGCGACAGTATAAAATTATTTTTTGAATAATTTACTATAGAAAAGGCAATCCCTGGCGCAATTAAAATTTGCGACAGTATAAAATTATTTTTTGAATAATTTACTTGCGCCAGGGATTGCCTTTTCTATAGTAAATTATTCAAAAAATAATTTTATACTGTCGCAAATTTTAATTACGCCAGGGATTGCCTTTTATATAGTAAATTATTCAAAAACTAATTTTATACTGTCGCAAATTTTAATTGCGCCAGGGATTGACTTTTCTATAGTAAATTATTCAAAAACTAATTTTATACTGTCGCAAATTTTAAATATCCCAGGGATTGCCTTTTCTATAGTAAATTATTCAAAAAATAATTTTATACTGTCGCAAATTTTATGTGCGCCAGGGATTGCCTTTTCTATAGTAAATTATTCAAAAAATAATTTTTTACTGTCGCAAATTTTATGTGCGCCAGGGATTGCCTTTTCTATAGTAAATTATTCAAAAAATAATTTTATACTGTCGCAAATTTTAATTGCGCCAGGGATTGCCTTTTCTATAGTAAATTATTCAAAAAATAATTTTCTACTGTCGCAAATTTTAAATATCCCAGGGATTGCCTTTTCTATAGTAAATTATTCAAAAACTAATTTTCTACTGTCACAAATTTTAATTGCGCCAGGGATTGCCTTTTATATAGTAAATTATTCAAAAAACTATAGTAAATTATTCAAAAACTAATTTTCTACTGTCACAAATTTTAATTGCGCCAGGGATTGACTTTTCTATAGTAAATTATTCAAAAACTAATTTTATACTGTCGCAAATTTTATGTGCGCCAGGGATTGCCTTTTCTATAGTAAATTATTCAAAAAATAATTTTATACTGTCGCAAATTTTAAATATCCCAGGGATTGCCTTTTCTATAGTAAATTATTCAAAAACTAATTTTATACTGTCGCAAATTTTAAATATCCCAGGGATTGCCTTTTCTATAGTAAATTATTCAAAAAATAATTTTCAACTGTCACAAATTTTAATTGCGCCAGGGATTGCCTTTTATATAGTAAATTTTTCAAAAACTAATTTTATACTGTCGCAAATTTTATGTGCGCCAGGGATTGCCTTTTCTATAGTAAATTATTCAAAAAATAATTTTCTACTGTCGCAAATTTTAATTACGCCAGGGATTGCCTTTTATATAGCAAATTATTCAAAAAATAATTTTCTACTGTCACAAATTTTAATTACGCCAGGGATTGCCTTTTCTATAGTAAATTATTCAAAAAATAATTTTATACTGTCACAAATTTTAATTGCGCCAGGGATTGCCTTTTCTATAGTAAATTATTCAAAAAATAATTTTATACTGTCGCAAATTTTAAATATCCCAGGGATTGCCTTTTCTATAGTAAATTATTCAAAAAATAATTTTCAACTGTCACAAATTTTAATTGCGCCAGGGATTGCCTTTTCTATAGTAAATTATTCAAAAAATAATTTTATACTGTCGCAAATTTTAAATATCCCAGGGATTGCCTTTTCTATAGTAAATTATTCAAAAAATAATTTTATACTGTCACAAATTTTAATTGCGCCAGGGATTGCCTTTTCTATAGTAAATTATTCAAAAAATAATTTTATACTGTCGCAAATTTTAAATATCCCAGGGATTGCCTTTTCTATAGTAAATTATTCAAAAAATAATTTTATACTGTCACAAATTTTAATTACGCCAGGGATTGCCTTTTCTATAGTAAATTATTCAAAAAATAATTTTATACTGTCACAAATTTTAATTGCGCCAGGGATTGCCTTTTCTATAGTAAATTATTCAAAAAATCATTTTCTACTGTCGCAAATTTTAAATATCCCAGGGATTGCCTTTTCTATAGTAAATTATTCAAAAACTAATTTTCTACTGTCACAAATTTTAATTGCGCCAGGGATTGCCTTTTATATAGTAAATTATTCAAAAAATAATTTTATACTGTCGCAAATTTTATGTGCGCCAGGGATTGCCTTTTCTATAGTAAATTATTCAAAAACTAATTTTCTACTGTCACAAATTTTAATTGCGCCAGGGATTGACTTTTCTATAGTAAATTATTCAAAAACTAATTTTATACTGTCGCAAATTTTATGTGCGCCAGGGATTGCCTTTTCTATAGTAAATTATTCAAAAAATAATTTTATACTGTCGCAAATTTTAAATATCCCAGGGATTGCCTTTTCTATAGTAAATTATTCAAAAACTAATTTTATACTGTCGCAAATTTTAAATATCCCAGGGATTGCCTTTTCTATAGTAAATTAATCAAAAAATAATTTTCAACTGTCACAAATTTTAATTGCGCCAGGGATTGCCTTTTATATAGTAAATTTTTCAAAAACTAATTTTATACTGTCGCAAATTTTATGTGCGCCAGGGATTGCCTTTTCTATAGTAAATTATTCAAAAAATAATTTTCTACTGTCGCAAATTTTAATTACGCCAGGGATTGCCTTTTATATAGCAAATTATTCAAAAAATAATTTTCTACTGTCACAAATTTTAATTACGCCAGGGATTGCCTTTTCTATAGTAAATTATTCAAAAAATAATTTTATACTGTCACAAATTTTAATTGCGCCAGGGATTGCCTTTTCTATAGTAAATTATTCAAAAAATAATTTTATACTGTCGCAAATTTTAAATATCCCAGGGATTGCCTTTTCTATAGTAAATTATTCAAAAAATAATTTTCAACTGTCACAAATTTTAATTGCGCCAGGGATTGCCTTTTCTATAGTAAATTATTCAAAAAATAATTTTATACTGTCGCAAATTTTAAATATCCCAGGGATTGCCTTTTCTATAGTAAATTATTCAAAAAATAATTTTATACTGTCACAAATTTTAATTGCGCCAGGGATTGCCTTTTCTATAGTAAATTATTCAAAAAATAATTTTATACTGTCGCAAATTTTAAATATCCCAGGGATTGCCTTTTCTATAGTAAATTATTCAAAAAATAATTTTATACTGTCACAAATTTTAATTACGCCAGGGATTGCCTTTTCTATAGTAAATTATTCAAAAAATAATTTTATACTGTCACAAATTTTAATTGCGCCAGGGATTGCCTTTTCTATAGTAAATTATTCAAAAAATAATTTTATACTGTCGCAAATTTTAAATATCCCAGGGATTGCCTTTTCTATAGTAAATTATTCAAAAAATAATTTTATACTGTCACAAATTTTAATTACGCCAGGGATTGCCTTTTCTATAGTAAATTATTCAAAAAATAATTTTATACTGTCACAAATTTTAATTACGCCAGGGATTGCCTTTTCTATAGTAAATTATTCAAAAAATAATTTTATACTGTCACAAATTTTAATTGCGCCAGGGATTGCCTTTTCTATAGTAAATTATTCAAAAAATAATTTTATACTGTCGCAAATTTTAAATATCCCAGGGATTGCCTTTTCTATAGTAAATTATTCAAAAATAATTTTCAACTGTCACAAATTTTAATTGCGCCAGGGATTGCCTTTTCTATAGTAAATTATTCAAAAAATAATTTTATACTGTCGCAAATTTTAAATATCCCAGGGATTGCCTTTTCTATAGTAAATTATTCAAAAAATAATTTTATACTGTCGCAAATTTTATGTGCGCCAGGGATTGCCTTTTCTATAGTAAATTATTCAAAAAATAATTTTATACTGTCACAAATTTTAATTGCGCCAGGGATTGCCTTTTCTATAGTAAATTATTCAAAAAATAATTTTATACTGTCGCAAATTTTAAATATCCCAGGGATTGCCTTTTCTATAGTAAATTATTCAAAAAATAATTTTATACTGTCACAAATTTTAATTACGCCAGGGATTGCCTTTTCTATAGTAAATTATTCAAAAAATAATTTTATACTGTCACAAATTTTAATTGCGCCAGGGATTGCCTTTTCTATAGTAAATTATTCAAAAAATAATTTTATACTGTCGCAAATTTTAAATATCCCAGGGATTGCCTTTTCTATAGTAAATTATTCAAAAAATAATTTTCAACTGTCACAAATTTTAATTGCGCCAGGGATTGCCTTTTCTATAGTAAATTATTCAAAAAATAATTTTATACTGTCGCAAATTTTAATTGCGCCAGGGATTGCCTTTTCTATAGTAAATTATTCAAAAAATAATTTTATACTGTCGCAAATTTTATGTGCGCCAGGGATTGCCTTTTCTATAGTAAATTATTCAAAAAATAATTTTTTACTGTCGCAAATTTTATGTGCGCCAGGGATTGCCTTTTCTATAGTAAATTATTCAAAAAATAATTTTCTACTGTCACAAATTTTAATTGCGCCAGGGATTGCCTTTTCTATAGTAAATTATTCAAAAAATAATTTTCTACTGTCGCAAATTTTAATTGCGCCAGGGATTGACTTTTCTATAGTAAATTATTCAAAAAATAATTTTTTACTGTCGCAAATTTTATGTGCGCCAGGGATTGCCTTTTCTACAGTAAATTATTCAAAAAATAATTTTCTACTGTCGCAAATTTTAATTACGCCAGGGATTGCCTTTTCTATAGTAAATTATTCAAAAACTAATTTTCTACTGTCACAAATTTTAATTGCGCCAGGGACTGACTTTTCTATAGTAAATTATTCAAAAACTAATTTTATACTGTCGCAAATTTTATGTGCGCCAGGGATTGCCTTTTCTATAGTAAATTATTCAAAAAATAATTTTATACTGTCGCAAATTTTAAATATCCCAGGGATTGCCTTTTCTATAGTAAATTATTCAAAAACTAATTTTATACTGTCGCAAATTTTAAATATCCCAGGGATTGCCTTTTCTATAGTAAATTATTCAAAAAATAATTTTCAACTGTCACAAATTTTAATTGCGCCAGGGATTGCCTTTTCTATAGTAAATTATTCAAAAAATAATTTTATACTGTCGCAAATTTTAAATATCCCAGGGATTGCCTTTTCTATAGTAAATTATTCAAAAAATAATTTTATACTGTCGCAAATTTTATGTGCGCCAGGGATTGCCTTTTCTATAGTAAATTATTCAAAAAATAATTTTATACTGTCACAAATTTTAATTGCGCCAGGGATTGCCTTTTCTATAGTAAATTATTCAAAAAATAATTTTATACTGTCGCAAATTTTAAATATCCCAGGGATTGCCTTTTCTATAGTAAATTATTCAAAAAATAATTTTATACTGTCACAAATTTTAATTACGCCAGGGATTGCCTTTTCTATAGTAAATTATTCAAAAATAATTCTATACTGTCACAAATTTTAATTGCGCCAGGGATTGCCTTTCTATAGTAAATTATTCCAAAAAATAATTTTATACTGTCGCAAATTTTAAATATCCCAGGGATTGCCTTTTCTATAGTAAATTATTCAAAAAATAATTTTCAACTGTCACAAATTTTAATTGCGCCAGGGATTGCCTTTTCTATAGTAAATTATTCAAAAAATAATTTTATACTGTCGCAAATTTTAAATATCCCAGGGATTGCCTTTTCTATAGTAAATTATTCAAAAAATAATTTTATACTGTCACAAATTTTAATTACGCCAGGGATTGCCTTTTCTATAGTAAATTATTCAAAAAATAATTTTATACTGTCACAAATTTTAATTGCGCCAGGGATTGCCTTTTCTACAGTAAATTATTCAAAAAATAATTTTCTACTGTCGCAAATTTTAATTACGCCAGGGATTGCCTTTTATATAGTAAATTTTTCAAAAACTAATTTTATACTGTCGCAAATTTTATGTGCGCCAGGGATTGCCTTTTCTATAGTAAATTATTCAAAAAATAATTTTCAACTGTCGCAAATTTTAATTACGCCAGGGATTGCCTTTTATATAGTAAATTATTCAAAAAATAATTTTATACTGTCGCAAATTTTAATTACGCCAGGGATTGCCTTTTCTATAGTAAATTATTCAAAAAATAATTTTATACTGTCACAAATTTTAATTACGCCAGGGATTGCCTTTTCTATAGTAAATTATTCAAAAACTAATTTTATACTGTCGCAAATTTTAATTACGCCAGGGATTGCCTTTTCTATAGTAAATTATTCAAAAAATAATTTTATACTGTCGCAAATTTTAATTGCGCCAGGGATTGCCTTTTCTACAGTAAATTATTCAAAAAATAATTTTATACTGTCGCAAATTTTATGTGCGCCAGGGATTGCCTTTTCTATAGTAAATTTTTCAAAAAATAATTTTATACTGTCGCAAATTTTAATTACGCCAGGATTGCCTTTTATATAGTAAATTTTTCAAAAACTAATTATATACTGTCGCAAATTTTAATTGCGCCAGGGATTGCCTTTTCTATAGTAAATTATTCAAAAAATAATTTTATACTGTCGCAAATTTTAATTACGCCAGGGATTGCCTTTTATATAGTAAATTATTCAAAAACTAATTTTATACTGTCGCAAATTTTAATTACGCCAGGGATTGCCTTTTATATAGTAAATTATTCAAAAACTAATTTTATACTGTCGCAAATTTTATGTGCGCCAGGGATTGCCTTTTCTATAGTAAATTATTCAAAAAATAATTTTATACTGTCGCAAATTTTAATTGCGCCAGGGATTGACTTTTCTATAGTAAATTATTCAAAAACTAATTTTCTACTGTCGCAAATTTTAATTGCGCCAGGGATTGACTTTTCTATAGTAAATTATTCAAAAAATAATTTTATACTGTCGCAAATTTTAATTGCGCCAGGGATTGCCTTTTCTATAGTAAATTATTCAAAAAATAATTTTATACTGTCGCAAATTTTAATTACGCCAGGGATTGCCTTTTCTATAGTAAATTATTCAAAAAATAATTTTATACTGTCGCAAATTTTAATTACGCCAGGGATTGCCTTTTCTACAGTAAATTATTCAAAAAATAATTTTCTACTGTCACAAATTTTAATTGCGCCAGGGATTGCCTTTTCTATAGTAAATTATTCAAAAAATAATTTTATACTGTCGCAAATTTTAATTACGCCAGGGATTGCCTTTTCTACAGTAAATTATTCAAAAAATAATTTTATACTGTCGCAAATTTTAATTGCGCCAGGGATTGCCTTTTCTATAGTAAATTATTCAAAAACTAATTTTATACTGTCGCAAATTTTAATTGCGCCAGGGATTGACTTTTCTATAGTAAATTATTCAAAAAATAATTTTATACTGTCGCAAATTTTAATTGCGCCAGGGATTGCCTTTTATATAGTAAATTATTCAAAAACTAATTTTATACTGTCGCAAATTTTATGTGCGCCAGGGATTGCCTTTTCTATAGTAAATTATTCAAAAAATAATTTTATACTGTCGCAAATTTTAATTACGCCAGGGATTGCCTTTTCTATAGTAAATTATTCAAAAAATAATTTTATACTGTCGCAAATTTTAATTACGCCAGGGATTGCCTTTTCTACAGTAAATTATTCAAAAAATAATTTTCTACTGTCACAAATTTTAATTGCGCCAGGGATTGCCTTTTCTATAGTAAATTATTCAAAAAATAATTTTATACTGTCGCAAATTTTAATTACGCCAGGGATTGCCTTTTCTACAGTAAATTATTCAAAAAATAATTTTATACTGTCGCAAATTTTAATTGCGCCAGGGATTGCCTTTTCTATAGTAAATTATTCAAAAACTAATTTTATACTGTCGCAAATTTTAATTGCGCCAGGGATTGACTTTTCTATAGTAAATTATTCAAAAACTAATTTTCTACTGTCGCAAATTTTAATTGCGCCAGGGATTGACTTTTCTATAGTAAATTATTCAAAAAATAATTTTATACTGTCGCAAATTTTAATTGCGCCAGGGATTGCCTTTTCTATAGTAAATTATTCAAAAAATAATTTTATACTGTCGCAAATTTTAATTACGCCAGGGATTGCCTTTTCTATAGTAAATTATTCAAAAAATAATTTTATACTGTCGCAAATTTTAATTGCGCCAGGGATTGCCTTTTCTATAGTAAATTATTCAAAAAATAATTTTCTACTGTCGCAAATTTTAAATATCCCAGGGATTGCCTTTTCTATAGTAAATTATTCAAAAAATAATTTTATACTGTCACAAATTTTAATTGCGCCAGGGATTGCCTTTTCTATAGTAAATTATTCAAAAAATAATTTTATACTGTCGCAAATTTTAAATATCCCAGGGATTGCCTTTTCTACAGTAAATTATTCAAAAAATAATTTTATACTGTCGCAAATTTTAATTGCGCCAGGGATTGACTTTTCTATAGTAAATTATTCAAAAAATAATTTTATACTGTCGCAAATTTTAATTGCGCCAGGGATTGCCTTTTCTATAGTAAATTATTCAAAAAATAATTTTATACTGTCACAAATTTTAATTGCGCCAGGGATTGACTTTTCTATAGTAAATTATTCAAAAAATAATTTTATACTGTCGCAAATTTTAAATATCCCAGGGATTGCCTTTTCTATAGTAAATTATTCAAAAAATAATTTTCTACTGTCGCAAATTTTAATTACGCCAGGGATTGCCTTTTATATAGTAAATTATTCAAAAAATAATTTTATACTGTCGCAAATTTTAATTACGCCAGGGATTGCCTTTTATATAGTAAATTATTCAAAAAATAATTTTCTACTGTCGCAAATTTTAATTACGCCAGGGATTGCCTTTTCTATAGTAAATTATTCAAAAACTAATTTTATACTGTCGCAAATTTTAATTACGCCAGGGATTGCCTTTTCTATAGTAAATTATTCAAAAAATAATTTTATACTGTCGCAAATTTTATGTGCGCCAGGGATTGACTTTTCTATAGTAAATTATTCAAAAAATAATTTTATACTGTCGCAAATTTTAATTACGCCAGGGATTGCCTTTTCTATAGTAAATTATTCAAAAAATAATTTTATACTGTCGCAAATTTTATGTGCGCCAGGGATTGACTTTTCTATAGTAAATTATTCAAAAAATAATTTTATACTGTCGCAAATTTTAATTACGCCAGGGATTGCCTTTTCTATAGTAAATTTTTCAAAAACTAATTTTATACTGTCGCAAATTTTAATTGCGCCAGGGATTGCCTTTTCTATAGTAAATTATTCAAAAAATAATTTTATACTGTCGCAAATTTTATGTGCGCCAGGGATTGACTTTTCTATAGTAAATTATTCAAAAAATAATTTTATACTGTCGCAAATTTTAATTACGCCAGGGATTGCCTTTTCTATAGTAAATTATTCAAAAAATAATTTTATACTGTCGCAAATTTTATGTGCGCCAGGGATTGACTTTTCTATAGTAAATTATTCAAAAAATAATTTTCTACTGTCGCAAATTTTAATTGCGCCAGGGATTGCCTTTTCTATAGTAAATTATTCAAAAAATAATTTTATACTGTCGCAAATTTTAATTACGCCAGGGATTGACTTTTCTATAGTAAATTATTCAAAAAATAATTTTATACTGTCGCAAATTTTAAATATCCCAGGGATTGCCTTTTCTATAGTAAATTATTCAAAAAATAATTTTCAACTGTCACAAATTTTAATTACGCCAGGGATTGCCTTTTATATAGTAAATTATTCAAAAAATAATTTTATACTGTCGCAAATTTTAATTACGCCAGGGATTGCCTTTTATATAGTAAATTATTCAAAAAATAATTTTCTACTGTCTCAAATTTTAATTACGCCAGGGATTGCCTTTTCTATAGTAAATTATTCAAAAACTAATTTTATACTGTCGCAAATTTTAATTACGCCAGGGATTGCCTTTTCTATAGTAAATTATTCAAAAAATAATTTTATACTGTCGCAAATTTTATGTGCGCCAGGGATTGACTTTTCTATAGTAAATTATTCAAAAAATAATTTTATACTGTCGCAAATTTTAATTACGCCAGGGATTGCCTTTTCTATAGTAAATTATTCAAAAAATAATTTTATACTGTCGCAAATTTTATGTGCGCCAGGGATTGACTTTTCTATAGTAAATTATTCAAAAAATAATTTTATACTGTCGCAAATTTTAATTACGCCAGGGATTGCCTTTTCTATAGTAAATTTTTCAAAAACTAATTTTATACTGTCGCAAATTTTAATTGCGCCAGGGATTGCCTTTTCTATAGTAAATTATTCAAAAAATAATTTTATACTGTCGCAAATTTTATGTGCGCCAGGGATTGACTTTTCTATAGTAAATTATTCAAAAAATAATTTTATACTGTCGCAAATTTTAATTACGCCAGGGATTGCCTTTTCTATAGTAAATTATTCAAAAAATAATTTTATACTGTCGCAAATTTTATGTGCGCCAGGGATTGACTTTTCTATAGTAAATTATTCAAAAAATAATTTTATACTGTCGCAAATTTTAAATATCCCAGGGATTGCCTTTTCTACAGTAAATTATTCAAAAAATAATTTTATACTGTCGCAAATTTTAATTGCGCCAGGGATTGACTTTTCTATAGTAAATTATTCAAAAAATAATTTTATACTGTCGCAAATTTTAATTGCGCCAGGGATTGACTTTTCTATAGTAAATTATTCAAAAAATAATTTTATACTGTCGCAAATTTTAAATATCCCAGGGATTGCCTTTTCTATAGTAAATTATTCAAAAAATAATTTTCTACTGTCGCAAATTTTAATTGCGCCAGGGATTGACTTTTCTATAGTAAATTATTCAAAAAATAATTTTATACTGTCGCAAATTTTAAATATCCCAGGGATTGCCTTTTCTACAGTAAATTATTCAAAAAATAATTTTCTACTGTCGCAAATTTTAATTACGCCAGGGATTGCCTTTTATATAGTAAATTATTCAAAAAATAATTTTATACTGTCGCAAATTTTAATTACGCCAGGGATTGCCTTTTCTATAGTAAATTATTCAAAAACTAATTTTATACTGTCGCAAATTTTAATTACGCCAGGGATTGCCTTTTCTATAGTAAATTATTCAAAAAATAATTTTATACTGTCGCAAATTTTAATTACTCCAGGGATTGCCTTTTCTATAGTAAATTATTCAAAAAATAATTTTATACTGTCGCAAATTTTAATTACGCCAGGGATTGCCTTTTCTATAGTAAATTATTCAAAAACTAATTTTATACTGTCGCAAATTTTAATTACGCCAGGGATTGCCTTTTCTATAGTAAATTATTCAAGAAATAATTTTATACTGTCGCAAATTTTAAATATCCCAGGGATTGCCTTTTCTACAGTAAATTATTCAAAAAATAATTTTCTACTGTCGCAAATTTTAATTACGCCAGGGATTGCCTTTTATATAGTAAATTATTCAAAAAATAATTTTCTACTGTCGCAAATTTTAAATATCCCAGGGATTGCCTTTTCTATAGTAAATTATTCAAAAAATAATTTTATACTGTCACAAATTTTAATTACGCCAGGGATTGCCTTTTATATAGTAAATTTTTCAAAAACTAATTTTATACTGTCGCAAATTTTAATTGCGCCAGGGATTGCCTTTTATATAGTAAATTATTCAAAAAATAATTTTTTACTGTCGCAAATTTTAATTGCGCCAGGGATTGCCTTTTCTATAGTAAATTATTCAAAAAATAATTTTATACTGTCGCAAATTTTAAATATCCCAGGGATTGCCTTTTCTACAGTAAATTATTCAAAAAATAATTTTATACTGTCACAAATTTTAATTGCGCCAGGGATTGCCTTTTCTATAGTAAATTATTCAAAAAATAATTTTATACTGTCGCAAATTTTAATTACGCCAGGGATTGCCTTTTCTATAGTAAATTATTCAAAAAATAATTTTATACTGTCGCAAATTTTAATTACGCCAGGGATTGCCTTTTCTATAGTAAATTATTCAAAAAATAATTTTATACTGTCGCAAATTTTAATTACGCCAGGGATTGCCTTTTCTATAGTAAATTATTCAAAAAATAATTTTATACTGTCGCAAATTTTAATTACGCCAGGGATTGCCTTTTATATAGTAAATTATTCAAAAAATAATTTTATACTGTCGCAAATTTTAATTACGCCAGGGATTGCCTTTTATATAGTAAATTATTCAAAAACTATTTTTATACTGTCGCAAATTTTAATTACGCCAGGGATTGCCTTTTATATAGTAAATTATTCAAAAACTAATTTTATACTGTCGCAAATTTTATGTGCGACAGGGATTGCCTTTTCTATAGTAAATTATTCAAAAAATAATTTTATACTGTCGCAAATTTTAATTACGCCAGGGATTGCCTTTTCTATAGTAAATTATTCAAAAAATAATTTTATACTGTCGCAAATTTTAATTACGCCAGGGATTGCCTTTTATATAGTAAATTATTCAAAAAATAATTTTATACTGTCGCAAATTTTAAATATCCCAGGGATTGCCTTTTCTATAGTAAATTATTCAAAAAATAATTTTCTACTGTCGCAAATTTTAAATATCCCAGGGATTGCCTTTTCTATAGTAAATTATTCAAAAAATAATTTTCTACTGTCGCAAATTTTAATTACGCCAGGGATTGCCTTTTATATAGTAAATTATTCAAAAAATAATTTTATACTGTCACAAATTTTAATTGCGCCAGGGATTGCCTTTTCTATAGTAAATTATTCAAAAAATAATTTTCAACTGTCACAAATTTTAATTGCGCCAGGGATTGCCTTTTATATAGTAAATTATTCAAAAACTAATTTTATACTGTCGCAAATTTTAATTGCGCCAGGGATTGCCTTTTCTATAGTAAATTATTCAAAAAATAATTTTATACTGTCGCAAATTTTAAATATCCCAGGGATTGCCTTTTCTACAGTAAATTATTCAAAAAATAATTTTATACTGTCGCAAATTTTAAATATCCCAGGGATTGCCTTTTCTACAGTAAATTATTCAAAAAATAATTTTCTACTGTCGCAAATTTTAATTACGCCAGGGATTGCCTTTTATATAGTAAATTATTCAAAAAATAATTTTATACTGTCACAAATTTTAATTGCGCCAGGGATTGCCTTTTCTATAGTAAATTATTCAAAAAATAATTTTATACTGTCGCAAATTTTAAATATCCCAGGGATTGCCTTTTCTATAGTAAATTATTCAAAAAATAATTTTCAACTGTCGCAAATTTTAATTGCGCCAGGGATTGCCTTTTCTATAGTAAATTATTCAAAAAATAATTTTATACTGTCACAAATTTTAATTACGCCAGGGATTGCCTTTTCTATAGTAAATTATTCAAAAAATAATTTTATACTGTCGCAAATTTTAATTACGCCAGGGATTGCCTTTTATATAGTAAATTATTCAAAAAATAATTTTATACTGTCGCAAATTTTAAATATCCCAGGGATTGCCTTTTCTATAGTAAATTATTCAAAAAATAATTTTCTACTGTCGCAAATTTTAAATATCCCAGGGATTGCCTTTTCTACAGTAAATTATTCAAAAAATAATTTTCTACTGTCGCAAATTTTAATTACGCCAGGGATTGCCTTTTATATAGTAAATTATTCAAAAAATAATTTTATACTGTCACAAATTTTAATTGCGCCAGGGATTGCCTTTTCTATAGTAAATTATTCAAAAAATAATTTTCAACTGTCACAAATTTTAATTGCGCCAGGGATTGCCTTTTATATAGTAAATTATTCAAAAAATAATTTTCTACTGTCGCAAATTTTAATTACGCCAGGGATTGCCTTTTCTATAGTAAATTATTCAAAAAATAATTTTCAACTGTCACAAATTTTAATTGCGCCAGGGATTGCCTTTTCTATAGTAAATTATTCAAAAAATAATTTTCTACTGTCGCAAATTTTAATTACGCCAGGGATTGCCTTTTATATAGTAAATTATTCAAAAAATAATTTTATACTGTCGCAAATTTTAAATATCCCAGGGATTGCCTTTTCTACAGTAAATTATTCAAAAAATAATTTTCTACTGTCGCAAATTTTAATTACGCCAGGGATTGCCTTTTCTATAGTAAATTATTCAAAAAATAATTTTATACTGTCGCAAATTTTAAATATCCCAGGGATTGCCTTTTCTATAGTAAATTATTCAAAAAATAATTTTCAACTGTCACAAATTTTAATTGCGCCAGGGATTGCCTTTTCTATAGTAAATTATTCAAAAAATAATTTTCAACTGTCACAAATTTTAATTGCGCCAGGGATTGCCTTTTCTATAGTAAATTATTCAAAAAATAATTTTCTACTGTCGCAAATTTTAATTGCGCCAGGGATTGCCTTTTCTATAGTAAATTATTCAAAAAATAATTTTATACTGTCACAAATTTTAATTGCGCCAGGGATTGCCTTTTCTATAGTAAATTATTCAAAAAATAATTTTATACTGTCGCAAATTTTATGTGCGCCAGGGATTGCCTTTTCTATAGTAAATTATTCAAAAAATAATTTTCTACTGTCGCAAATTTTAATTACGCCAGGGATTGCCTTTTATATAGTAAATTATTCAAAAAATAATTTTATACTGTCGCAAATTTTAAATATCCCAGGGATTGCCTTTTCTACAGTATATTATTCAAAAAATAATTTTCTACTGTCGCAAATTTTAATTACGCCAGGGATTGCCTTTTCTATAGTAAATTATTCAAACAATAATTTTCAACTGTCACAAATTTTAATTGCGCCAGGGATTGCCTTTTCTATAGTAAATTATTCAAAAAATAATTTTCTACTGTCGCAAATTTTAATTGCGCCAGGGATTGCCTTTTCTATAGTAAATTATTCAAAAAATAATTTTATACTGTCACAAATTTTAATTGCGCCAGGGATTGCCTTTTCTATAGTAAATTATTCAAAAAATAATTTTCAACTGTCGCAAATTTTAATTGCGCCAGGGATTGACTTTTCTATAGTAAATTATTCAAAAAATAATTTTATACTGTCGCAAATTTTAATTGCGCCAGGGATTGCCTTTTCTATAGTAAATTATTCAAAAAATAATTTTCTACTGTCGCAAATTTTAATTGCGCCAGGGATTGACTTTTCTATAGTAAATTATTCAAAAAATAATTTTATACTGTCGCAAATTTTAATTGCGCCAGGGATTGCCTTTTCTATAGTAAATTATTCAAAAAATAATTTTATACTGTCGCAAATTTTAATTACGCCAGGGATTGCCTTTTCTATAGTAAATTATTCAAAAAATAATTTTATACTGTCGCAAATTTTAATTGCGCCAGGGATTGCCTTTTCTATAGTAAATTATTCAAAAAATAATTTTCAACTGTCACAAATTTTAATTGCGCCAGGGATTGCCTTTTCTATAGTAAATTATTCAAAAAATAATTTTCAACTTATTTTTTGAATAATTTACTATATAAAAGGCAATCCCTGGCGTAATTAAAATTTGCGACAGTAGAAAATTATTTTTTGAATAATTTACTGTAGAAAAGGCAATCCCTGGGATATTTAAAATTTGCGACAGTATAAAATTAGTTTTTGAATAATTTACTATAGAAAAGGCAATCCCTGGCGCACATAAAATTTGCGACAGTAAAAAATTATTTTTTGAATAATTTACTATAGAAAAGTCAATCCCTGGCGCAATTAAAATTTGTGACAGTAGAAAATTAGTTTTTGAAAAATTTACTATAGAAAAGGCAATCCCTGGCGCAATTAAAATTTGCGACAGTAGAAAATTATTTTTTGAATAATTTACTATATAAAAGGCAATCCCTGGCGCAATTAAAATTTGCGACAGTAGAAAATTATTTTTTGAATAATTTACTATATAAAAGGCAATCCCTGGCGTAATTAAAATTTGCGACAGTAAAAAATTATTTTTTGAATAATTTACTATAGAAAAGGCAATCCCTGGCGCAATTAAAATTTGCGAAAGTATAAAATTAGTTTTTGAAAAATTTACTATAGAAAAGGCAATCCCTGGCGCAATTAAAATTTGCGACAGTAGAAAATTATTTTTTGAATAATTTACTGTAGAAAAGGCAATCCCTGGGATATTTAAAATTTGCGACAGTAGAAAATTATTTTTTGAATAATTTACTATATAAAAGGCAATCCCTGGCGCACATAAAATTTGCGACAGTAAAAAATTATTTTTTGAATAATTTACTATAGAAAAGTCAATCCCTGGCGCAATTAAAATTTGCGACAGTAGAAAATTATTTTTTGAATAATTTACTATAGAAAAGGCAATCCCTGGCGCAATTAAAATTTGTGACAGTTGAAAATTATTTTTTGATTAATTTACTATAGAAAAGTCAATCCCTGGCGCAATTAAAATTTGCGACAGTAGAAAATTATTTTTTGAATAATTTACTATATAAAAGGCAATCCCTGGCGTAATTAAAATTTGCGACAGTAGAAAATTATTTTTGAATAATTTACTGTAGAAAAGGCAATCCCTGGGATATTTAAAATTTGCGACAGTATAAAATTAGTTTTTGAATAATTTACTATAGAAAAGGCAATCCCTGGCGCACATAAAATTTGCGACAGTAAAAAATTATTTTTTGAATAATTTACTATAGAAAAGTCAATCCCTGGCGCAATTAAAATTTGTGACAGTAGAAAATTAGTTTTTGAAAAATTTACTATAGAAAAGGCAATCCCTGGCGCAATTAAAATTTGCGACAGTAGAAAATTATTTTTTGAATAATTTACTATATAAAAGGCAATCCCTGGCGTAATTAAAATTTGCGACAGTATAAAATTAGTTTTTGAATAATTTACTATAGAAAAGGCAATCCCTGGCGCACATAAAATTTGCGACAGTAAAAAATTATTTTTTGAATAATTTACTATAGAAAAGTCAATCCCTGGCGCATTTAAAATTTGCGACAGTAGAAAATTATTTTTTGAATAATTTACTGTAGAAAAGGCAATCCCTGGGATATTTAAAATTTGCGACAGTATAAAATTATTTTTTGAATAATTTACTGTAGAAAAGGCAATCCCTGGCGCAATTAAAATTTGTGACAGTATAAAATTATTTTTTGAATAATTTACTATAGAAAAGGCAATCCCTGGGATATTTAAAATTTGCGACAGTAGAAAATTATTTTTTGAATAATTTACTATAGAAAAGGCAATCCCTGGCGAACATAAAATTTGCGACAGTATAAAATTAGTTTTTGAATAATTTACTATAGAAAAGGCAATCCCTGGCGCACATAAAATTTGCGACAGTAAAAAATTATTTTTTGAATAATTTACTATATAAAAGGCAATCCCTGGCGTAATTAAAATTTGCGACAGTAGAAAATTATTTTTTGAATAATTTACTGTAGAAAAGGCAATCCCTGGGATATTTAAAATTTGCGACAGTATAAAATTATTTTTTGAATAATTTACTGTAGAAAAGGCAATCCCTGGCGCAATTAAAATTTGTGACAGTATAAAATTATTTTTTGAATAATTTACTATAGAAAAGGCAATCCCTGGGATATTTAAAATTTGCGACAGTAGAAAATTATTTTTTGAATAATTTACTATAGAAAAGGCAATCCCTGGCGCACATAAAATTTGCGACAGTATAAAATTAGTTTTTGAATAATTTACTATAGAAAAGGCAATCCCTGGGATATTTAAAATTTGCGACAGTAGAAAATTATTTTTTGAATAATTTACTATAGAAAAGTCAATCCCTGGCGCAATTAAAATTTGCGACAGTAGAAAATTATTTTTTGAATAATTTACTATATAAAAGGCAATCCCTGGCGTAATTAAAATTTGCGACAGTAGAAAATTATTTTTTGAATAATTTACTATATAAAAGGCAATCCCTGGCGCAATTAAAATTTGTGACAGTTGAAAATTATTTTTTGAATAATTTACTATAGAAAAGGCAATCCCTGGCGCACATAAAATTTGCGACAGTATAAAATTAGTTTTTGAATAATTTACTATAGAAAAGTCAATCCCTGGCGCAATTAAAATTTGCGACAGTAGAAAATTATTTTTTGAATAATTTACTATATAAAAGGCAATCCCTGGCGTAATTAAAATTTGCGACAGTATAAAATTAGTTTTTGAATAATTTACTATAGAAAAGGCAATCCCTGGCGCACATAAAATTTGCGACAGTAAAAAATTATTTTTTGAATAATTTACTATAGAAAAGTCAATCCCTGGCGCAATTAAAATTTGTGACAGTAGAAAATTAGTTTTTGAATAATTTACTATAGAAAAGGCAATCCCTGGCGCAATTAAAATTTGTGACAGTTGAAAATTATTTTTTGAATAATTTACTATAGAAAAGGCAATCCCTGGCGCACATAAAATTTGCGACAGTATAAAATTAGTTTTTGAATAATTTACTATAGAAAAGTCAATCCCTGGCGCAATTAAAATTTGCGACAGTAGAAAATTATTTTTTGAATAATTTACTATATAAAAGGCAATCCCTGGCGTAATTAAAATTTGCGACAGTAGAAAATTATTTTTTGAATAATTTACTGTAGAAAAGGCAATCCCTGGGACATTTAAAATTTGCGACAGTATAAAATTATTTTTTGAATAATTTACTGTAGAAAAGGCAATCCCTGGCGCAATTAAAATTTGTGACAGTATAAAATTATTTTTTGAATAATTTACTATAGAAAAGGCAATCCCTGGGATATTTAAAATTGCGACAGTAGAAAATTATTTTTTGAATAATTTACTATAGAAAGGCAATCCCTGGCGCAATTAAAATTTGTGACAGTATAAAATTATTTTTGAATAATTTACTATAGAAAAGGCAATCCCTGGCGCAATTAAAATTTGTGACAGTATAAAATTATTTTTTGAATAATTTACTATAGAAAAGGCAATCCCTGGGATATTTAAAATTTGCGACAGTAGAAAATTATTTTTGAATAATTTACTATAGAAAAGGCAATCCCTGGCGCACATAAATTTGCGACAGTATAAAATTAGTTTTTGAATAATTTACTATAGAAAAGGCAATCCCTGGCGCAATTAAAATTTGTGACAGTATAAAATTAGTTTTTGAAAAATTTACTATAGAAAAGGCAATCCCTGGCGCAATTAAAATTTGCGACAGTAGAAAATTATTTTTTTGAATAATTTACTGTAGAAAAGGCAATCCCTGGGATATTTAAAATTTGCGACAGTAGAAAATTATTTTTTGAATAATTTACTATATAAAAGGCAATCCCTGGCGTAATTAAAATTTGTGACAGTATAAAATTAGTTTTTGAATAATTTACTATAGAAAAGGCAATCCCTGGCGCAATTAAAATTTGCGACAGTATAAAATTAGTTTTTGAATAATTTACTATAGAAAAGTCAATCCCTGGCGCAATTAAAATTTGCGACAGTAGAAAATTATTTTTTGAATAATTTACTATATAAAAGGCAATCCCTGGCGTAATTAAAATTTGCGACAGTAAAAAATTATTTTTTGAATAATTTACTATAGAAAAGTCAATCCCTGGCGCCAATTAAAATTTGTGACAGTAGAAAATTAGTTTTTGAATAATTTACTATAGAAAAGGCAATCCCTGGCGCAATTAAAATTTGTGACAGTTGAAAATTATTTTTTGAATAATTTACTATAGAAAAGTCAATCCCTGGCGCAATTAAAATTGCGACAGTAGAAAATTATTTTTTGAATAATTTACTATATAAAAGGCAATCCCTGGCGTAATTAAAATTTGCGACGGTAGAAAATTATTTTTTGAATAATTTACTGTAGAAAAGGCAATCCCTGGGATATTTAAAATTTGCGACAGTATAAAATTAGTTTTTGAATAATTTACTATAGAAAAGGCAATCCCTGGCGCACATAAAATTTGCGACAGTAAAAAATTATTTTTTGAATAATTTACTATAGAAAAGTCAATCCCTGGCGTAATTAAAATTTGCGACAGTAAAAAATTATTTTTTGAATAATTTACTATAGAAAAGTCAATCCCTGGCGCAATTAAAATTTGTGACAGTAGAAAATTAGTTTTTGAATAATTTACTATAGAAAAGGCAATCCCTGGCGCAATTAAAATTTGTGACAGTTGAAAATTATTTTTTGAATAATTTACTATAGAAAAGTCAATCCCTGGCGCAATTAAAATTTGCGACAGTAGAAAATTATTTTTTGAATAATTTACTATATAAAAGGCAATCCCTGGCGTAATTAAAATTTGCGACGGTAGAAAATTATTTTTTGAATAATTTACTGTAGAAAAGGCAATCCCTGGGATATTTAAAATTTGCGACAGTATAAAATTAGTTTTTGAATAATTTACTATAGAAAAGGCAATCCCTGGCGCACATAAAATTTGCGACAGTAAAAAATTATTTTTTTGAATAATTTACTATAGAAAAGTCAATCCCTGGCGCAATTAAAATTTGTGACAGTAGAAAATTAGTTTTGAATAATTTTACTATAGAAAAGGCAATCCCTGGCGTAATTAAATTTGCGACAGTAGAAAATTATTTTTTGAATAATTACTGTAGAAAAGGCAATCCCTGGGATATTTAAAATTGCGACAGTATAAAATTAGTTTTTGAATAATTTACTATAGAAAAGGCAATCCCTGGCGCACATAAAATTTGCGACAGTAAAAAATTATTTTTTGAATAATTTACTATAGAAAAGTCAATCCCTGGCGCAATTAAAATTTGTGACAGTAGAAAATTAGTTTTTGAATAATTTACTATAGAAAAGGCAATCCCTGGCGCAATTAAAATTTGTGACAGTTGAAAATTATTTTTGAATAATTTACTATATAAAAGGCAATCCCTGACGCAATTAAAATTTGTGACAGTTGAAAATTATTTTTTGAATAATTTACTATATAAAAGGCAATCCCTGGCGCACATAAATTTGCGACAGTATAAAATTAGTTTTTGAATAATTTACTATAGAAAAGGCAATCCCTGGCGCACATAAAATTTGCGACAGTAAAAAAATTATTTTTTGAATATTTACTATAGAAAAGTCAATCCCTGGCGCAATTAAAATTTGTGACAGTAGAAAATTAGTTTTTGAATAATTTACTATAGAAAAGGCAATCCCTGGCGCAATTAAAATTTGTGACAGTTGAAAATTATTTTTTGAATAATTTACTATAGAAAAGGCAATCCCTGGCGCACATAAAATTTGCGACAGTATAAAATTAGTTTTTGAATAATTTACTATAGAAAAGGCAATCCTGGCGCACATAAAATTTGCGACAGTAAAAAATTATTTTTTGAATAATTTACTATAGAAAAGTCAATCCCTGGCGCAATTAAAATTTGTGACAGTAGAAAATTAGTTTTTGATAATTTACTATAGAAAAGGCAATCCTGGCGTAATTAAAATTTGCGACAGTAGAAAATTATTTTTTGAATAATTTACTGTAGAAAAGGCAATCCCTGGGATATTTAAAATTTGCGACAGTATAAAATTAGTTTTTGAATAATTTACTATAGAAAAGGCAATCCCTGGCGCACATAAAATTTGCGACAGTAAAAAATTATTTTTTGAATAATTTACTATAGAAAAGTCAATCCCTGGCGCAATTAAAATTTGTGACAGTAGAAAATTAGTTTTTGAATAATTTACTATAGAAAAGGCAATCCCTGGCGTAATTAAAATTTGCGACAGTAGAAAATTATTTTTTGAATAATTTACTGTAGAAAAGGCATCCCTGGGATATTTAAAATTTGCGACAGTAGAAAATTATTTTTTGAATAATTTACTATATAAAAGGCAATCCCTGGCGTAATTAAAATTTGCGACAGTAGAAAATTATTTTTGAATAATTTACTGTAGAAAAGGCAATCCCTGGGATATTTAAAATTTGCGACAGTATAAAATTAGTTTTTGAATAATTTACTATAGAAAAGGCAATCCCTGGCGCACATAAAATTTGCGACAGTAAAAAATTATTTTTTGAATAATTTACTATAGAAAAGTCAATCCCTGGCGCAATTAAAATTTGTGACAGTAGAAAATTAGTTTTTGAATAATTTACTATAGAAAAGGCAATCCCTGGCGCAATTAAAATTTGTGACAGTTGAAAATTATTTTTTGAATAATTTACTATAGAAAAGTCAATCCCTGGCGCAATTAAAATTTGCGACAGTAGAAAATTATTTTTTGAATAATTTACTATATAAAAGGCAATCCCTGGCGTAATTAAAATTTGCGACAGTAGAAAATTATTTTTTGAATAATTTACTGTAGAAAAGGCAATCCCTGGGATATTTAAAATTTGCGACAGTATAAAATTATTTTTTGAATAATTTACTATATAAAAGGCAATCCCTGGCGTAATTAAAATTTGCGACAGTAGAAAATTATTTTTTGAATAATTTACTGTAGAAAAGGCAATCCCTGGGATATTTAAAATTTGCGACAGTATAAAATTAGTTTTTGAATAATTTACTATAGAAAAGGCAATCCCTGGCGCACATAAAATTTGTGACAGTAGAAAATTAGTTTTTGAATAATTTACTATAGAAAAGGCAATCCCTGGCGCAATTAAAATTTGTGACAGTTGAAAATTATTTTTTGAATAATTTACTATATAAAAGGCAATCCCTGGCGTAATTAAAATTTGCGACAGTAGAAAATTATTTTTTGAATAATTTACTGTAGAAAAGGCAATCCCTGGGATATTTAAAATTTGCGACAGTATAAAATTAGTTTTTGAATAATTTACTATAGAAAAGGCAATCCCTGGCGCACATAAAATTTGCGACAGTAAAAAATTATTTTTTGAATAATTTACTATAGAAAAGTCAATCCCTGGCGCAATTAAAATTTGTGACAGTAGAAAATTAGTTTTTGAATAATTTACTATAGAAAAGGCAATCCCTGGCGCAATTAAAATTTGTGACAGTTGAAAATTATTTTTTGAATAATTTACTATAGAAAAGTCAATCCCTGGCGCAATTAAAATTTGCGACAGTAGAAAATTATTTTTTGAATAATTTACTATATAAAAGGCAATCCCTGGCGTAATTAAAATTTGCGACAGTAGAAAATTATTTTTTGAATAATTTACTGTAGAAAAGGCAATCCCTGGGATATTTAAAATTTGCGACAGTATAAAATTATTTTTTGAATAATTTACTGTAGAAAAGTCAATCCCTGGCGCAATTAAAATTTGCGACAGTAGAAAATTATTTTTTGAATAATTTACTATATAAAAGGCAATCCCTGGCGTAATTAAAATTTGCGACAGTAGAAAATTATTTTTTGAATAATTTACTGTAGAAAAGGCAATCCCTGGGATATTTAAAATTTGCGACAGTATAAAATTATTTTTTGAATAATTTACTATATAAAAGGCAATCCCTGGCGTAATTAAAATTTGCGACAGTAGAAAATTATTTTTTGAATAATTTACTGTAGAAAAGGCAATCCCTGGGATATTTAAAATTTGCGACAGTAGAAAATTATTTTTTGAATAATTTACTATATAAAAGGCAATCCCTGGCGTAATTAAAATTTGTGACAGTATAAAATTAGTTTTTGAATAATTTACTATAGAAAAGGCAATCCCTGGCGCAATTAAAATTTGCGACAGTATAAAATTAGTTTTTGAATAATTTACTATAGAAAAGTCAATCCCTGGCGCAATTAAAATTTGCGACAGTAGAAAATTATTTTTTGAATAATTTACTATATAAAAGGCAATCCCTGGCGTAATTAAAATTTGCGACAGTAAAAAATTATTTTTTGAATAATTTACTATAGAAAAGTCAATCCCTGGCGCAATTAAAATTTGTGACAGTAGAAAATTAGTTTTTGAATAATTTACTATAGAAAAGGCAATCCCTGGCGCAATTAAAATTTGTGACAGTTGAAAATTATTTTTTGAATAATTTACTATAGAAAAGTCAATCCCTGGCGCAATTAAAATTTGCGACAGTAGAAAATTATTTTTTGAATAATTTACTATATAAAAGGCAATCCCTGGCGTAATTAAAATTTGCGACAGTAGAAAATTATTTTTTGAATAATTTACTGTAGAAAAGGCAATCCCTGGGATATTTAAAATTTGCGACAGTATAAAATTAGTTTTTGAATAATTTACTATAGAAAAGGCAATCCCTGGCGCACATAAAATTTGCGACAGTAAAAAATTATTTTTTGAATAATTTACTATAGAAAAGTCAATCCCTGGCGCAATTAAAATTTGTGACAGTAGAAAATTAGTTTTTGAATAATTTACTATAGAAAAGGCAATCCCTGGCGTAATTAAAATTTGCGACAGTAGAAAATTATTTTTTGAATAATTTACTGTAGAAAAGGCAATCCCTGGGATATTTAAAATTTGCGACAGTATAAAATTAGTTTTTGAATAATTTACTATAGAAAAGGCAATCCCTGGCGCACATAAAATTTGCGACAGTAAAAAATTATTTTTTGAATAATTTACTATAGAAAAGTCAATCCCTGGCGCAATTAAAATTTGTGACAGTAGAAAATTAGTTTTTGAATAATTTACTATAGAAAAGGCAATCCCTGGCGCAATTAAAATTTGTGACAGTTGAAAATTATTTTTTGAATAATTTACTATATAAAAGGCAATCCCTGGCGCAATTAAAATTTGTGACAGTTGAAAATTATTTTTTGAATAATTTACTATATAAAAGGCAATCCCTGGCGCACATAAAATTTGCGACAGTATAAAATTAGTTTTTGAATAATTTACTATAGAAAAGGCAATCCCTGGCGCACATAAAATTTGCGACAGTAAAAAATTATTTTTTGAATAATTTACTATAGAAAAGTCAATCCCTGGCGCAATTAAAATTTGTGACAGTAGAAAATTAGTTTTTGAATAATTTACTATAGAAAAGGCAATCCCTGGCGCAATTAAAATTTGTGACAGTTGAAAATTATTTTTTGAATAATTTACTATAGAAAAGGCAATCCCTGGCGCACATAAAATTTGCGACAGTATAAAATTAGTTTTTGAATAATTTACTATAGAAAAGGCAATCCCTGGCGCACATAAAATTTGCGACAGTAAAAAATTATTTTTTGAATAATTTACTATAGAAAAGTCAATCCCTGGCGCAATTAAAATTTGTGACAGTAGAAAATTAGTTTTTGAATAATTTACTATAGAAAAGGCAATCCCTGGCGTAATTAAAATTTGCGACAGTAGAAAATTATTTTTTGAATAATTTACTGTAGAAAAGGCAATCCCTGGGATATTTAAAATTTGCGACAGTATAAAATTAGTTTTTGAATAATTTACTATAGAAAAGGCAATCCCTGGCGCACATAAAATTTGCGACAGTAAAAAATTATTTTTTGAATAATTTACTATAGAAAAGTCAATCCCTGGCGCAATTAAAATTTGTGACAGTAGAAAATTAGTTTTTGAATAATTTACTATAGAAAAGGCAATCCCTGGCGTAATTAAAATTTGCGACAGTAGAAAATTATTTTTTGAATAATTTACTGTAGAAAAGGCAATCCCTGGGATATTTAAAATTTGCGACAGTAGAAAATTATTTTTTGAATAATTTACTATATAAAAGGCAATCCCTGGCGTAATTAAAATTTGCGACAGTAGAAAATTATTTTTTGAATAATTTACTGTAGAAAAGGCAATCCCTGGGATATTTAAAATTTGCGACAGTATAAAATTAGTTTTTGAATAATTTACTATAGAAAAGGCAATCCCTGGCGCACATAAAATTTGCGACAGTAAAAAATTATTTTTTGAATAATTTACTATAGAAAAGTCAATCCCTGGCGCAATTAAAATTTGTGACAGTAGAAAATTAGTTTTTGAATAATTTACTATAGAAAAGGCAATCCCTGGCGCAATTAAAATTTGTGACAGTTGAAAATTATTTTTTGAATAATTTACTATAGAAAAGTCAATCCCTGGCGCAATTAAAATTTGCGACAGTAGAAAATTATTTTTTGAATAATTTACTATATAAAAGGCAATCCCTGGCGTAATTAAAATTTGCGACAGTAGAAAATTATTTTTTGAATAATTTACTGTAGAAAAGGCAATCCCTGGGATATTTAAAATTTGCGACAGTATAAAATTATTTTTTGAATAATTTACTATATAAAAGGCAATCCCTGGCGTAATTAAAATTTGCGACAGTAGAAAATTATTTTTTGAATAATTTACTGTAGAAAAGGCAATCCCTGGGATATTTAAAATTTGCGACAGTATAAAATTAGTTTTTGAATAATTTACTATAGAAAAGGCAATCCCTGGCGCACATAAAATTTGTGACAGTAGAAAATTAGTTTTTGAATAATTTACTATATAAAAGGCAATCCCTGGCGCAATTAAAATTTGTGACAGTTGAAAATTATTTTTTGAATAATTTACTATATAAAAGGCAATCCCTGGCGTAATTAAAATTTGCGACAGTAGAAAATTATTTTTTGAATAATTTACTGTAGAAAAGGCAATCCCTGGGATATTTAAAATTTGCGACAGTATAAAATTAGTTTTTGAATAATTTACTATAGAAAAGGCAATCCCTGGCGCACATAAAATTTGCGACAGTAAAAAATTATTTTTTGAATAATTTACTATAGAAAAGTCAATCCCTGGCGCAATTAAAATTTGTGACAGTAGAAAATTAGTTTTTGAATAATTTACTATAGAAAAGGCAATCCCTGGCGCAATTAAAATTTGTGACAGTTGAAAATTATTTTTTGAATAATTTACTATAGAAAAGTCAATCCCTGGCGCAATTAAAATTTGCGACAGTAGAAAATTATTTTTTGAATAATTTACTATATAAAAGGCAATCCCTGGCGTAATTAAAATTTGCGACAGTAGAAAATTATTTTTTGAATAATTTACTGTAGAAAAGGCAATCCCTGGGATATTTAAAATTTGCGACAGTATAAAATTAGTTTTTGAATAATTTACTATATAAAAGGCAATCCCTGGCGTAATTAAAATTTGCGACAGTAGAAAATTATTTTTTGAATAATTTACTGTAGAAAAGGCAATCCCTGGGATATTTAAAATTTGCGACAGTATAAAATTATTTTTTGAATAATTTACTGTAGAAAAGGCAATCCCTGGCGCAATTAAAATTTGTGACAGTATAAAATTATTTTTTGAATAATTTACTATAGAAAAGGCAATCCCTGGGATATTTAAAATTTGTGACAGTATAAAATTAGTTTTTGAATAATTTACTATAGAAAAGTCAATCCCTGGCGCAATTAAAATTTGCGACAGTAGAAAATTATTTTTTGAATAATTTACTATATAAAAGGCAATCCCTGGCGTAATTAAAATTTGCGACAGTAGAAAATTATTTTTTGAATAATTTACTGTAGAAAAGGCAATCCCTGGGATATTTAAAATTTGCGACAGTATAAAATTAGTTTTTGAATAATTTACTATAGAAAAGGCAATCCCTGGCGCACATAAAATTTGCGACAGTAGAAAATTATTTTTTGAATAATTTACTGTAGAAAAGGCAATCCCTGGGATATTTAAAATTTGCGACAGTATAAAATTATTTTTTGAATAATTTACTGTAGAAAAGGCAATCCCTGGCGCAATTAAAATTTGTGACAGTATAAAATTATTTTTTGAATAATTTACTATAGAAAAGGCAATCCCTGGGATATTTAAAATTTGCGACAGTAGAAAATTATTTTTTGAATAATTTACTATAGAAAAGGCAATCCCTGGCGCAATTAAAATTTGTGACAGTATAAAATTATTTTTTGAATAATTTACTATAGAAAAGGCAATCCCTGGGATATTTAAAATTTGTGACAGTATAAAATTAGTTTTTGAATAATTTACTATAGAAAAGTCAATCCCTGGCGCAATTAAAATTTGCGACAGTAGAAAATTATTTTTTGAATAATTTACTATATAAAAGGCAATCCCTGGCGTAATTAAAATTTGCGACAGTAGAAAATTATTTTTTGAATAATTTACTGTAGAAAAGGCAATCCCTGGGATATTTAAAATTTGCGACAGTATAAAATTAGTTTTTGAATAATTTACTATATAAAAGGCAATCCCTGGCGTAATTAAAATTTGCGACAGTAGAAAATTATTTTTTGAATAATTTACTGTAGAAAAGGCAATCCCTGGGATATTTAAAATTTGCGACAGTATAAAATTATTTTTTGAATAATTTACTGTAGAAAAGGCAATCCCTGGCGCAATTAAAATTTGTGACAGTATAAAATTATTTTTTGAATAATTTACTATAGAAAAGGCAATCCCTGGGATATTTAAAATTTGTGACAGTATAAAATTAGTTTTTGAATAATTTACTATAGAAAAGTCAATCCCTGGCGCAATTAAAATTTGCGACAGTAGAAAATTATTTTTTGAATAATTTACTATATAAAAGGCAATCCCTGGCGTAATTAAAATTTGCAACAGTAGAAAATTATTTTTTGAATAATTTACTGTAGAAAAGGCAATCCCTGGGATATTTAAAATTTGCGACAGTATAAAATTAGTTTTTGAATAATTTACTATAGAAAAGGCAATCCCTGGCGCACATAAAATTTGCGACAGTAAAAAATTATTTTTTGAATAATTTACTATAGAAAAGTCAATCCCTGGCGCAATTAAAATTTGTGACAGTAGAAAATTAGTTTTTGAATAATTTACTATAGAAAAGGCAATCCCTGGCGCAATTAAAATTTGTGACAGTTGAAAATTATTTTTTGAATAATTTACTATAGAAAAGGCAATCCCTGGCGCACATAAAATTTGCGACAGTATAAAATTAGTTTTTGAATAATTTACTATAGAAAAGTCAATCCCTGGCGCAATTAAAATTTGCGACAGTATAAAATTAGTTTTTGAATAATTTACTATAGAAAAGGCAATCCCTGGCGCAATTAAAATTTGCGACAGTATAAAATTATTTTTTGAATAATTTACTATATAAAAGGCAATCCCTGGCGTAATTAAAATTTGCGACAGTAGAAAATTATTTTTTGAATAATTTACTATATAAAAGGCAATCCCTGGCGTAATTAAAATTTGCGACAGTAGAAAATTATTTTTTGAATAATTTACTATAGAAAAGTCAATCCCTGGCGCAATTAAAATTTGCGACAGTAGAAAATTATTTTTTGAATAATTTACTGTAGAAAAGGCAATCCCTGGGATATTTAAAATTTGCGACAGTATAAAATTAGTTTTTGAATAATTTACTATAGAAAAGGCAATCCCTGGCGCACATAAAATTTGCGACAGTAAAAAATTATTTTTTGAATAATTTACTATAGAAAGGTCAATCCCTGGCGCAATTAAAATTTGTGACAGTAGAAAATTAGTTTTTGAATAATTTACTATAGAAAAGGCAATCCCTGGCGCAATTAAAATTTGCGACAGTATAAAATTAGTTTTTGAATAATTTACTATAGAAAAGGCAATCCCTGGCGCAATTAAAATTTGCGACAGTATAAAATTAGTTTTTGAAAAATTTACTATAGAAAAGGCAATCCCTGGCGCAATTAAAATTTGCGACAGTAGAAAATTATTTTTTGAATAATTTACTGTAGAAAAGGCAATCCCTGGGATATTTAAAATTTGCGACAGTAGAAAATTATTTTTTGAATAATTTACTATATAAAAGGCAATCCCTGGCGTAATTAAAATTTGTGACAGTATAAAATTAGTTTTTGAATAATTTACTATAGAAAAGGCAATCCCTGGCGCAATTAAAATTTGCGACAGTATAAAATTATTTTTTGAATAATTTACTATAGAAAAGGCAATCCCTGGCGTAATTAAAATTTGTGACAGTTGAAAATTATTTTTTGAATAATTTACTATAGAAAAGTCAATCCCTGGCGTAATTAAAATTTGCGACAGTATAAAATTATTTTTTGAATAATTTACTATAGAAAAGTCAATCCCTGGCGCAATTAAAATTTGCGACAGTATAAAATTATTTTTTGAATAATTTACTATATAAAAGGCAATCCCTGGCGTAATTAAAATTTGCGACAGTAGAAAATTAGTTTTTGAATAATTTACTATAGAAAAGGCAATCCCTGGGATATTTAAAATTTGCGACAGTATAAAATTATTTTTTGAATAATTTACTATAGAAAAGGCAATCCCTGGCGCAATTAAAATTTGCGACAGTATAAAATTATTTTTTGAAAAATTTACTATATAAAAGGCAATCCCTGGGATATTTAAAATTTGTGACAGTTGAAAATTATTTTTTGAATAATTTACTATATAAAAGGCAATCCCTGGCGTAATTAAAATTTGCGACAGTAGAAAATTATTTTTTGAATAATTTACTATATAAAAGGCAATCCCTGGCGTAATTAAAATTTGTGACAGTTGAAAATTATTTTTTGAATAATTTACTATATAAAAGGCAATCCCTGGCGTAATTAAAATTTGCGACAGTAGAAAATTATTTTTTGAATAATTTACTGTAGAAAAGGCAATCCCTGGGATATTTAAAATTTGCGACAGTATAAAATTATTTTTTGAATAATTTACTATATAAAAGGCAATCCCTGGCGTAATTAAAATTTGCGACAGTAGAAAATTATTTTTTGAATAATTTACTATAGAAAAGGCAATCCCTGGGATATTTAAAATTTGTGACAGTATAAAATTATTTTTTGAATAATTTACTATAGAAAAGGCAATCCCTGGCGTAATTAAAATTTGCGACAGTATAAAATTAGTTTTTGAAAAATTTACTATATAAAAGGCAATCCCTGGGATATTTAAAATTTGTGACAGTATAAAATTATTTTTTGAATAATTTACTATAGAAAAGGCAATCCCTGGCGCAATTAAAATTTGCGACAGTATAAAATTAGTTTTTGAAAAATTTACTATATAAAAGGCAATCCCTGGCGCAATTAAAATTTGTGACAGTATAAAATTAGTTTTTGAATAATTTACTATATAAAAGGCAATCCCTGGCGTAATTAAAATTTGCGACAGTATAAAATTATTTTTTGAATAATTTACTATAGAAAAGGCAATCCCTGGCGCAATTAAAATTTGCGACAGTATAAAATTATTTTTTGAAAAATTTACTATATAAAAGGCAATCCCTGGGATATTTAAAATTTGTGACAGTTGAAAATTATTTTTTGAATAATTTACTATATAAAAGGCAATCCCTGGCGTAATTAAAATTTGCGACAGTAGAAAATTATTTTTTGAATAATTTACTATAGAAAAGGCAATCCCTGGCGCAATTAAAATTTGTGACAGTATAAAATTATTTTTTGAATAATTTACTATAGAAAAGGCAATCCCTGGCGTAATTAAAATTTGTGACAGTTGAAAATTATTTTTTGAATAATTTACTATATAAAAGGCAATCCCTGGCGCAATTAAAATTTGCGACAGTATAAAATTAGTTTTTGAAAAATTTACTATATAAAAGGCAATCCCTGGCGCAATTAAAATTTGTGACAGTATAAAATTAGTTTTTGAATAATTTACTATATAAAAGGCAATCCCTGGCGTAATTAAAATTTGCGACAGTATAAAATTATTTTTTGAATAATTTACTATAGAAAAGGCAATCCCTGGCGCAATTAAAATTTGCGACAGTATAAAATTATTTTTTGAAAAATTTACTATATAAAAGGCAATCCCTGGGATATTTAAAATTTGTGACAGTTGAAAATTATTTTTTGAATAATTTACTATATAAAAGGCAATCCCTGGCGTAATTAAAATTTGCGACAGTAGAAAATTATTTTTTGAATAATTTACTATATAAAAGGCAATCCCTGGCGTAATTAAAATTTGTGACAGTTGAAAATTATTTTTTGAAAAATTTACTATATAAAAGGCAATCCCTGGCGTAATTAAAATTTGCGACAGTAGAAAATTATTTTTTGAATAATTTACTGTAGAAAAGGCAATCCCTGGGATATTTAAAATTTGCGACAGTATAATATTAGTTTTTGAATAATTTACTATATAAAAGGCAATCCCTGGCGTAATTAAAATTTGCGAGAGTAGAAAATTATTTTTTGAATAATTTACTATAGAAAAGGCAATCCCTGGGATATTTAAAATTTGTGACAGTATAAAATTATTTTTTGAATAATTTACTATAGAAAAGGCAATCCCTGGCGTAATTAAAATTTGCGACAGTATAAAATTAGTTTTTGAAAAATTTACTATATAAAAGGCAATCCCTGGGATATTTAAAATTTGTGACAGTATAAAATTATTTTTTGAATAATTTACTATAGAAAAGGCAATCCCTGGCGCAATTAAAATTTGCGACAGTATAAAATTAGTTTTTGAAAAATTTACTATATAAAAGGCAATCCCTGGCGCAATTAAAATTTGTGACAGTATAAAATTAGTTTTTGAATAATTTACTATATAAAAGGCAATCCCTGGCGTAATTAAAATTTGCGACAGTATAAAATTATTTTTTGAATAATTTACTATAGAAAAGGCAATCCCTGGCGCAATTAAAATTTGCGACAGTATAAAATTATTTTTTGAAAAATTTACTATATAAAAGGCAATCCCTGGCGCAATTAAAATTTGCGACAGTATAAAATTATTTTTTGAATAATTTACTATAGAAAAGTCAATCCCTGGCGCAATTAAAATTTGCGACAGTAGAAAATTATTTTTTGAATAATTTACTATATAAAAGGCAATCCCTGGCGTAATTAAAATTTGCGACAGTATAAAATTATTTTTTGAATAATTTACTATAGGAAAGGCAATCCCTGGCGCAATTAAAATTTGCGACAGTATAAAATTATTTTTTGAATAATTTACTATAGAAAAGTCAATCCCTGGCGCAATTAAAATTTGTGACAGTTGAAAATTATTTTTTGAATAATTTACTATAGAAAAGTCAATCCCTGGCGCAATTAAAATTTGCGACAGTAGAAAATTATTTTTTGAATAATTTACTATATAAAAGGCAATCCCTGGCGTAATTAAAATTTGCGACAGTAGAAAATTATTTTTTGAATAATTTACTGTAGAAAAGGCAATCCCTGGGATATTTAAAATTTGCGACAGTATAAAATTATTTTTTGAATAATTTACTGTAGAAAAGGCAATCCCTGGCGCAATTAAAATTTGTGACAGTTGAAAATTATTTTTTGAATAATTTACTATAGAAAAGGCAATCCCTGGCGCACATAAAATTTGTGACAGTTGAAAATTATTTTTTGAATAATTTACTGTAGAAAAGGCAATCCCTGGCGCAATTAAAATTTGTGACAGTAGAAAATTAGTTTTTGAATAAATTATTATAGAAAAGGCAATCCCTGGCGCAATTAAAATTTGTGACAGTATAAAATTAGTTTTTGAATAATTTACTATATAAAAGGCAATCCCTGGCGTAATTAAAATTTGCGACAGTATAAAATTATTTTTTGAATAATTTACTGTAGAAAAGGCAATCCCTGGCGCAATTAAAATTTGCGACAGTATAAAATTAGTTTTTGAAAAATTTACTATATAAAAGGCAATCCCTGGCGCAATTAAAATTTGCGACAGTATAAAATTAGTTTTTGAAAAATTTACTATATAAAAGGCAATCCCTGGCGTAATTAAAATTTGCGACAGTATAAAATTATTTTTTGAATAATTTACTATAGAAAAGGCAATCCCTGGCGCAATTAAAATTTGTGACAGTATAAAATTATTTTTTGAATAATTTACTATAGAAAAGGCAATCCCTGGGATATTTAAAATTTGCGACAGTATAAAATTATTTTTTGAATAATTTACTATAGAAAAGGCAATCCCTGGCGCACATAAAATTTGCGACAGTATAAAATTATTTTTTGAATAATTTACTATAGAAAAGTCAATCCCTGGCGCAATTAAAATTTGTGACAGTATAAAATTATTTTTTGAATAATTTACTATAGAAAAGGCAATCCCTGGGATATTTAAAATTTGCGACAGTATAAAATTATTTTTTGAATAATTTACTATAGAAAAGGCAATCCCTGGCGCACATAAAATTTGCGACAGTATAAAATTATTTTTTGAATAATTTACTATAGAAAAGTCAATCCCTGGCGCAATTAAAATTTGCGACAGTAGAAAATTATTTTTTGAATAATTTACTATATAAAAGGCAATCCCTGGCGCAATTAAAATTTGTGACAGTATAAAATTATTTTTTGAATAATTTACTATAGAAAAGGCAATCCCTGGCGCAATTAAAATTTGTGACAGTATAAAATTATTTTTTGAATAATTTACTATAGAAAAGGCAATCCCTGGGATATTTAAAATTTGCGACAGTATAAAATTAGTTTTTGAAAAATTTACTATATAAAAGGCAATCCCTGGCGTAATTAAAATTTGTGACAGTATAAAATTAGTTTTTGAATAATTTACTATAGAAAAGGCAATCCCTGGCGCAATTAAAATTTGCGACAGTATAAAATTATTTTTTGAATAATTTACTATAGAAAAGGCAATCCCTGGCGCAATTAAAATTTGTGACAGTATAAAATTATTTTTTGAATAATTTACTATAGAAAAGGCAATCCCTGGCGCACATAAAATTTGCGACAGTATAAAATTAGTTTTTGAAAAATTTACTATATAAAAGGCAATCCCTGGCGTAATTAAAATTTGCGACAGTATAAAATTATTTTTTGAATAATTTACTATAGAAAAGGCAATCCCTGGCGCAATTAAAATTTGCGACAGTATAAAATTATTTTTTGAATAATTTACTATAGAAAAGGCAATCCCTGGCGCAATTAAAATTTGCGACAGTATAAAATTATTTTTTGAATAATTTACTATAGAAAAGTCAATCCCTGGCGCAATTAAAATTTGCGACAGTAGAAAATTATTTTTTGAATAATTTACTATATAAAAGGCAATCCCTGGCGCAATTAAAATATGCGACAGTATAAAATTAGTTTTTGAAAAATTTACTATATAAAAGGCAATCCCTGGCGTAATTAAAATTTGCGACAGTATAAAATTATTTTTTGAATAATTTACTATAGAAAAGGCAATCCCTGGCGCAATTAAAATTTGCGACAGTATAAAATTATTTTTTGAATAATTTACTATAGAAAAGGCAATCCCTGGCGCAATTAAAATTTGTGACAGTATAAAATTATTTTTTGAATAATTTACTATAGAAAAGGCAATCCCTGGCGCACATAAAATTTGCGACAGTATAAAATTAGTTTTTGAATAATTTACTATATAAAAGGCAATCCCTGGCGTAATTAAAATTTGCGACAGTATAAAATTAGTTTTTGAATAATTTACTATAGAAAAGTCAATCCCTGGCGCACATAAAATTTGCGACAGTATAAAATTAGTTTTTGAATAATTTACTATATAAAAGGCAATCCCTGGCGTAAGTAAAATTTGCGACAGTATAAAATTATTTTTTGAATAATTTACTGTAGAAAAGGCAATCCCTGGGATATTTAAAATTTGCGACAGTATAAAATTAGTTTTTGAAAAATTTACTATATAAAAGGCAATCCCTGGCGCAATTAAAATTTGTGACAGTATAAAATTATTTTTTGAATAATTTACTATAGAAAAGGCAATCCCTGGGATATTTAAAATTTGCGACAGTATAAAATTATTTTTTGAATAATTTACTATAGAAAAGGCAATCCCTGGCGCACATAAAATTTGCGACAGTATAAAATTATTTTTTGAATAATTTACTGTAGAAAAGGCAATCCCTGGGATATTTAAAATTTGCGACAGTATAAAATTAGTTTTTGAATAATTTACTATATAAAAGGCAATCCCTGGCGTAATTAAAATTTGCGACAGTATAAAATTAGTTTTTGAAAAATTTACTATAGAAAAGGCAATCCCTGGCGCAATTAAAATTTGCGACAGTATAAAATTAGTTTTTGAAAAATTTACTATATAAAAGGCAATCCCTGGCGTAATTAAAATTTGTGACAGTATAAAATTATTTTTTGAATAATTTACTATAGAAAAGTCAATCCCTGGCGCAATTAAAATTTGTGACAGTATAAAATTATTTTTTGAATAATTTACTATAGAAAAGGCAATTCCTGGGATATTTAAAATTTGCGACAGTATAAAATTAGTTTTTGAATAATTTACTATAGAAAAGGCAATCCCTGGCGCAATTAAAATTTGTGACAGTATAAAATTATTTTTTGAATAATTTACTATAGAAAAGGCAATCCCTGGCGCAATTAAAATTTGCGACAGTATAAAATTAGTTTTTGAAAAATTTACTATATAAAAGGCAATCCCTGGCGTAATTAAAATTTGTGACAGTTGAAAATTATTTTTTGAATAATTTACTATAGAAAAGGCAATCCCTGGGATATTTAAAATTTGCGACAGTAGAAAATTATTTTTTGAATAATTTACTATATAAAAGGCAATCCCTGGCGTAATTAAAATTTGCGACAGTATAAAATTATTTTTTGAATAATTTACTGTAGAAAAGGCAATCCCTGGCGCAATTAAAATTTGTGACAGTATAAAATTATTTTTTGAATAATTTACTATAGAAAAGGCAATCCCTGGCGCAATTAAAATTTGTGACAGTAGAAAATTAGTTTTTGAATAATTTACTATATAAAAGGCAATCCCTGGCGCAATTAAAATTTGTGACAGTTGAAAATTATTTTTTGAATAATTTACTATAGAAAAGGCAATCCCTGGCGCACATAAAATTTGCGACAGTATAAAATTAGTTTTTGAAAAATTTACTATATAAAAGGCAATCCCTGGCGTAATTAAAATTTGCGACAGTAGCAAATTATTTTTTGAATAATTTACTATATAAAAGGCAAACCCTGGCGCACATAAAATTTGCGACAGTATAAAATTATTTTTTGAATAATTTACTATAGAAAAGGCAATCCCTGGCGCAATTAAAATTTGTGACAGTAGAAAATTAGTTTTTGAATAATTTACTATAGAAAAGGCAATCCCTGGCGCAATTAAAATTTGCGACAGTATAAAATTATTTTTTGAATAATTTACTATAGAAAAGGCAATCCCTGGCGCAATTAAAATTTGCGACAGTATAAAATTATTTTTTGAATAATTTACTATAGAAAAGGCAATCCCTGGGATATTTAAAATTTGCGACAGTATAAAATTAGTTTTTGAAAAATTTACTATATAAAAGGCAATCCCTGGCGTAATTAAAATTTGTGACAGTATAAAATTAGTTTTTGAATAATTTACTATAGAAAAGGCAATCCCTGGCGCAATTAAAATTTGCGACAGTATAAAATTATTTTTTGAATAATTTACTATAGAAAAGGCAATCCCTGGCGCAATTAAAATTTGTGACAGTATAAAATTATTTTTTGAATAATTTACTATAGAAAAGGCAATCCCTGGCGCACATAAAATTTGCGACAGTATAAAATTAGTTTTTGAAAAATTTACTATATAAAAGGCAATCCCTGGCGTAATTAAAATTTGCGACAGTATAAAATTATTTTTTGAATAATTTACTATAGAAAAGGCAATCCCTGGCGCAATTAAAATTTGCGACAGTATAAAATTATTTTTTGAATAATTTACTATAGAAAAGGCAATCCCTGGCGCAATTAAAATTTGCGACAGTATAAAATTATTTTTTGAATAATTTACTATAGAAAAGTCAATCCCTGGCGCAATTAAAATTTGCGACAGTTGAAAATTATTTTTTGAATAATTTACTATATAAAAGGCAATCCCTGGCGCAATTAAAATTTGCGACAGTATAAAATTAGTTTTTGAAAAATTTACTATATAAAAGGCAATCCCTGGCGTAATTAAAATTTGCGACAGTATAAAATTATTTTTTGAATAATTTACTATAGAAAAGGCAATCCCTGGCGCAATTAAAATTTGCGACAGTATAAAATTATTTTTTGAATAATTTACTATAGAAAAGGCAATCCCTGGCGCAATTAAAATTTGTGACAGTATAAAATTATTTTTTGAATAATTTACTATAGAAAAGGCAATCCCTGGCGCACATAAAATTTGCGACAGTATAAAATTAGTTTTTGAATAATTTACTATATAAAAGGCAATCCCTGGCGCACATAAAATTTGCGACAGTATAAAATTATTTTTTGAATAATTTACTATAGAAAAGGCAATCCCTGGCGCAATTAAAATTTGTGACAGTAGAAAATTAGTTTTTGAATAATTTACTATAGAAAAGGCAATCCCTGGCGCAATTAAAATTTGCGACAGTATAAAATTATTTTTTGAATAATTTACTATAGAAAAGGCAATCCCTGGCGCAATTAAAATTTGCGACAGTATAAAATTATTTTTTGAAAAATTTACTATAGAAAAGGCAATCCCTGGCGCACATAAAATTTGCGACAGTATAAAATTAGTTTTTGAAAAATTTACTATAGAAAAGGCAATCCCTGGCGCACATAAAATTTGCGACAGTATAAAATTAGTTTTTGAAAAATTTACTATATAAAAGGCAATCCCTGGCGTAATTAAAATTTGCGACAGTATAAAATTAGTTTTTGAATAATTTACTATAGAAAAGGCAATCCCTGGCGCAATTAAAATTTGTGACAGTTGAAAATTATTTTTTGAATAATTTACTATAGAAAAGGCAATCCCTGGGATATTTAAAATTTGTGACAGTATAAAATTATTTTTTGAATAATTTACTATAGAAAAGGCAATCCCTGGCGCACATAAAATTTGCGACAGTAGAAAATTATTTTTTGAATAATTTACTGTAGAAAAGGCAATCCCTGGCGTAATTAAAATTTGCGACAGTATAAAATTATTTTTTGAATAATTTACTATAGAAAAGGCAATCCCTGGCGCAATTAAAATTTGCGACAGTATAAAATTAGTTTTTGAAAAATTTACTATAGAAAAGGCAATCCCTGGCGCAATTAAAATTTGTGACAGTATAAAATTAGTTTTTGAATAATTTACTATATAAAAGGCAATCCCTGGCGTAATTAAAATTTGCGACAGTATAAAATTGTTTTTTGAATAATTTACTGTAGAAAAGGCAATCCCTGGCGCAATTAAAATTTGCGACAGTATAAAATTAGTTTTTGAAAAATTTACTATATAAAAGGCAATCCCTGGCGCAATTAAAATTTGCGACAGTATAAAATTAGTTTTTGAAAAATTTACTATATAAAAGGCAATCCCTGGCGTAATTAAAATTTGCGACAGTATAAAATTATTTTTTGAATAATTTACTGTAGAAAAGGCAATCCCTGGCGCAATTAAAATTTGCGACAGTATAAAATTAGTTTTTGAAAAATTTACTATATAAAAGGCAATCCCTGGCGCAATTAAAATTTGCGACAGTATAAAATTAGTTTTTGAAAAATTTACTATATAAAAGGCAATCCCTGGCGTAATTAAAATTTGTGACAGTAGAAAATTAGTTTTTGAATAATTTACTATAGAAAAGGCAATCCCTGGCGCAATTAAAATTTGTGACAGTATAAAATTAGTTTTTGAATAATTTACTATATAAAAGGCCATCCCTGGCGTAATTAAAATTTGCGACAGTATAAAATTATTTTTTGAATAATTTACTGTAGAAAAGGCAATCCCTGGCGCAATTAAAATTTGCGACAGTATAAAATTAGTTTTGAAAAATTTACTATATAAAAAGGCAATCCCTGGCGCAATTAAAATTTGCGACAGTATAAAATTAGTTTTTGAAAAATTTACTATAGAAAAGGCAATCCCTGGCGCAATTAAATTTGCGACAGTATAAAATTAGTTTTTGAAAAATTTACTATATAAAAGGCAATCCCTGGCGTAATTAAATTTTGCGACAGTATAAAATTAGTTTTTGAATAATTTACTATAGAAAAGTCAATCCCTGGCGTAATTAAAATTTGCGACAGTATAAAATTAGTTTTTGAATAATTTACTATATAAAAGGCAATCCCTGGCGTAATTAAAATTTGCGACAGTATAAAATTATTTTTTGAATAATTTACTGTAGAAAAGGCAATCCCTGGGATATTTAAAATTTGCGACAGTAGAAAATTAGTTTTTGAAAAATTTACTATATAAAAGGCAATCCCTGGCGCAATTAAAATTTGTGACAGTATAAAATTATTTTTTGAATAATTTACTACAGAAAAGGCAATCCCTGGCGCAATTAAAATTTGTGACAGTAGAAAATTAGTTTTTGAATAATTTACTATATAAAAGGCAATCCCTGGCGCAATTAAAATTTGTGACAGTAGAAAATTAGTTTTTGAATAATTTACTATAGAAAAGGCAATCCCTGGCGCACATAAAATTTGCGAGAGTATAAAATTAGTTTTTGAAAAATTTACTATATAAAAGGCAATCCCTGGCGTAATTAAAATTTGCGACAGTATAAAATTATTTTTTGAATAATTTACTATAGAAAAGGCAATCCCTGGCGTAATTAAAATTTGCGACAGTAGAAAATTATTTTTTGAATAATTTACTATATAAAAGGCAATCCCTGGCGCACATAAAATTTGCGACAGTATAAAATTATTTTTTGAATAATTTACTATAGAAAAGGCAATCCCTGGCGCAATTAAAATTTGTGACAGTAGAAAATTAGTTTTTGAATAATTTACTATAGAAAAGGCAATCCCTGGCGCAATTAAAATTTGTGACAGTATAAAATTAGTTTTTGAATAATTTACTATATAAAAGGCAATCCTTGGCGCAATTAAAATTTGTGACAGTTGAAAATTATTTTTTGAATAATTTACTATAGAAAAGTCAATCCCTGGCGCAATTAAAATTTGCGACAGTATAAAATTATTTTTTGAATAATTTACTATAGAAAAGGCAATCCCTGGGATATTTAAAATTTGCGACAGTAGAAAATTATTTTTTGAATAATTTACTGTAGAAAAGGCAATCCCTGGGATATTTAAAATTTGCGACAGTATAAAATTATTTTTTGAATAATTTACTGTAGAAAAGGCAATCCCTGGCGCACATAAAATTTGTGACAGTAGAAAATTATTTTTTGAATAATTTACTATAGAAAAGGCAATCCCTGGCGCAATTAAAATTTGTGACAGTTGAAAATTATTTTTTGAATAATTTACTATAGAAAAGGCAATCCCTGGCGCAATTAAAATTTGTGACAGTTGAAAATTATTTTTTGAATAATTTACTATAGAAAAGGCAATCCCTGGCGCAATTAAAATTTGCGACAGTATAAAATTAGTTTTTGAAAAATTTACTGTAGAAAAGGCAATCCCTGGCGCAATTAAAATTTGTGACAGTTGAAAATTAGTTTTTGAATAATTTACTATATAAAAGGCAATCCCTGGCGTAATTAAAATTTGCGACAGTATAAAATTAGTTTTTGAAAAATTTACTATAGAAAAGGCAATCCCTGGGATATTTAAAATTTGCGACAGTATAAAATTATTTTTTGAAAAATTTACTATAGAAAAGGCAATCCCTGGCGCACATAAAATTTGCGACAGTAGAAAATTATTTTTTGAATAATTTACTATATAAAAGGCAATCCCTGGCGTAATTAAAATTTGCGACAGTATAAAATTAGTTTTTGAAAAATTTACTATAGAAAAGGCAATCCCTGGCGCAATTAAAATTTGCGACAGTATAAAATTAGTTTTTGAATAATTTACTATAGAAAAGTCAATCCCTGGCGCAATTAAAATTTGTGACAGTTGAAAATTATTTTTTGAATAATTTACTATAGAAAAGGCAATCCCTGGCGTAATTAAAATTTGCGACAGTATAAAATTATTTTTTGAATAATTTACTATAGAAAAGGCAATCCCTGGCGCAATTAAAATTTGCGACAGTATAAAATTATTTTTTGAATAATTTACTATAGAAAAGTCAATCCCTGGCGCAATTAAAATTTGCGATAGTAAATTATTCAAAAAATAATTTTCAACTGTCGCAAATTTTAAATATCCCAGGGATTGCCTTTTCTACAGTAAATTATTCAAAAAATAATTTTCTACAGTATAAAATTAGTTTTTGAATAATTTACTATAGAAAAGGCAATCCCTGGGATATTTAAAATTTGCGACAGTAGAAAATTATTTTTTGAATAATTTACTATAGAAAAGTCAATCCCTGGCGCAATTAAAATTTGTGACAGTAGAAAATTATTTTTTGAATAATTTACTGTAGAAAAGGCAATCCCTGGCGTAATTAAAATTTGCGACAGTATAAAATTAGTTTTTGAAAAATTTACTATATAAAAGGCAATCCCTGGCGCAATTAAAATTTGCGACAGTATAAAATTAGTTTTTGAAAAATTTACTATAGAAAAGGCAATCCCTGGCGCACATAAAATTTGTGACAGTTGAAAATTATTTTTTGAATAATTTACTATAGAAAAGTCAATCCCTGGCGCAATTAAAATTTGTGACAGTATAAAATTATTTTTTGAATAATTTACTATAGAAAAGTCAATCCCTGGCGCAATTAAAATTTGCGACAGTATAAAATTATTTTTTGAATAATTTACTATAGAAAAGGCAATCCCTGGCGCACATAAAATTTGCGACAGTAAAAAATTATTTTTTGAATAATTTACTATAGAAAAGTCAATCCCTGGCGCAATTAAAATTTGTGACAGTATAAAATTATTTTTTGAATAATTTACTATAGAAAAGTCAATCCCTGGGATATTTAAAATTTGCGACAGTATAAAATTAGTTTTTGAAAAATTTACTATATAAAAGGCAATCCCTGGCGTAATTAAAATTTGCGACAGTATAAAATTATTTTTTGAATAATTTACTATAGAAAAGGCAATCCCTGGCGCAATTAAAATTTGCGACAGTAGAAAATTAGTTTTTGAATAATTTACTATAGAAAAGGCAATCCCTGGCGCACATAAAATTTGTGACAGTTGAAAATTATTTTTTGAATAATTTACTGTAGAAAAGGCAATCCCTGGGATATTTAAAATTTGCGACAGTAGAAAATTATTTTTTGAATAATTTACTATAGAAAAGGCAATCCCTGGCGCAATTAAAATTTGCGACAGTAGAAAATTAGTTTTTGAATAATTTACTATAGAAAAGGCAATCCCTGGCGCACATAAAATTTGTGACAGTTGAAAATTATTTTTTGAATAATTTACTATAGAAAAGGCAATCCCTGGCGCACATAAAATTTGTGACAGTAGAAAATTATTTTTTGAATAATTTACTATAGAAAAGGCAATCCCTGGCGCAATTAAAATTTGCGACAGTAGAAAATTATTTTTTGAATAATTTACTATAGAAAAGGCAATCCCTGGCGCAATTAAAATTTGTGACAGTTGAAAATTATTTTTTGAATAATTTACTATAGAAAAGGCAATCCCTGGCGCACATAAAATTTGCGACAGTATAAAATTAGTTTTTGAAAAATTTACTATATAAAAGGCAATCCCTGGCGTAATTAAAATTTGCGACAGTATAAAATTATTTTTTGAATAATTTACTATAGAAAAGGCAATCCCTGGCGCAATTAAAATTTGCGACAGTATAAAATTAGTTTTTGAAAAATTTACTATATAAAAGGCAATCCCTGGCGTAATTAAAATTTGCGACAGTAGAAAATTATTTTTTGAATAATTTACTATAGAAAAGGCAATCCCTGGCGCAATTAAAATTTGTGACAGTTGAAAATTATTTTTTGAATAATTTACTATAGAAAAGGCAATCCCTGGCGCAATTAAAATTTGCGACAGTAGAAAATTAGTTTTTGAATAATTTACTATAGAAAAGGCAATCCCTGGCGCACATAAAATTTGTGACAGTTGAAAATTATTTTTTGAATAATTTACTGTAGAAAAGGCAATCCCTGGGATATTTAAAATTTGCGACAGTATAAAATTATTTTTTGAATAATTTACTATAGAAAAGGCAATCCCTGGCGCAATTAAAATTTGCGACAGTAGAAAATTATTTTTTGAATAATTTACTATAGAAAAGGCAATCCCTGGCGCAATTAAAATTTGCGACAGTATAAAATTAGTTTTTGAAAAATTTACTATAGAAAAGGCAATCCCTGGCGCAATTAAAATTTGTGACAGTTGAAAATTATTTTTTGAATAATTTACTGTAGAAAAGGCAATCCCTGGGATATTTAAAATTTGCGACAGTATAAAATTATTTTTTGAATAATTTACTATAGAAAAGGCAATCCCTGGCGCACATAAAATTTGTGACAGTTGAAAATTATTTTTTGAATAATTTACTATAGAAAAGTCAATCCCTGGCGCAATTAAAATTTGTGACAGTATAAAATTATTTTTTGAATAATTTACTATAGAAAAGTCAATCCCTGGCGCAATTAAAATTTGCGACAGTATAAAATTATTTTTTGAATAATTTACTATAGAAAAGGCAATCCCTGGCGCACATAAAATTTGCGACAGTATAAAATTAGTTTTTGAAAAATTTACTATATAAAAGGCAATCCCTGGCGTAATTAAAATTTGCGACAGTATAAAATTATTTTTTGAATAATTTACTGTAGAAAAGGCAATCCCTGGCGCAATTAAAATTTGCGACAGTATAAAATTAGTTTTTGAAAAATTTACTATATAAAAGGCAATCCCTGGCGCAATTAAAATTTGCGACAGTATAAAATTAGTTTTTGAAAAATTTACTATATAAAAGGCAATCCCTGGCGTAATTAAAATTTGTGACAGTAGAAAATTAGTTTTTGAATAATTTACTATAGAAAAGGCAATCCCTGGCGCAATTAAAATTTGTGACAGTATAAAATTAGTTTTTGAATAATTTACTATATAAAAGGCAATCCCTGGCGTAATTAAAATTTGCGACAGTATAAAATTATTTTTTGAATAATTTACTGTAGAAAAGGCAATCCCTGGCGCAATTAAAATTTGCGACAGTATAAAATTAGTTTTTGAAAAATTTACTATATAAAAGGCAATCCCTGGCGCAATTAAAATTTGCGACAGTATAAAATTAGTTTTTGAAAAATTTACTATAGAAAAGGCAATCCCTGGCGCAATTAAAATTTGCGACAGTATAAAATTAGTTTTTGAAAAATTTACTATATAAAAGGCAATCCCTGGCGTAATTAAATTTTGCGACAGTATAAAATTAGTTTTTGAATAATTTACTATAGAAAAGTCAATCCCTGGCGTAATTAAAATTTGCGACAGTATAAAATTAGTTTTTGAATAATTTACTATATAAAAGGCAATCCCTGGCGTAATTAAAATTTGCGACAGTATAAAATTATTTTTTGAATAATTTACTGTAGAAAAGGCAATCCCTGGGATATTTAAAATTTGCGACAGTAGAAAATTAGTTTTTGAAAAATTTACTATATAAAAGGCAATCCCTGGCGCAATTAAAATTTGTGACAGTATAAAATTATTTTTTGAATAATTTACTATAGAAAAGGCAATCCCTGGCGCAATTAAAATTTGTGACAGTAGAAAATTAGTTTTTGAATAATTTACTATATAAAAGGCAATCCCTGGCGCAATTAAAATTTGTGACAGTAGAAAATTAGTTTTTGAATAATTTACTATAGAAAAGGCAATCCCTGGCGCACATAAAATTTGCGAGAGTATAAAATTAGTTTTTGAAAAATTTACTATATAAAAGGCAATCCCTGGCGTAATTAAAATTTGCGACAGTATAAAATTATTTTTTGAATAATTTACTATAGAAAAGGCAATCCCTGGCGTAATTAAAATTTGCGACAGTAGAAAATTATTTTTTGAATAATTTACTATATAAAAGGCAATCCCTGGCGCACATAAAATTTGCGACAGTATAAAATTATTTTTTGAATAATTTACTATAGAAAAGGCAATCCCTGGCGCAATTAAAATTTGTGACAGTAGAAAATTAGTTTTTGAATAATTTACTATAGAAAAGGCAATCCCTGGCGCAATTAAAATTTGTGACAGTATAAAATTAGTTTTTGAATAATTTACTATATAAAAGGCAATCCTTGGCGCAATTAAAATTTGTGACAGTTGAAAATTATTTTTTGAATAATTTACTATAGAAAAGTCAATCCCTGGCGCAATTAAAATTTGCGACAGTATAAAATTATTTTTTGAATAATTTACTATAGAAAAGGCAATCCCTGGGATATTTAAAATTTGCGACAGTAGAAAATTATTTTTTGAATAATTTACTGTAGAAAAGGCAATCCCTGGGATATTTAAAATTTGCGACAGTATAAAATTATTTTTTGAATAATTTACTGTAGAAAAGGCAATCCCTGGCGCACATAAAATTTGTGACAGTAGAAAATTATTTTTTGAATAATTTACTATAGAAAAGGCAATCCCTGGCGCAATTAAAATTTGTGACAGTTGAAAATTATTTTTTGAATAATTTACTATAGAAAAGGCAATCCCTGGCGCAATTAAAATTTGTGACAGTTGAAAATTATTTTTTGAATAATTTACTATAGAAAAGGCAATCCCTGGCGCAATTAAAATTTGCGACAGTATAAAATTAGTTTTTGAAAAATTTACTGTAGAAAAGGCAATCCCTGGCGCAATTAAAATTTGTGACAGTTGAAAATTAGTTTTTGAATAATTTACTATATAAAAGGCAATCCCTGGCGTAATTAAAATTTGCGACAGTATAAAATTAGTTTTTGAAAAATTTACTATAGAAAAGGCAATCCCTGGGATATTTAAAATTTGCGACAGTATAAAATTATTTTTTGAAAAATTTACTATAGAAAAGGCAATCCCTGGCGCACATAAAATTTGCGACAGTAGAAAATTATTTTTTGAATAATTTACTATATAAAAGGCAATCCCTGGCGTAATTAAAATTTGCGACAGTATAAAATTAGTTTTTGAAAAATTTACTATAGAAAAGGCAATCCCTGGCGCAATTAAAATTTGCGACAGTATAAAATTAGTTTTTGAATAATTTACTATAGAAAAGTCAATCCCTGGCGCAATTAAAATTTGTGACAGTTGAAAATTATTTTTTGAATAATTTACTATAGAAAAGGCAATCCCTGGCGTAATTAAAATTTGCGACAGTATAAAATTATTTTTTGAATAATTTACTATAGAAAAGGCAATCCCTGGCGCAATTAAAATTTGCGACAGTATAAAATTATTTTTTGAATAATTTACTATAGAAAAGTCAATCCCTGGCGCAATTAAAATTTGCGATAGTAAATTATTCAAAAAATAATTTTCAACTGTCGCAAATTTTAAATATCCCAGGGATTGCCTTTTCTACAGTAAATTATTCAAAAAATAATTTTCTACAGTATAAAATTAGTTTTTGAATAATTTACTATAGAAAAGGCAATCCCTGGGATATTTAAAATTTGCGACAGTAGAAAATTATTTTTTGAATAATTTACTATAGAAAAGTCAATCCCTGGCGCAATTAAAATTTGTGACAGTAGAAAATTATTTTTTGAATAATTTACTGTAGAAAAGGCAATCCCTGGCGTAATTAAAATTTGCGACAGTATAAAATTAGTTTTTGAAAAATTTACTATATAAAAGGCAATCCCTGGCGCAATTAAAATTTGCGACAGTATAAAATTAGTTTTTGAAAAATTTACTATAGAAAAGGCAATCCCTGGCGCACATAAAATTTGTGACAGTTGAAAATTATTTTTTGAATAATTTACTATAGAAAAGTCAATCCCTGGCGCAATTAAAATTTGTGACAGTATAAAATTATTTTTTGAATAATTTACTATAGAAAAGTCAATCCCTGGCGCAATTAAAATTTGCGACAGTATAAAATTATTTTTTGAATAATTTACTATAGAAAAGGCAATCCCTGGCGCACATAAAATTTGCGACAGTAAAAAATTATTTTTTGAATAATTTACTATAGAAAAGTCAATCCCTGGCGCAATTAAAATTTGTGACAGTATAAAATTATTTTTTGAATAATTTACTATAGAAAAGTCAATCCCTGGGATATTTAAAATTTGCGACAGTATAAAATTAGTTTTTGAAAAATTTACTATATAAAAGGCAATCCCTGGCGTAATTAAAATTTGCGACAGTATAAAATTATTTTTTGAATAATTTACTATAGAAAAGGCAATCCCTGGCGCAATTAAAATTTGCGACAGTAGAAAATTAGTTTTTGAATAATTTACTATAGAAAAGGCAATCCCTGGCGCACATAAAATTTGTGACAGTTGAAAATTATTTTTTGAATAATTTACTGTAGAAAAGGCAATCCCTGGGATATTTAAAATTTGCGACAGTAGAAAATTATTTTTTGAATAATTTACTATAGAAAAGGCAATCCCTGGCGCAATTAAAATTTGCGACAGTAGAAAATTAGTTTTTGAATAATTTACTATAGAAAAGGCAATCCCTGGCGCACATAAAATTTGTGACAGTTGAAAATTATTTTTTGAATAATTTACTATAGAAAAGGCAATCCCTGGCGCACATAAAATTTGTGACAGTAGAAAATTATTTTTTGAATAATTTACTATAGAAAAGGCAATCCCTGGCGCAATTAAAATTTGCGACAGTAGAAAATTATTTTTTGAATAATTTACTATAGAAAAGGCAATCCCTGGCGCAATTAAAATTTGTGACAGTTGAAAATTATTTTTTGAATAATTTACTATAGAAAAGGCAATCCCTGGCGCACATAAAATTTGCGACAGTATAAAATTAGTTTTTGAAAAATTTACTATATAAAAGGCAATCCCTGGCGTAATTAAAATTTGCGACAGTATAAAATTATTTTTTGAATAATTTACTATAGAAAAGGCAATCCCTGGCGCAATTAAAATTTGCGACAGTATAAAATTAGTTTTTGAAAAATTTACTATATAAAAGGCAATCCCTGGCGTAATTAAAATTTGCGACAGTAGAAAATTATTTTTTGAATAATTTACTATAGAAAAGGCAATCCCTGGCGCAATTAAAATTTGTGACAGTTGAAAATTATTTTTTGAATAATTTACTATAGAAAAGGCAATCCCTGGCGCAATTAAAATTTGCGACAGTAGAAAATTAGTTTTTGAATAATTTACTATAGAAAAGGCAATCCCTGGCGCACATAAAATTTGTGACAGTTGAAAATTATTTTTTGAATAATTTACTGTAGAAAAGGCAATCCCTGGGATATTTAAAATTTGCGACAGTATAAAATTATTTTTTGAATAATTTACTATAGAAAAGGCAATCCCTGGCGCAATTAAAATTTGCGACAGTAGAAAATTATTTTTTGAATAATTTACTATAGAAAAGGCAATCCCTGGCGCAATTAAAATTTGCGACAGTAGAAAATTATTTTTTGAATAATTTACTATAGAAAAGGCAATCCCTGGCGTAATTAAAATTTGCGACAGTATAAAATTATTTTTTGAATAATTTACTATAGAAAAGGCAATCCCTGGCGCAATTAAAATTTGTGACAGTTGAAAATTATTTTTTGAATAATTTACTATAGAAAAGGCAATCCCTGGCGCAATTAAAATTTGTGACAGTTGAAAATTATTTTTTGAATAATTTACTATAGAAAAGGCAATCCCTGGCGCACATAAAATTTGTGACAGTTGAAAATTATTTTTTGAATAATTTACTGTAGAAAAGGCAATCCCTGGGATATTTAAAATTTGCGACAGTATAAAATTAGTTTTTGAAAAATTTACTATATAAAAGGCAATCCCTGGCGTAATTAAAATTTGCGACAGTATAAAATTATTTTTTGAATAATTTACTATAGAAAAGGCAATCCCTGGCGCACATAAAATTTGTGACAGTTGAAAATTATTTTTTGAATAATTTACTGTAGAAAAGGCAATCCCTGGGATATTTAAAATTTGCGACAGTATAAAATTAGTTTTTGAAAAATTTACTATATAAAAGGCAATCCCTGGCGTAATTAAAATTTGCGACAGTATAAAATTATTTTTTGAATAATTTACTATAGAAAAGGCAATCCCTGGCGCAATTAAAATTTGTGACAGTAGAAAATTATTTTTTGAATAATTTACTATAGAAAAGGCAATCCCTGGCGCAATTAAAATTTGCGACAGTAGAAAATTAGTTTTTGAAAAATTTACTATATAAAAGGCAATCCCTGGGATATTTAAAATTTGCGACAGTAAAAAATTATTTTTTGAATAATTTACTATAGAAAAGTCAATCCCTGGCGCAATTAAAATTTGTGACAGTTGAAAATTAGTTTTTGAAAAATTTACTGTAGAAAAGGCAATCCCTGGCGCACATAAAATTTGCGACAGTAAAAAATTATTTTTTGAATAATATACTATAGAAAAGGCAATCCCTGGCGTAATTAAAATTTGCGACAGTATAAAATTAGTTTTTGAATAATTTACTATAGAAAAGGCAATCCCTGGCGCAATTAAAATTTGTGACAGTTGAAAATTATTTTTTGAATAATTTACTGTAGAAAAGGCAATCCCTGGCGCAATTAAAATTTGTGACAGTAGAAAATTATTTTTTGAATAATTTGCTATAGAAAAGGCAATCCCTGGCGTAATTAAAATTTGCGACAGTATAAAATTAGTTTTTGAATAATTTACTATAGAAAAGGCAATCCCTGGCGCAATTAAAATTTGTGACAGTTGAAAATTATTTTTTGAATAATTTACTGTAGAAAAGGCAATCCCTGGGATATTTAAAATTTGTGACAGTAGAAAATTATTTTTTGAATAATTTACTATAGAAAAGGCAATCCCTGGCGCAATTAAAATTTGTGACAGTTGAAAATTATTTTTTGAATAATTTACTATAGAAAAGGCAATCCCTGGCGCAATTAAAATTTGCGACAGTAAAAAATTATTTTTTGAATAATTTACTATAGAAAAGTCAATCCCTGGCGCAATTAAAATTTGTGACAGTTGAAAATTAGTTTTTGAAAAATTTACTGTAGAAAAGGCAATCCCTGGCGCACATAAAATTTGCGACAGTAAAAAATTATTTTTTGAATAATTTACTATAGAAAAGGCAATCCCTGGCGTAATTAAAATTTGCGACAGTATAAAATTAGTTTTTGAATAATTTACTATAGAAAAGGCAATCCCTGGCGCAATTAAAATTTGTGACAGTTGAAAATTATTTTTTGAATAATTTACTGTAGAAAAGGCAATCCCTGGCGCAATTAAAATTTGTGACAGTAGAAAATTATTTTTTGAATAATTTACTATAGAAAAGGCAATCCCTGGCGTAATTAAAATTTGCGACAGTAGAAAATTATTTTTTGAATAATTTACTGTAGAAAAGGCAATCCCTGGGATATTTAAAATTTGCGACAGTAGAAAATTATTTTTTGAATAATTTACTATAGAAAAGGCAATCCCTGGCGCAATTAAAATTTGCGACAGTATAAAATTATTTTTTGAATAATTTACTATAGAAAAGGCAATCCCTGGCGCAATTAAAATTTGCGACAGTATAAAATTATTTTTTGAATAATTTACTATAGAAAAGGCAATCCCTGGCGTAATTAAAATTTGCGACAGTAGAAAATTATTTTTTGAATAATTTACTGTAGAAAAGGCAATCCCTGGGATATTTAAAATTTGCGACAGTAGAAAATTATTTTTTGAATAATTTACTGTAGAAAAGGCAATCCCTGGGATATTTAAAATTTGCGACAGTATAAAATTAGTTTTTGAAAAATTTACTATATAAAAGGCAATCCCTGGCGCAATTAAAATTTGCGACAGTATAAAATTAGTTTTTGAAAAATTTACTATATAAAAGGCAATCCCTGGCGTAATTAAAATTTGCGACAGTATAAAATTATTTTTTGAATAATTTACTATAGAAAAGGCAATCCCTGGCGCACATAAAATTTGCGACAGTATAAAATTAGTTTTTGAAAAATTTACTATAGAAAAGGCAATCCCTGGCGCACATAAAATTTGCGACAGTATAAAATTAGTTTTTGAAAAATTTACTATATAAAAGGCAATCCCTGGCGTAATTAAAATTTGCGACAGTATAAAATTATTTTTTGAATAATTTACTATAGAAAAGGCAATCCCTGGCGCAATTAAAATTTGTGACAGTATAAAATTAGTTTTTGAATAATTTACTATAGAAAAGGCAATCCCTGGCGCAATTAAAATTTGCGACAGTATAAAATTATTTTTTGAATAATTTACTATAGAAAAGTCAATCCCTGGCGCACATAAAATTTGCGACAGTAAAAAATTATTTTTTGAATAATTTACTATAGAAAAGTCAATCCCTGGCGCAATTAAAATTTGTGACAGTTGAAAATTATTTTTTGAATAATTTACTATAGAAAAGGCAATCCCTGGCGCACATAAAATTTGCGACAGTATAAAATTATTTTTTGAATAATTTACTATAGAAAAGGCAATCCCTGGCGCAATTAAAATTTGCGACAGTAGAAAATTATTTTTTGAATAATTTACTATAGAAAAGGCAATCCCTGGCGCAATTAAAATTTGCGACAGTATAAAATTAGTTTTTGAAAAATTTACTATATAAAAGGCAATCCCTGGCGTAATTAAAATTTGCGACAGTATAAAATTAGTTTTTGAAAAATTTACTATATAAAAGGCAATCCCTGGCGTAATTAAAATTTGCGACAGTATAAAATTATTTTTTGAATAATTTACTATAGAAAAGGCAATCCCTGGCGCACATAAAATTTGCGACAGTATAAAATTAGTTTTTGAAAAATTTACTATAGAAAAGGCAATCCCTGGCGCACATAAAATTTGCGACAGTATAAAATTAGTTTTTGAAAAATTTACTATATAAAAGGCAATCCCTGGCGTAATTAAAATTTGCGACAGTATAAAATTATTTTTTGAATAATTTACTATAGAAAAGGCAATCCCTGGCGCAATTAAAATTTGCGACAGTAGAAAAATTATTTTTTGAATAATTTACTATAGAAAAGGCAATCCCTGGCGCAATTAAAATTTGTGACAGTTGAAAATTATTTTTTGAATAATTTACTATAGAAAAGGCAATCCCTGGCGCAATTAAAATTTGTGACAGTTGAAAATTATTTTTTGAATAATTTACTATAGAAAATGCAATCCCTGGCGCAATTAAAATTTGCGACAGTAGAAAATTATTTTTTGAATAATTTACTATAGAAAAGGTAATCCCTGGCGCACATAAAATTTGTGACAGTATAAAATTAGTTTTTGAAAAATTTACTATATAAAAGGCAATCCCTGGCGCACATAAAATTTGCGACAGTGGAAAATTATTTTTTGAATAATTTACTATAGAAAAGGCAATCCCTGGCGCAATTAAAATTTGTGACAGTTGAAAATTATTTTTTGAATAATTTACTATAGAAAAGGCAATCCCTGGCGCACATTAAAATTTGCGACAGTATAAAATTAGTTTTTGAAAAATTTACTGTAGAAAAGGCAATCCCTGGCGTAATTAAAATTTGCGACAGTAGAAAATTATTTTTTGAATAATTTACTGTAGAAAAGGCAATCCCTGGCGCAATTAAATTTGTGACAGTTGAAAATTATTTTTTGAATAATTTACTATAGAAAAGGCAATCCCTGGCGCAATTAAAATTTGTGACAGTATAAAATTAGTTTTTGAATAATTTACTATAGAAAAGGCAATCCCTGGGATATTTAAAATTTGCGACAGTAGAAAATTAGTTTTTGAATAATTTACTATAGAAAAGGCAATCCCTGGCGCACATAAAATTTGCGACAGTAGAAAATTATTTTTTGAATAATTTACTATAGAAAAGGCAATCCCTGGCGCAATTAAAATTTGTGACAGTTGAAAATTATTTTTGAATAATTTACTATAGAAAAGGCAATCCCTGGCGCAATTAAAATTTGTGACAGTTGAAAAATATTTTTTGAATAATTTACTATAGAAAAGGCAATCCCTGGCGCACATAAAATTTGCGACAGTATAAAATTAGTTTTTGAAAAATTTACTGTAGAAAAGGCAATCCCTGGCGTAATTAAAATTTGCGACAGTAGAAAATTATTTTTTGAATAATTTACTATAGAAAAGGCAATCCCTGGCGCAATTAAAATTTGCGACAGTAGAAAATTATTTTTTGAATAATTTACTATAGAAAAGGCAATCCCTGGCGCACATAAAATTTGTGACAGTATAAAATTAGTTTTTGAAAAATTTACTATATAAAAGGCAATCCCTGGCGCACATAAAATTTGCGACAGTTGAAAATTATTTTTTGAATAATTTACTATAGAAAAGGCAATCCCTGGCGCAATTAAAATTTGTGACAGTTAAAAATTATTTTTTGAATAATTTACTATAGAAAAGGCAATCCTGGCGCACATAAAATTTGCGACAGTATAAAATTAGTTTTTGAAAAATTTACTGTAGAAAAGGCAATCCCTGGCGTAATTAAAATTGCGACAGTAGAAAATTAGTTTTTGAATAATTTACTATAGAAAAGGCAATCCCTGGCGCACATAAAATTTGCGACAGTTGAAAATTATTTTTTGAATAATTTACTATAGAAAAGGCAATCCCTGGCGCAATTAAAATTTGTGACAGTTGAAAATTATTTTTTGAATAATTTACTATAGAAAAGGCAATCCCTGGCGCACATAAAATTTGCGACAGTATAAAATTAGTTTTTGAAAAATTTACTGTAGAAAAGGCAATCCCTGGCGTAATTAAAATTTGCGACAGTAGAAAATTATTTTTTGAATAATTTACTATAGAAAAGTCAATCCCTGGCGCACATAAAATTTGCGACAGTATAAAATTATTTTTTGAATAATTTACTATAGAAAAGGCAATCCCTGGCGTAATTAAAATTTGCGACAGTATAAAATTAGTTTTTGAAAAATTTACTATATAAAAGGCAATCCCTGGCGCAATTAAAATTTGTGACAGTAGAAAATTAGTTTTTGAAAAATTTACTATATAAAAGGCAATCCCTGGCGTAATTAAAATTTGTGACAGTTGAAAATTATTTTTTGAATAATTTACTATAGAAAAGGCAATCCCTGGCGCAATTAAAATTTGTGACAGTAGAAAATTAGTTTTTGAATAATTTACTATAGAAAAGGCAATCCCTGGCGCACATAAAATTTGCGACAGTATAAAATTAGTTTTTGAATAATTTACTATAGAAAAGGCAATCCCTGGCGCAATTAAAATTTGTGACAGTTGAAAATTATTTTTTGAATAATTTACTATAGAAAAGGCAATCCCTGGCGCACATAAAATTTGCGACAGTATAAAATTAGTTTTTGAAAAATTTACTGTAGAAAAGGCAATCCCTGGCGTAATTAAAATTTGCGACAGTAGAAAATTATTTTTTGAATAATTTACTGTAGAAAAGGCAATCCCTGGCGCAATTAAAATTTGTGACAGTTGAAAATTATTTTTTGAATAATTTACTATAGAAAGGGCAATCCCTGGCGTAATTAAAATTTGCGACAGTAGAAAATTATTTTTTGAATAATTTACTGTAGAAAAGGCAATCCCTGGCGCAATTAAAATTTGCGACAGTATAAAATTAGTTTTTGAATAATTTACTATAGAAAAGGCAATCCCTGGCGCACATAAAATTTGCGACAGTATAAAATTATTTTTTGAATAATTTACTATAGAAAAGTCAATCCCTGGGATATTTAAAATTTGCGACAGTAGAAAATTAGTTTTTGAATAATTTACTATAGAAAAGGCAATCCCTGGCGCACATAAAATTTGCGACAGTAGAAAATTATTTTTTGAATAATTTACTATAGAAAAGGCAATCCCTGGCGCAATTAAAATTTGTGACAGTTGAAAATTATTTTTTGAATAATTTACTATAGAAAAGGCAATCCCTGGCGCAATTAAAATTTGTGACAGTTGAAAATTATTTTTTGAATAATTTACTATAGAAAAGGCAATCCCTGGCGCACATAAAATTTGCGACAGTATAAAATTAGTTTTTGAAAAATTTACTGTAGAAAAGGCAATCCCTGGCGTAATTAAAATTTGCGACAGTAGAAAATTATTTTTTGAATAATTTACTGTAGAAAAGGCAATCCCTGGCGCAATTAAAATTTGTGACAGTTGAAAATTATTTTTTGAATAATTTACTATAGAAAAGGCAATCCCTGGCGTAATTAAAATTTGCGACAGTAGAAAATTATTTTTTGAATAATTTACTGTAGAAAAGGCAATCCCTGGCGCAATTAAAATTTGCGACAGTATAAAATTAGTTTTTGAATAATTTACTATAGAAAAGGCAATACCTGGCGCACATAAAATTTGCGACAGTATAAAATTATTTTTTGAATAATTTACTATAGAAAAGTCAATCCCTGGCGCAATTAAAATTTGCGACAGTATAAAATTAGTTTTTGAATAATTTACTATAGAAAAGGCAATCCCTGGCGCACATAAAATTTGCGACAGTAGAAAATTATTTTTTGAATAATTTACTATAGAAAAGGCAATCCCTGGCGCAATTAAAATTTGTGACAGTTGAAAATTATTTTTTGAATAATTTACTATAGAAAAGGCAATCCCTGGCGCAATTAAAATTTGTGACAGTTGAAAATTATTTTTTGAATAATTTACTATAGAAAAGGCAATCCCTGGCGCACATAAAATTTGCGACAGTATAAAATTAGTTTTTGAAAAATTTACTGTAGAAAAGGCAATCCCTGGCGTAATTAAAATTTGCGACAGTAGAAAATTATTTTTTGAATAATTTACTGTAGAAAAGGCAATCCCTGGGATATTTAAAATTTGCGACAGTAGAAAATTATTTTTTGAATAATTTACTGTAGAAAAGGCAATCCCTGGCGCAATTAAAATTTGTGACAGTAGAAAATTAGTTTTTGAATAATTTACTGTAGAAAAGGCAATCCCTGGCGCAATTAAAATTTGCGACAGTATAAAATTAGTTTTTGAATAATTTACTATAGAAAAGGCAATCCCTGGCGCACATAAAATTTGTGACAGTATAAAATTATTTTTTGAATAATTTACTATAGAAAAGGCAATCCCTGGCGCAATTAAAATTTGCGACAGTAGAAAATTAGTTTTTGAAAAATTTACTATATAAAAGGCAATCCCTGGGATATTTAAAATTTGCGACAGTATAAAATTAGTTTTTGAATAATTTACTATAGAAAAGGCAATCCCTGGGATATTTAAAATTTGCGACAGTATAAAATTAGTTTTTGAATAATTTACTATAGAAAAGGCAATCCCTGGGATATTTAAAATTTGCGACAGTAGAAAATTAGTTTTTGAATAATTTACTATAGAAAAGGCAATCCCTGGCGCACATAAAATTTGTGACAGTTGAAAATTATTTTTTGAATAATTTACTGTAGAAAAGGCAATCCCTGGGATATTTAAAATTTGCGACAGTAGAAAATTATTTTTTGAATAATTTACTATAGAAAAGTCAATCCCTGGCGCACATAAAATTTGCGACAGTAAAAAATTATTTTTTGAATAATTTACTATAGAAAAGGCAATCCCTGGCGCACATAAAATTTGCGACAGTATAAAATTAGTTTTTGAATAATTTACTATAGAAAAGGCAATCCCTGGCGCAATTAAAATTTGTGACAGTTGAAAATTATTTTTTGAATAATTTACTATAGAAAAGGCAATCCCTGGCGCACATAAAATTTGCGACAGTATAAAATTAGTTTTTGAAAAATTTACTGTAGAAAAGGCAATCCCTGGCGTAATTAAAATTTGCGACAGTAGAAAATTATTTTTTGAATAATTTACTGTAGAAAAGGCAATCCCTGGCGCAATTAAAATTTGTGACAGTTGAAAATTATTTTTTGAATAATTTACTATAGAAAAGGCAATCCCTGGCGTAATTAAAATTTGCGACAGTAGAAAATTATTTTTTGAATAATTTACTGTAGAAAAGGCAATCCCTGGCGCAATTAAAATTTGCGACAGTATAAAATTAGTTTTTGAATAATTTACTATAGAAAAGGCAATCCCTGGCGCACATAAAATTTGCGACAGTAGAAAATTAGTTTTTGAATAATTTACTATAGAAAAGGCAATCCCTGGGATATTTAAAATTTGCGACAGTATAAAATTAGTTTTTGAATAATTTACTATAGAAAAGGCAATCCCTGGGATATTTAAAATTTGCGACAGTAGAAAATTAGTTTTTGAATAATTTACTATAGAAAAGGCAATCCCTGGCGCACATAAAATTTGCGACAGTAGAAAATTATTTTTTGAATAATTTACTATAGAAAAGGTAATCCCTGGCGCAATTAAAATTTGTGACAGTTGAAAATTATTTTTTGAATAATTTACTATAGAAAAGGCAATCCCTGGCGCAATTAAAATTTGTGACAGTTGAAAATTATTTTTTGAATAATTTACTATAGAAAAGGCAATCCCTGGCGCACATAAAATTTGCGACAGTATAAAATTAGTTTTTGAATAATTTACTATAGAAAAGGCAATCCCTGGCGCAATTAAAATTTGCGACAGTTGAAAATTATTTTTTGAATAATTTACTATAGAAAAGGCAATCCCTGGCGCAATTAAAATTTGTGACAGTTGAAAATTATTTTTTGAATAATTTACTATAGAAAAGGCAATCCCTGGCGCACATAAAATTTGCGACAGTATAAAATTAGTTTTTGAAAAATTTACTGTAGAAAAGGCAATCCCTGGCGTAATTAAAATTTGCGACAGTATAAAATTATTTTTTGAATAATTTACTATAGAAAAGTCAATCCCTGGCGCACATAAAATTTGCGACAGTATAAAATTATTTTTTGAATAATTTACTATAGAAAAGGCAATCCCTGGCGTAATTAAAATTTGCGACAGTATAAAATTAGTTTTTGAAAAATTTACTATATAAAAGGCAATCCCTGGCGCAATTAAAATTTGTGACAGTAGAAAATTAGTTTTTGAAAAATTTACTATATAAAAGGCAATCCCTGGCGTAATTAAAATTTGTGACAGTTGAAAATTATTTTTTGAATAATTTACTATAGAAAAGGCAATCCCTGGCGCAATTAAAATTTGTGACAGTAGAAAATTAGTTTTTGAATAATTTACTATAGAAAAGGCAATCCCTGGCGCACATAAAATTTGCGACAGTATAAAATTAGTTTTTGAATAATTTACTATAGAAAAGGCAATCCCTGGCGCAATTAAAATTTGTGACAGTTGACAATTATTTTTTGAATAATTTACTATAGAAAAGGCAATCCCTGGCGCACATAAAATTTGCGACAGTATAAAATTAGTTTTTGAAAAATTTACTGTAGAAAAGGCAATCCCTGGCGTAATTAAAATTTGCGACAGTAGAAAATTATTTTTTGAATAATTTACTGTAGAAAAGGCAATCCCTGGCGTAATTAAAATTTGCGACAGTTGAAAATTATTATTATAGTAAATTATTCAAAAAATAATTTTCAACTGTCACAAATTTTAATTGCGCCAGGGATTGCCTTTTCTATAGTAAATTATTCAAAAAATAATTTTCTACTGTCGCAAATTTTATGTGCGCCAGGGATTGCCTTTTCTATAGTAAATTATTCAAAAACTAATTTTCTACTATCGCAAATTTTAAATATCCCAGGGATTGACTTTTCTATAGTAAATTATTCAAAAAATAATTTTATACTGTCGCAAATTTTAAATATCCCAGGGATTGCCTTTTCTATAGTAAATTATTCAAAAACTAATTTTATACTGTCGCAAATTTTAATTGCGCCAGGGATTGCCTTTTCTATAGTAAATTATTCAAAAAATAATTTTCTACTGTCGCAAATTTTAAATATCCCAGGGATTGCCTTTTATATAGTAAATTATTCAAAAAATAATTTTATACTGTCACAAATTTTATGTGCGCCAGGGATTGCCTTTTCTATAGTAAATTATTCAAAAACTAATTTTCTACTGTCGCAAATTTTAAATATCCCAGGGATTGCCTTTTATATAGTAAATTATTCAAAAAATAATTTTTTACTGTCGCAAATTTTATGTGCGCCAGGGATTGCCTTTTCTATAGTAAATTATTCAAAAAATAATTTTCAACTGTCACAAATTTTAATTGCGCCAGGGATTGCCTTTTCTATAGTAAATTATTCAAAAAATAATTTTCAACTGTCACAAATTTTAATTGCGCCAGGGATTGCCTTTTCTATAGTAAATTATTCAAAAACTAATTTTATACTGTCGCAAATTTTAATTGCGCCAGGGATTGCCTTTTCTACAGTAAATTATTCAAAAACTAATTTTCTACTGTCACAAATTTTAATTGCGCCAGGGATTGCCTTTTCTATAGTAAATTATTCAAAAAATAATTTTTTACTGTCGCAAATTTTAATTGCGCCAGGGATTGCCTTTTCTATAGTAAATTTTTCAAAAACTAATTTTATACTGTCGCAAATTTTATGTGCGCCAGGGATTGCCTTTTCTATAGTAAATTATTCAAAAAATAATTTTTTACTGTCGCAAATTTTAATTGCGCCAGGGATTGCCTTTTCTATAGTAAATTATTCAAAAAATAATTTTCTACTGTCGCAAATTTTAATTGCGCCAGGGATTGCCTTTTCTATAGTAAATTATTCAAAAAATAATTTTATACTGTCGCAAATTTTATGTGCGCCAGGGATTGCCTTTTCTACAGTAAATTATTCAAAAAATAATTTTCAACTGTCACAAATTTTAATTGCGCCAGGGATTGCCTTTTCTACAGTAAATTATTCAAAAAATAATTTTCAACTGTCGCAAATTTTAAATATCCCAGGGATTGCCTTTTCTACAGTAAATTATTCAAAAAATAATTTTTTACTGTCGCAAATTTTAAATATCCCAGGGATTGCCTTTTCTATAGTAAATTTTTCAAAAACTAATTTTCTACTGTCGCAAATTTTAAATATCCCAGGGATTGCCTTTTCTATAGTAAATTATTCAAAAACTAATTTTCAACTGTCGCAAATTTTAAATATCCCAGGGATTGCCTTTTCTACAGTAAATTATTCAAAAAATAATTTTTTACTGTCGCAAATTTTAAATATCCCAGGGATTGCCTTTTCTATAGTAAATTTTTCAAAACTAATTTTCTACTGTCGCAAATTTTAATTACGCCAGGGATTGCCTTTTATATAGTAAATTATTCAAAAACTAATTTTATACTGTCACAAATTTTAATTGCGCCAGGGATTGCCTTTTCTATAGTAAATTATTCAAAAAATAATTTTCAACTGTCACAAATTTTAATTGCGCCAGGGATTGCCTTTTATATAGTAAATTTTTCAAAAAATAATTTTATACTGTCGCAAATTTTAAATATCCCAGGGATTGCCTTTTCTATAGTAAATTATTCAAAAAATAATTTTCTACTGTCGCAAATTTTATGTGCGCCAGGGATTGCCTTTTCTATAGTAAATTATTCAAAAAATAATTTTCTACTGTCGCAAATTTTAAATATCCCAGGGATTGCCTTTTCTATAGTAAATTATTCAAAAAATAATTTTTTACTGTCGCAAATTTTATGTGCGCCAGGGATTGCCTTTTCTATAGTAAATTATTCAAAAAATAATTTTCAACTGTCACAAATTTTAATTGCGCCAGGGATTGCCTTTTCTATAGTAAATTATTCAAAAAATAATTTTCAACTGTCACAAATTTTAATTGCGCCAGGGATTGACTTTTCTACAGTAAATTATTCAAAAAATAATTTTATACTGTCGCAAATTTTAAATATCCCAGGGATTGCCTTTTCTATAGTAAATTTTTCAAAAACTAATTTTCTACTGTCGCAAATTTTAATTACGCCAGGGATTGCCTTTTATATAGTAAATTATTCAAAAACTAATTTTATACTGTCACAAATTTTAATTGCGCCAGGGATTGCCTTTTCTATAGTAAATTATTCAAAAAATAATTTTCAACTGTCACAAATTTTAATTGCGCCAGGGATTGCCTTTTATATAGTAAATTTTTCAAAAAATAATTTTATACTGTCGCAAATTTTAATTGCGCCAGGGATTGCCTTTTCTATAGTAAATTATTCAAAAAATAATTTTCTACTGTCGCAAATTTTAATTGCGCCAGGGATTGCCTTTTCTATAGTAAATTTTTCAAAAAATAATTTTATACTGTCACAAATTTTAATTGCGCCAGGGATTGCCTTTTATATAGTAAATTTTTCAAAAAATAATTTTATACTGTCGCAAATTTTAATTGCGCCAGGGATTGCCTTTTCTATAGTAAATTATTCAAAAACTAATTTTCTACTGTCGCAAATTTTAAATATCCCAGGGATTGCCTTTTCTATAGTAAATTATTCAAAAACTAATTTTATACTGTCGCAAATTTTAAATATCCCAGGGATTGCCTTTTCTATAGTAAATTATTCAAAAACTAATTTTATACTGTCGCAAATTTTAAATATCCCAGGGATTGCCTTTTCTATAGTAAATTATTCAAAAAATAATTTTATACTGTCGCAAATTTTAAATATCCCAGGGATTGCCTTTTCTATAGTAAATTATTCAAAAACTAATTTTATACTGTCGCAAATTTTAATTGCGCCAGGGATTGCCTTTTATATAGTAAATTTTTCAAAAACTAATTTTATACTGTCACAAATTTTATGTGCGCCAGGGATTGCCTTTTCTATAGTAAATTTTTCAAAAATTAATTTTCTACTGTCGCAAATTTTAAATATCCCAGGGATTGCCTTTTCTATAGTAAATTATTCAAAAACTAATTTTATACTGTCGCAAATTTTAATTGCGCCAGGGATTGCCTTTTCTATAGTAAATTATTCAAAAACTAATTTTATACTGTCGCAAATTTTAAATATCCCAGGGATTGCCTTTTCTACAGTAAATTATTCAAAAAATAATTTTCTACTGTCGCAAATTTTATGTGCGCCAGGGATTGCCTTTTCTATAGTAAATTATTCAAAAAATAATTTTCAACTGTCACAAATTTTATGTGCGCCAGGGATTGCCTTTTCTATAGTAAATTATTCAAAAACTAATTTTCTACTGTCACAAATTTTAATTGCGCCAGGGATTGCCTTTTATATAGTAAATTTTTCAAAAAATAATTTTATACTGTCGCAAATTTTAATTGCGCCAGGGATTGCCTTTTATATAGTAAATTTTTCAAAAACTAATTTTATACTGTCGCAAATTTTAAATATCCCAGGGATTGCCTTTTCTATAGTAAATTATTCAAAAAATAATTTTCTACTGTCGCAAATTTTATGTGCGCCAGGGATTGCCTTTTCTATAGTAAATTATTCAAAAAATAATTTTCTACTGTCACAAATTTTAATTGCGCCAGGGATTGACTTTTCTATAGTAAATTATTCAAAAAATAATTTTATACTGTCGCAAATTTTAAATATCCCAGGGATTGCCTTTTCTACAGTAAATTATTCAAAAACTAATTTTCTACTGTCGCAAATTTTAATTGCGCCAGGGATTGCCTTTTCTATAGTAAATTATTCAAAAACTAATTTTCTACTGTCGCAAATTTTAATTGCGCCAGGGATTGCCTTTTCTATAGTAAATTTTTCAAAAACTAATTTTCTACTGTCGCAAATTTTAATTGCGCCAGGGATTGCCTTTTCTATAGTAAATTATTCAAAAAATAATTTTCTACTGTCGCAAATTTTAAATATCCCAGGGATTGCCTTTTCTATAGTAAATTATTCAAAAAATAATTTTCTACTGTCGCAAGTTTTAAATATCCCAGGGATTGCCTTTTCTACAGTAAATTATTCAAAAACTAATTTTATACTGTCGCAAATTTTAATTACGCCAGGGATTGCCTTTTATATAGTAAATTTTTCAAAAACTAATTTTATACTGTCGCAAATTTTAATTGCGCCAGGGATTGCCTTTTCTATAGTAAATTATTCAAAAAATAATTTTCAACTGTCACAAATTTTAATTGCGCCAGGGATTGCCTTTTCTATAGTAAATTATTCAAAAAATAATTTTCTACTGTCACAAATTTTAATTGCGCCAGGGATTGCCTTTTCTACAGTAAATTATTCAAAAAATAATTTTCAACTGTCACAAATTTTAATTGCGCCAGGGATTGCCTTTTCTATAGTAAATTATTCAAAAAATAATTTTCTACTGTCGCAAATTTTAATTACGCCAGGGATTGCCTTTTATATAGTAAATTTTTCAAAAACTAATTTTCAACTGTCACAAATTTTAATTGCGCCAGGGATTGCCTTTTCTATAGTAAATTATTCAAAAACTAATTTTCAACTGTCGCAAATTTTAATTGCGCCAGGGATTGCCTTTTCTATAGTAAATTATTCAAAAAATAATTTTCTACTGTCGCAAATTTTAATTGCGCCAGGGATTGCCTTTTCTATAGTAAATTATTCAAAAAATAATTTTCTACTGTCGCAAATTTTAATTGCGCCAGGGATTGCCTTTTCTATAGTAAATTTTTCAAAAACTAATTTTATACTGTCGCAAATTTTAAATATCCCAGGGATTGCCTTTTCTATAGTAAATTATTCAAAAACTAATTTTCTACTGTCACAAATTTTATGTGCGCCAGGGATTGCCTTTTCTATAGTAAATTATTCAAAAACTAATTTTCTACTGTCGCAAATTTTATGTGCGCCAGGGATTGCCTTTTCTATAGTAAATTATTCAAAAAATAATTTTATACTGTCGCAAATTTTAATTGCGCCAGGGATTGCCTTTTCTATAGTAAATTATTCAAAAAATAATTTTCAACTGTCACAAATTTTATGTGCGCCAGGGATTGCCTTTTCTATAGTAAATTATTCAAAAACTAATTTTCAACTGTCACAAATTTTAATTGCGCCAGGGATTGACTTTTCTATAGTAAATTTCTCAAAAACTAATTTTATACTGTCGCAAATTTTAATTGCGCCAGGGATTGCCTTTTATATAGTAAATTATTCAAAAAATAATTTTCTACTGTCGCAAATTTTAAATATCCCAGGGATTGCCTTTTCTATAGTAAATTATTCAAAAACTAATTTTATACTGTCGCAAATTTTAAATATCCCAGGGATTGCCTTTTCTATAGTAAATTATTCAAAAACTAATTTTATACTGTCGCAAATTTTAAATATCCCAGGGATTGCCTTTTCTATAGTAAATTATTCAAAAAATAATTTTATACTGTCGCAAATTTTAAATATCCCAGGGATTGCCTTTTCTATAGTAAATTATTCAAAAAATAATTTTCTACTGTCGCAAATTTTAAATATCCCAGGGATTGCCTTTTCTATAGTAAATTATTCAAAAAATAATTTTATACTGTCGCAAATTTTAATTGCGCCAGGGATTGACTTTTCTATAGTAAATTATTCAAAAAATAATTTTATACTGTCGCAAATTTTAATTGCGCCAGGGATTGCCTTTTCTATAGTAAATTATTCAAAAAATAATTTTCTACTGTCGCAAATTTTAATTGCGCCAGGGATTGCCTTTTCTATAGTAAATTATTCAAAAAATAATTTTCTACTGTCGCAAATTTTAATTGCGCCAGGGATTGCCTTTTCTATAGTAAATTTTTCAAAAACTAATTTTATACTGTCGCAAATTTTAAATATCCCAGGGATTGCCTTTTCTATAGTAAATTATTCAAAAACTAATTTTCTACTTTCGCAAATTTTAATTACGCCAGGGATTGCCTTTTATATAGTAAATTATTCAAAAACTAATTTTATACTGTCGCAAATTTTAATTACGCCAGGGATTGCCTTTTATATAGTAAATTTTTCAAAAACTAATTTTATACTGTCGCAAATTTTATGTGCGCCAGGGATTGCCTTTTCTATAGTAAATTATTCAAAAAATAATTTTCAACTGTCACAAATTTTATGTGCGCCAGGGATTGCCTTTTCTATAGTAAATTATTCAAAAACTAATTTTCAACTGTCACAAATTTTAATTGCGCCAGGGATTGACTTTTCTATAGTAAATTTTTCAAAAACTAATTTTATACTGTCGCAAATTTTAATTGCGCCAGGGATTGCCTTTTATATAGTAAATTATTCAAAAAATAATTTTCTACTGTCGCAAATTTTAAATATCCCAGGGATTGCCTTTTCTATAGTAAATTATTCAAAAACTAATTTTATACTGTCGCAAATTTTAAATATCCCAGGGATTGCCTTTTCTATAGTAAATTATTCAAAAACTAATTTTATACTGTCGCAAATTTTAAATATCCCAGGGATTGCCTTTTCTATAGTAAATTATTCAAAAAATAATTTTATACTGTCGCAAATTTTAAATATCCCAGGGATTGCCTTTTCTATAGTAAATTATTCAAAAAATAATTTTCTACTGTCGCAAATTTTAAATATCCCAGGGATTGCCTTTTCTATAGTAAATTATTCAAAAAATAATTTTATACTGTCGCAAATTTTAATTGCGCCAGGGATTGACTTTTCTATAGTAAATTATTCAAAAAATAATTTTATACTGTCGCAAATTTTAATTGCGCCAGGGATTGCCTTTTCTATAGTAAATTATTCAAAAAATAATTTTCTACTGTCGCAAATTTTAATTGCGCCAGGGATTGCCTTTTCTATAGTAAATTATTCAAAAAATAATTTTCTACTGTCGCAAATTTTAATTGCGCCAGGGATTGCCTTTTCTATAGTAAATTTTTCAAACACTAATTTTATACTGTCGCAAATTTTAAATATCCCAGGGATTGCCTTTTCTATAGTAAATTATTCAAAAACTAATTTTATACTGTCACAAATTTTAATTGCGCCAGGGATTGCCTTTTCTACAGTAAATTATTCAAAAAATAATTTTCAACTGTCACAAATTTTAATTGCGCCAGGGATTGCCTTTTCTATAGTAAATTATTCAAAAAATAATTTTCTACTGTCGCAAATTTTAATTACGCCAGGGATTGCCTTTTATATAGTAAATTTTTCAAAAACTAATTTTCTACTGTCGCAAATTTTATGTGCGCCAGGGATTGACTTTTCTATAGTAAATTATTCAAAAAATAATTTTATACTGTCGCAAATTTTAAATATCCCAGGGATTGCCTTTTCTATAGTAAATTATTCAAAAAATAATTTTCTACTGTCGCAAATTTTAAATATCCCAGGGATTGCCTTTTCTATAGTAAATTATTAAAAAAATAATTTTATACTGTCGCAAATTTTAATTGCGCCAGGGATTGCCTTTTCTATAGTAAATTATTCAAAAACTAATTTTCAACTGTCGCAAATTTTAATTGCGCCAGGGATTGCCTTTTCTATAGTAAATTATTCAAAAAATAATTTTCTACTGTCGCAAATTTTAATTGCGCCAGGGATTGCCTTTTCTATAGTAAATTATTCAAAAAATAATTTTCTACTGTCGCAAATTTTAATTGCGCCAGGGATTGCCTTTTCTATAGTAAATTTTTCAAAAACTAATTTTATACTGTCGCAAATTTTAAATATCCCAGGGATTGCCTTTTCTATAGTAAATTATTCAAAAACTAATTTTATACTGTCACAAATTTTATGTGCGCCAGGGATTGCCTTTTCTATAGTAAATTATTCAAAAACTAATTTTCTACTGTCGCAAATTTTATGTGCGCCAGGGATTGCCTTTTCTATAGTAAATTATTCAAAAAATAATTTTATACTGTCGCAAATTTTAATTGCGCCAGGGATTGCCTTTTCTATAGTAAATTATTCAAAAAATAATTTTCAACTGTCACAAATTTTATGTGCGCCAGGGATTGCCTTTTCTATAGTAAATTATTCAAAAACTAATTTTCAACTGTCACAAATTTTAATTGCGCCAGGGATTGACTTTTCTATAGTAAATTTTTCAAAAACTAATTTTATACTGTCGCAAATTTTAATTGCGCCAGGGATTGCCTTTTATATAGTAAATTATTCAAAAAATAATTTTCTACTGTCGCAAATTTTAAATATCCCAGGGATTGCCTTTTCTATAGTAAATTATTCAAAAACTAATTTTATACTGTCGCAAATTTTAAATATCCCAGGGATTGCCTTTTCTATAGTAAATTATTCAAAAAATAATTTTATACTGTCGCAAATTTTAAATATCCCAGGGATTGCCTTTTCTATAGTAAATTATTCAAAAAATAATTTTCTACTGTCGCAAATTTTAAATATCCCAGGGATTGCCTTTTCTATAGTAAATTATTCAAAAAATAATTTTCAACTGTCACTAATTTTAATTGCGCCAGGGATTGCCTTTTCTATAGTAAATTATTCAAAAAATAATTTTCTACTGTCACAAATTTTAATTGCGCCAGGGATTGCCTTTTCTACAGTAAATTATTCAAAAAATAATTTTCCACTGTCACAAATTTTAATTGCGCCAGGGATTGCCTTTTCTATAGTAAATTATTCAAAAAATAATTTTCTACTGTCGCAAATTTTAATTACGCCAGGGATTGCCTTTTATAAAGTAAATTTTTCAAAAACTAATTTTCAACTGTCACAAATTTTAATTGCGCCAGGGATTGCCTTTTCTATAGTAAATTATTCAAAAACTAATTTTCAACTGTCGCAAATTTTAATTGCGCCAGGGATTGTCTTTTCTATAGTAAATTATTCAAAAAATAATTTTCTACTGTCGCAAATTTTAATTGCGCCAGGGATTGCCTTTTCTATAGTAAATTATTCAAAAAATAATTTTCTACTGTCGCAAATTTTAATTGCGCCAGGGATTGCCTTTTCTATAGTAAATTTTTCAAAAACTAATTTTATACTGTCGCAAATTTTAAATATCCCAGGGATTGCCTTTTCTATAGTAAATTATTCAAAAACTAATTTTATACTGTCACAAATTTTATGTGCGCCAGGGATTGCCTTTTCTATAGTAAATTATTCAAAAACTAATTTTCTACTGTCGCAAATTTTATGTGCGCCAGGGATTGCCTTTTCTATAGTAAATTATTCAAAAAATAATTTTCTACTGTCGCAAATTTTAATTGCGCCAGGGATTGCCTTTTCTATAGTAAATTATTCAAAAAATAATTTTATACTGTCGCAAATTTTAAATATCCCAGGGATTGCCTTTTCTATAGTAAATTATTCAAAAACTAATTTTCTACTGTCACAAATTTTAATTGCGCCAGGGATTGCCTTTTATATAGTAAATTATTCAAAAAATAATTTTATACTGTCACAAATTTTAATTGCGCCAGGGATTGCCTTTTATATAGTAAATTATTCAAAAAATAATTTTCTACTGTCACAAATTTTATGTGCGCCAGGGATTGCTTTTTCTACAGTAAATTTTTCAAAAACTAATTTTATACTGTCGCAAATTTTAATTACGCCAGGGATTGCCTTTTATATAGTAAATTTTTCAAAAACTAATTTTATACTGTCGCAAATTTTAATTGCGCCAGGGATTGCCTTTTCTATAGTAAATTATTCAAAAAATAATTTTATACTGTCGCAAATTTTAATTGCGCCAGGGATTGCCTTTTCTATAGTAAATTATTCAAAAAATAATTTTATACTGTCACAAATTTTATGTGCGCCAGGGATTGCCTTTTCTACAGTAAATTTTTCAAAAACTAATTTTATACTGTCGCAAATTTTAATTACGCCAGGGATTGCCTTTTCTATAGTAAATTATTCAAAAACTAATTTTATACTGTCACAAATTTTAATTACGCCAGGGATTGCCTTTTATATAGTAAATTTTTCAAAAACTAATTTTCTACTGTCGCAAATTTTATGTGCGCCAGGGATTGCCTTTTATATAGTAAATTATTCAAAAACTAATTTTATACTGTCACAAATTTTAAATATCCCAGGGATTGCCTTTTCTATAGTAAATTATTCAAAAAATAATTTTATACTGTCACAAATTTTATGTGCGCCAGGGATTGCCTTTTCTATAGTAAATTATTCAAAAAATAATTTTCTACTGTCGCAAATTTTAAATATCCCAGGGATTGCCTTTTCTATAGTAAATTTTTCAAAAACTAATTTTATACTGTCGCAAATTTTAATTACGCCAGGGATTGCCTTTTATATAGTAAATTTTTCAAAAACTAATTTTCTACTGTCGCAAATTTTAATTACGCCAGGGATTGCCTTTTCTATAGTAAATTATTCAAAAACTAATTTTATACTGTCACAAATTTTAATTACGCCAGGGATTGCCTTTTCTATAGTAAATTATTCAAAAACTAATTTTATACTGTCACAAATTTTAATTACGCCAGGGATTGCCTTTTATATAGTAAATTTTTCAAAAACTAATTTTCAACTGTCACAAATTTTAATTGCGCCAGGGATTGACTTTTCTATAGTAAATTATTCAAAAACTAATTTTCTACTGTCGCAAATTTTAATTGCGCCAGGGATTGCCTTTTCTATAGTAAATTATTCAAAAACTAATTTTCAACTGTCACAAATTTTAAATATCCCAGGGATTGCCTTTTATATAGTAAATTATTCAAAAAATAATTTTATACTGTCACAAATTTTAATTACGCCAGGGATTGCCTTTTATATAGTAAATTTTTCAAAAACTAATTTTATACTGTCGCAAATTTTAAATATCCCAGGGATTGCCTTTTCTATAGTAAATTATTCAAAAACTAATTTTATACTGTCGCAAATTTTAATTGCGCCAGGGATTGACTTTTCTATAGTAAATTATTCAAAAACTAATTTTCAACTGTCACAAATTTTAATTGCGCCAGGGATTGACTTTTCTATAGTAAATTATTCAAAAAATAATTTTCAACTGTCACAAATTTTAATTGCGCCAGGGATTGACTTTTATATAGTAAATTATTCAAAAAATAATTTTCTACTGTCGCAAATTTTATGTGCGCCAGGGATTGCCTTTTATATAGTAAATTATTCAAAAAATAATTTTCAACTGTCACAAATTTTAATTGCGCCAGGGATTGCCTTTTATATAGTAAATTATTCAAAAAATAATTTTCTACTGTCGCAAATTTTAATTGCGCCAGGGATTGCCTTTTCTATAGTAAATTATTCAAAAAATAATTTTATACTGTCGCAAATTTTAATTGCGCCAGGGATTGCCTTTTCTATAGTAAATTTTTCAAAAACTAATTTTATACTGTCGCAAATTTTAATTACGCCAGGGATTGCCTTTTCTATAGTAAATTATTCAAAAAATAATTTTATACTGTCACAAATTTTAATTGCGCCAGGGATTGCCTTTTCTATAGTAAATTTTTCAAAAACTAATTTTATACTGTCACAAATTTTATGTGCGCCAGGGATTGCCTTTTCTATAGTAAATTATTCAAAAACTAATTTTCTACTGTCGCAAATTTTAATTACGCCAGGGATTGCCTTTTATATAGTAAATTATTCAAAAACTAATTTTATACTGTCGCAAATTTTAATTGCGCCAGGGATTGCCTTTTATATAGTAAATTATTCAAAAAATAATTTTATACTGTCGCAAATTTTAATTGCGCCAGGGATTGCCTTTTCTATAGTAAATTATTCAAAAAATAATTTTCAACTGTCGCAAATTTTAATTGCGCCAGGGATTGCCTTTTATATAGTAAATTTTTCAAAAACTAATTTTATACTGTCACAAATTTTAATTGCGCCAGGGATTGCCTTTTATATAGTAAATTATTCAAAAAATAATTTTCAACTGTCACAAATTTTAATTACGCCAGGGATTGCCTTTTCTATAGTAAATTATTCAAAAAATAATTTTTTACTGTCGCAAATTTTATGTGCGCCAGGGATTGCCTTTTCTACAGTAAATTATTCAAAAAATAATTTTATACTGTCGCAAATTTTAATTACGCCAGGGATTGCCTTTTATATAGTAAATTTTTCAAAAACTAATTTTATACTGTCGCAAATTTTAATTACGCCAGGGATTGCCTTTTATATAGTAAATTTTTCAAAAACTAATTTTATACTGTCGCAAATTTTAATTACGCCAGGGATTGCCTTTTCTACAGTAAATTTTTCAAAAACTAATTTTCTACTGTCGCAAATTTTAATTGCGCCAGGGATTGCCTTTTATATAGTAAATTTTTCAAAAACTAATTTTATACTGTCGCAAATTTTATGTGCGCCAGGGATTGCCTTTTCTATAGTAAATTATTCAAAAACTAATTTTCTACTGTCGCAAATTTTAATTACGCCAGGGATTGCCTTTTATATAGTAAATTATTCAAAAACTAATTTTATACTGTCGCAAATTTTAATTGCGCCAGGGATTGCCTTTTATATAGTAAATTTTTCAAAAACTAATTTTATACTGTCGCAAATTTTAATTGCGCCAGGGATTGCCTTTTCTATAGTAAATTATTCAAAAAATAATTTTCAACTGTCGCAAATTTTAATTGCGCCAGGGATTGCCTTTTATATAGTAAATTTTTCAAAAACTAATTTTATACTGTCACAAATTTTAATTGCGCCAGGGATTGCCTTTTATATAGTAAATTATTCAAAAAATAATTTTCAACTGTCACAAATTTTAATTACGCCAGGGATTGCCTTTTCTATAGTAAATTATTCAAAAAATAATTTTTTACTGTCGCAAATTTTATGTGCGCCAGGGATTGCCTTTTCTACAGTAAATTATTCAAAAAATAATTTTCAACTGTCACAAATTTTAATTGCGCCAGGGATTGCCTTTTCTATAGTAAATTATTCAAAAACTAATTTTATACTGTCGCAAATTTTAATTACGCCAGGGATTGCCTTTTATATAGCAAATTTTTCAAAAACTAATTTTATACTGTCGCAAATTTTAATTGCGCCAGGGATTGCCTTTTCTATAGTAAATTTTTCAAAAACTAATTTTATGCTGTCGCAAATTTTAATTGCGCCAGGGATTGCCTTTTCTATAGTAAATTATTCAAAAAATAGTTTTCAACTGTCGCAAATTTTAATTGCGCCAGGGATTGCCTTTTATATAGTAAATTTTTCAAAAACTAATTTTATACTGTCGCAAATTTTATGTGCGCCAGGGATTGCCTTTTCTATAGTAAATTATTCAAAAAATAATTTTCAACTGTCACAAATTTTAATTGCGCCAGGGATTGCCTTTTCTACAGTAAATTATTCAAAAAATAATTTTATACTGTCGCAAATTTTAATTGCGCCAGGGATTGCCTTTTCTATAGTAAATTTTTCAAAAACTAATTTTATACTGTCGCAAATTTTAATTGCGCCAGGGATTGCCTTTTCTATAGTAAATTATTCAAAAAATAATTTTCAACTGTCGCAAATTTTAATTGCGCCAGGGATTGCCTTTTATATAGTAAATTTTTCAAAAACTAATTTTATACTGTCGCAAATTTTATGTGCGCCAGGGATTGCCTTTTCTATAGTAAATTATTCAAAAAATAATTTTCAACTGTCACAAATTTTAATTGCGCCAGGGATTGCCTTTTCTACAGTAAATTATTCAAAAAATAATTTTCTACTGTCGCAAATTTTAATTGCGCCAGGGATTGCCTTTTCTACAGTAAATTTTTCAAAAACTAATTTTATACTGTCGCAAATTTTAATTGCGCCAGGGATTGCCTTTTCTATAGTAAATTATTCAAAAACTAATTTTATACTGTCGCAAATTTTAATTACGCCAGGGATTGCCTTTTCTACAGTAAATTATTCAAAAACTAATTTTATACTGTCGCAAATTTTAATTACGCCAGGGATTGCCTTTTATATAGTAAATTTTTCAAAAACTAATTTTATACTGTCGCAAATTTTAATTGCGCCAGGGATTGCCTTTTCTACAGTAAATTATTCAAAAAATAATTTTATACTGTCGCAAATTTTAATTACGCCAGGGATTGCCTTTTCTATAGCAAATTATTCAAAAAATAATTTTCAACTGTCGCAAATTTTAATTGCGCCAGGGATTGCCTTTTCTACAGTAAATTATTCAAAAAATAATTTTCAACTGTCACAAATTTTAATTGCGCCAGGGATTGCCTTTTATACAGTAAATTATTCAAAAAATAATTTTCTACTGTCGCAAATTTTAATTGCGCCAGGGATTGCCTTTTCTATAGTAAATTATTCAAAAAATAATTTTATACTGTCGCAAATTTTAATTGCGCCAGGGATTGCCTTTTCTATAGTAAATTTTTCAAAAACTAATTTTATACTGTCGCAAATTTTAATTACGCCAGGGATTGCCTTTTCTATAGTAAATTTTTCAAAAACTAATTTTATACTGTCACAAATTTTAATTGCGCCAGGGATTGCCTTTTCTATAGTAAATTTTTCAAAAACTAATTTTATACTGTCACAAATTTTAATTGCGCCAGGGATTGCCTTTTCTATAGTAAATTATTCAAAAAATAATTTTCTACTGTCGCAAATTTTAATTGCGCCAGGGATTGCCTTTTATATAGTAAATTATTCAAAAAATAATTTTATACTGTCGCAAATTTTAATTACGCCAGGGATTGCCTTTTATATAGTAAATTATTCAAAAAATAATTTTCAACTGTCACAAATTTTAATTACGCCAGGGATTGCCTTTTATATAGTAAATTTTTCAAAAACTAATTTTATACTGTCGCAAATTTTAATTGCGCCAGGGATTGCCTTTTCTATAGTAAATTATTCAAAAACTAATTTTATACTGTCGCAAATTTTATGTGCGCCAGGGATTGCCTTTTCTATAGTAAATTATTCAAAAAATAATTTTCTACTGTCGCAAATTTTAAATATCCCAGGGATTGCCTTTTCTACAGTAAATTATTCAAAAAATAATTTTCTACTGTCGCAAATTTTAATTGCGCCAGGGATTGCCTTTTATATAGTAAATTATTCAAAAAATAATTTTCAACTGTCACAAATTTTAATTGCGCCAGGGATTGCCTTTTCTATAGTAAATTATTCAAAAAATAATTTTCTACTGTCGCAAATTTTAAATATCCCAGGGATTGCCTTTTCTACAGTAAATTATTCAAAAAATAATTTTCAACTGTCACAAATTTTAATTGCGCCAGGGATTGCCTTTTCTATAGTAAATTATTCAAAAAATAATTTTCAACTGTCACAAATTTTAATTGCGCCAGGGATTGCCTTTTCTACAGTAAATTATTCAAAAAATAATTTTCAACTGTCACAAATTTTAATTGCGCCAGGGATTGCCTTTTCTATAGTAAATTATTCAAAAACTAATTTTATACTGTCGCAAATTTTAATTACGCCAGGGATTGCCTTTTATATAGTAAATTTTTCAAAAACTAATTTTCTACTGTCGCAAATTTTAATTGCGCCAGGGATTGCCTTTTCTATAGTAAATTATTCAAAAAATAATTTTCTACTGTCACAAATTTTAATTGCGCCAGGGATTGCCTTTTCTACAGTAAATTATTCAAAAAATAATTTTCAACTGTCGCAAATTTTATGTGCGCCAGGGATTGCCTTTTCTATAGTAAATTATTCAAAAAATAATTTTCTACTGTCGCAAATTTTAAATATCCCAGGGATTGCCTTTTCTACAGTAAATTATTCAAAAAATAATTTTCAACTGTCACAAATTTTAATTGCGCCAGGGATTGCCTTTTCTATAGTAAATTATTCAAAAAATAATTTTCTACTGTCGCAAATTTTAAATATCCCAGGGATTGCCTTTTCTATAGTAAATTATTCAAAAAATAATTTTCAACTGTCGCAAATTTTAATTGCGCCAGGGATTGCCTTTTCTACAGTAAATTATTCAAAAAATAATTTTCAACTGTCACAAATTTTAATTGCGCCAGGGATTGCCTTTTCTATAGTAAATTTTTCAAAAACTAATTTTCAACTGTCACAAATTTAATTACGCCAGGGATTGCCTTTTATATAGTAAATTTTTCAAAAACTAATTTTCTACTGTCGCAAATTTTAATTGCGCCAGGGATTGCCTTTTCTATAGTAAATTATTCAAAAACTAATTTTTATACTGTCGCAAATTTTAATTGCGCCAGGGATTGCCTTTTCTATAGTAAATTATTCAAAAATAATTTTCAACTGTCACAAATTTTAATTGCGCCAGGGATTGCCTTTTCTATAGTAAATTATTCAAAAACTAATTTTATACTGTCGCAAATTTTAATTACGCCAGGGATTGCCTTTTATATAGTAAATTTTTCAAAAACTAATTTTATACTGTCACAAATTTTATGTGCGCCAGGGATTGCCTTTTCTATAGTAAATTTTTCAAAAACTAATTTTATACTGTCGCAAATTTTATGTGCGCCAGGATTGCCTTTTCTATAGTAAATTATTCAAAAAATAATTTTCTACTGTCGCAAATTTTAATTACGCCAGGGATTGCCTTTTATATAGTAAATTTTTCAAAAACTAATTTTATACTGTCGCAAATTTTAATTACGCCAGGGATTGCCTTTTCTACAGTAAATTTTTCAAAACTAATTTTATACTGTCGCAAATTTTAATTACGCCAGGGATTGCCTTTTATATAGTAAATTTTTCAAAAAATAATTTTATACTGTCACAAATTTTAATTGCGCCAGGGATTGCCTTTTCTATAGTAAATTATTCAAAAACTAATTTTCAACTGTCACAAATTTTATGTGCGCCAGGGATTGCCTTTTCTATAGTAAATTATTCAAAAACTAATTTTATACTGTCGCAAATTTTAATTACGCCAGGGATTGCCTTTTCTACAGTAAATTTTTCAAAAACTAATTTTATACTGTCGCAAATTTTAATTACGCCAGGGATTGCCTTTTATATAGTAAATTTTTCAAAAACTAATTTTCAACTGTCACAAATTTTATGTGCGCCAGGGATTGCCTTTTCTATAGTAAATTATTCAAAAACTAATTTTATACTGTCGCAAATTTTAATTACGCCAGGGATTGCCTTTTCTACAGTAAATTTTTCAAAACTAATTTTATACTGTCACAAATTTTAATTACGCCAGGGATTGCCTTTTATATAGTAAATTTTTCAAAAACTAATTTTCAACTGTCACAAATTTTATGTGCGCCAGGGATTGCCTTTTCTATAGTAAATTATTCAAAAAACTAATTTTATACTGTCGCAAATTTTAATTACGCCAGGGATTGCCTTTTCTACAGTAAATTTTTCAAAAACTAATTTTATACTGTCGCAAATTTTAATTACGCCAGGGATTGCCTTTTATATAGTAAATTTTTCAAAAAATAATTTTATACTGTCACAAATTTTAATTGCGCCAGGGATTGCCTTTTCTATAGTAAATTATTCAAAAACTAATTTTCAACTGTCACAAATTTTAATTGCGCCAGGGATTGCCTTTTATATAGTAAATTATTCAAAAAATAATTTTATACTGTCGCAAATTTTATGTGCGCCAGGGATTGCCTTTTCTATAGTAAATTATTCAAAAAATAATTTTATACTGTCGCAAATTTTAATTACGCCAGGATTGCCTTTTATATAGTAAATTTTTCAAAAACTAATTTTCTACTGTCGCAAATTTTAAATATCCCAGGGATTGCCTTTTCTATAGTAAATTATTCAAAAAATAATTTTCTACTGTCGCAAATTTTAACTGCGCCAGGGATTGACTTTTCTATAGTAAATTATTCAAAAACTAATTTTATACTGTCGCAAATTTTAATTGCGCCAGGGATTGCCTTTTCTATAGTAAATTATTCAAAAACTAATTTTCAACTGTCACAAATTTTAATTACGCCAGGGATTGCCTTTTATATAGTAAATTTTTCAAAAACTAATTTTATACTGTCGCAAATTTTAACTACGCCAGGGATTGCCTTTTATATAGTAAATTTTTCAAAAACTAATTTTCAACTGTCACAAATTTTAATTGCGCCAGGGATTGCCTTTTCTACAGTAAATTATTCAAAAAATAATTTTCAACTGTCGCAAATTTTATGTGCGCCAGGGATTGCCTTTTCTATAGTAAATTTTTCAAAAACAAATTTTATACTGTCACAATTTTAATTGCGCCAGGGATTGCCTCTTTATATAGTAAATTTTTCAAAACTAATTTTCTACTGTCGCAAATTTTAAATATCCCAGGGATTGCCTTTTCTATAGTAAATTATTCAAAAAATAATTTTCTACTGTCGCAAATTTTAATTGCGCCAGGGATTGACTTTTCTATAGTAAATTATTCAAAAACTAATTTTATACTGTCACAAATTTTAATTGCGCCAGGGATTGCCTTTTCTATAGTAAATTATTCAAAAACTAATTTTATACTGTCGCAAATTTTAATTACGCCAGGGATTGCCTTTTCTACAGTAAATTTTTCAAAAACTAATTTTATACTGTCGCAAATTTTAATTGCGCCAGGGATTGCCTTTTATATAGTAAATTTTTCAAAAACTAATTTTATACTGTCGCAAATTTTAATTACGCCAGGGATTGCCTTTTCTATAGTAAATTATTCAAAAAATAATTTTCTACTGTCGCAATTTTAATTGCGCCAGGGATTGACTTTTCTATAGTAAATTATTCAAAAACTAATTTTATACTGTCGCAAATTTTAATTGCGCCAGGGGATTGCCTTTTCTATAGTAAATTATTCAAAAACTAATTTTCAACTGTCACAATTTTAATTACGCCAGGGATTGCCTTTTATATAGTAAATTTTTCAAAAACTAATTTTATACTGTCGCAAATTTTAATTACGCCAGGGATTGCCTTTTATATAGTAAATTTTTCAAAAACTAATTTTATACTGTCGCAAATTTATGTGCGCCAGGGATTGCCTTTTCTACAGTAAATTTTTCAAAAAATAATTTTATACTGTCGCAAATTTTATGTGCGCCAGGGATTGCCTTTTCTATAGTAAATTTTTAAAACTAATTTTATACTGTCACAAATTTTAATTGCGCCAGGGATTGCCTTTTATATAGTAAATTTTTCAAAAACTAATTTTCTACTGTCGCAAATTTTAAATATCCCAGGGATTGCCTTTTCTATAGTAAATTATTCAAAAAATAATTTTCTACTGTCGCAAATTTTAATTGCGCCAGGGATTGACTTTTCTATAGTAAATTATTCAAAAACTAATTTTATACTGTCACAAATTTTAATTGCGCCAGGGATTGCCTTTTCTATAGTAAATTATTCAAAAACTAATTTTCAACTGTCACAAATTTTAATTGCGCCAGGGATTGCCTTTTATATAGTAAATTTTTTCAAAAACTAATTTTATACTGTCGCAAATTTTAATTGCGCCAGGGATTGCCTTTTCTATAGTAAATTTTTCAAAAACTAATTTTATACTGTCGCAAATTTTAAATATCCCAGGGATTGCCTTTTATACAGTAAATTATTCAAAAAATAATTTTATACTGTCGCAAATTTTATGTGCGCCAGGGATTGCCTTTTCTACAGTAAATTATTCAAAAAATAATTTTATACTGTCGCAAATTTTATGTGCGCCAGGGATTGCCTTTTCTATAGTAAATTATTCAAAAACTAATTTTATACTGTCGCAAATTTTAATTGCGCCAGGGATTGCCTTTTATATAGTAAATTATTCAAAAAATAATTTTATACTGTCGCAAATTTTATGTGCGCCAGGGATTGCCTTTTCTATAGTAAATTATTCAAAAAATAATTTTATACTGTCGCAAATTTTAATTACGCCAGGGATTGCCTTTTATATAGTAAATTTTTCAAAAACTAATTTTCTACTGTCGCAAATTTTAAATATCCCAGGTATTGCCTTTTCTATAGTAAATTATTCAAAAAATAATTTTCTACTGTCGCAAATTTTAATTGCGCCAGGGATTGCCTTTTCTATAGTAAATTATTCAAAAACTAATTTTATACTGTCGCAAATTTTAATTACGCCAGGGATTGCCTTTTCTACAGTAAATTTTTCAAAAACTAATTTTATACTGTCGCAAATTTTAATTGCGCCAGGGATTGCCTTTTATATAGTAAATTTTTCAAAAACTAATTTTATACTGTCGCAAATTTTAATTACGCCAGGGATTGCCTTTTATATAGTAAATTTTTCAAAAACTAATTTTCTACTGTCGCAAATTTTATGTGCGCCAGGGATTGCCTTTTATATAGTAAATTATTCAAAAACTAATTTTATACTGTCGCAAATTTTAATTACGCCAGGGATTGCCTTTTCTATAGTAAATTATTCAAAAAATAATTTTCAACTGTCACAAATTTTAATTGCGCCAGGGATTGCCTTTTCTATAGTAAATTATTCAAAAAATAATTTTCAACTGTCACAAATTTTAATTGCGCCAGGGATTGCCTTTTCTATAGTAAATTATTCAAAAAATAATTTTCTACTGTCGCAAATTTTATGTGCGCCAGGGATTGCCTTTTATATAGTAAATTTTTCAAAAACTAATTTTATACTGTCGCAAATTTTAATTGCGCCAGGGATTGCCTTTTATATAGTAAATTTTTCAAAAACTAATTTTATACTGTCGCAAATTTTATGTGCGCCAGGGATTGCCTTTTCTATAGTAAATTATTCAAAAACTAATTTTCTACTGTCGCAAATTTTAAATATCCCAGGGATTGCCTTTTATACAGTAAATTATTCAAAAAATAATTTTCTACTGTCGCAAATTTTATGTGCGCCAGGGATTGCCTTTTATATAGTAAATTATTCAAAAACTAATTTTATACTGTCGCAAATTTTAATTGCGCCAGGGATTGCCTTTTCTATAGTAAATTATTCAAAAAATAATTTTCTACTGTCGCAAATTTTATGTGCGCCAGGGATTGCCTTTTATATAGTAAATTTTTCAAAAACTAATTTTATACTGTCGCAAATTTTAATTGCGCCAGGGATTGCCTTTTATATAGTAAATTTTTCAAAAACTAATTTTATACTGTCGCAAATTTTATGTGCGCCAGGGATTGCCTTTTCTATAGTAAATTATTCAAAAACTAATTTTCTACTGTCGCAAATTTTAAATATCCCAGGGATTGCCTTTTATACAGTAAATTATTCAAAAAATAATTTTCTACTGTCGCAAATTTTATGTGCGCCAGGGATTGCCTTTTATATAGTAAATTATTCAAAAACTAATTTTATACTGTCGCAAATTTTAATTACGCCAGGGATTGCCTTTTCTATAGTAAATTATTCAAAAACTAATTTTATACTGTCGCAAATTTTAAATATCCCAGGGATTGCCTTTTCTACAGTAAATTATTCAAAAACTAATTTTATACTGTCGCAAATTTTAATTGCGCCAGGGATTGCCTTTTCTATAGTAAATTTTTCAAAAACTAATTTTATACTGTCGCAAATTTTAATTGCGCCAGGGATTGCCTTTTCTATAGTAAATTATTCAAAAAATAATTTTCTACTGTCGCAAATTTTAATTGCGCCAGGGATTGCCTTTTCTATAGTAAATTATTCAAAAAATAATTTTCTACTGTCACAAATTTTAATTGCGCCAGGGATTGCCTTTTCTACAGTAAATTATTCAAAAAATAATTTTATACTGTCGCAAATTTTATGTGCGCCAGGGATTGCCTTTTCTATAGTAAATTATTCAAAAAATAATTTTCAACTGTCACAAATTTTAATTGCGCCAGGGATTGCCTTTTCTACAGTAAATTATTCAAAAAATAATTTTCAACTGTCACAAATTTTAATTGCGCCAGGGATTGCCTTTTCTATAGTAAATTATTCAAAAAATAATTTTATACTGTCGCAAATTTTATGTGCGCCAGGGATTGCCTTTTCTATAGTAAATTATTCAAAAAATAATTTTCAACTGTCACAAATTTTAATTGCGCCAGGGATTGCCTTTTCTACAGTAAATTATTCAAAAAATAATTTTCAACTGTCACAAATTTTAATTGCGCCAGGGATTGCCTTTTCTATAGTAAATTATTCAAAAACTAATTTTCTACTGTCGCAAATTTTAATTGCGCCAGGGATTGCCTTTTATATAGTAAATTATTCAAAAACTAATTTTCTACTGTCGCAAATTTTAATTGCGCCAGGGATTGCCTTTTCTACAGTAAATTATTCAAAAAATAATTTTCAACTGTCACAAATTTTAATTGCGCCAGGGATTGCCTTTTCTATAGTAAATTATTCAAAAAATAATTTTATACTGTCGCAAATTTTATGTGCGCCAGGGATTGCCTTTTCTATAGTAAATTATTCAAAAAATAATTTTCAACTGTCACAAATTTTAATTGCGCCAGGGATTGCCTTTTCTACAGTAAATTATTCAAAAAATAATTTTCAACTGTCACAAATTTTAATTGCGCCAGAGATTGCCTTTTCTATAGTAAATTATTCAAAAACTAATTTTCTACTGTCGCAAATTTTAATTGCGCCAGGGATTGCCTTTTCTACAGTAAATTATTCAAAAAATAATTTTCAACTGTCACAAATTTTAATTGCGCCAGGGATTGCCTTTTCTATAGTAAATTATTCAAAAACTAATTTTATACTGTCGCAAATTTTAATTGCGCCAGGGATTGCCTTTTCTATAGTAAATTATTCAAAAAATAATTTTCTACTGTCGCAAATTTTAATTGCGCCAGGGATTGCCTTTTCTATAGTAAATTATTCAAAAAATAATTTTCTACTGTCGCAAATTTTAATTGCGCCAGGGATTGCCTTTTCTATAGTAAATTATTCAAAAAATAATTTTCTACTGTCACAAATTTTAATGGCGCCAGGGATTGCCTTTTCTACAGTAAATTATTCAAAAAATAATTTTATACTGTCGCAAATTTTATGTGCGCCAGGGATTGCCTTTTCTATAGTAAATTTTTCAAAAAATAATTTTCAACTGTCACAAATTTTAATTGCGCCAGGGATTGCCTTTTATATAGTAAATTATTCAAAAAATAATTTTATACTGTCGCAAATTTTATGTGCGCCAGGGATTGCCTTTTCTATAGTAAATTATTCAAAAAATAATTTTCAACTGTCACAAATTTTAATTGCGCCAGGGATTGCCTTTTCTACAGTAAATTTTTCAAAAACTAATTTTATACTGTCGCAAATTTTATGTGCGCCAGGGATTGCCTTTTCTATAGTAAATTATTCAAAAAATAATTTTCAACTGTCACAAATTTTAATTGCGCCAGGGATTGCCTTTTCTACAGTAAATTTTTCAAAAACTAATTTTATACTGTCGCAAATTTTATGTGCGCCAGGGATTGCCTTTTCGATAGTAAATTTTTCAAAAACTAATTTTATACTGTCGCAAATTTTAATTGCGCCAGGGATTGCCTTTTATATAGTAAATTATTCAAAAAATAATTTTATACTGTCGCAAATTTTATGTGCGCCAGGGATTGCCTTTTCTATAGTAAATTATTCAAAAAATAATTTTCAACTGTCACAAATTTTATGTGCGCCAGGGATTGCCTTTTCTATAGTAAATTATTCAAAAACTAATTTTATACTGTCGCAAATTTTAATTGCGCCAGGGATTGCCTTTTCTATAGTAAATTATTCAAAAAATAATTTTCTACTGTCGCAAATTTTAATTGCGCCAGGGATTGCCTTTTCTATAGTAAATTATTCAAAAAATAATTTTCTACTGTCGCAAATTTTAATTGCGCCAGGGATTGCCTTTTCTATAGTAAATTATTCAAAAAATAATTTTCTACTGTCACAAATTTTAATTGCGCCAGCGATTGCCTTTTCTACAGTAAATTATTCAAAAAATAATTTTATACTGTCGCAAATTTTATGTGCGCCAGGGATTGCCTTTTCTATAGTAAATTTTTCAAAAAATAATTTTCAACTGTCACAAATTTTAATTGCGCCAGGGATTGCCTTTTATATAGTAAATTATTCAAAAAATAATTTTATACTGTCGCAAATTTTATGTGCGCCAGGGATTGCCTTTTCTATAGTAAATTATTCAAAAAATAATTTTCAACTGTCACAAATTTTAATTGCGCCAGGGATTGCCTTTTCTACAGTAAATTTTTCAAAAACTAATTTTATACTGTCGCAAATTTTATGTGCGCCAGGGATTGCCTTTTCTATAGTAAATTATTCAAAAAATAATTTTCAACTGTCACAAATTTTAATTGCGCCAGGGATTGCCTTTTCTACAGTAAATTTTTCAAAAACTAATTTTATACTGTCGCAAATTTTATGTGCGCCAGGGATTGCCTTTTCGATAGTAAATTTTTCAAAAACTAATTTTATACTGTCGCAAATTTTAATTGCGCCAGGGATTGCCTTTTATATAGTAAATTATTCAAAAAATAATTTTATACTGTCGCAAATTTTATGTGCGCCAGGGATTGCCTTTTCTATAGTAAATTATTCAAAAAATAATTTTCAACTGTCACAAATTTTATGTGCGCCAGGGATTGCCTTTTCTATAGTAAATTATTCAAAAAATAATTTTCAACTGTCACAAATTTTAATTGCGCCAGGGATTGCCTTTTCTATAGTAAATTATTCAAAAAATAATTTTCTACTGTCGCAAATTTTAATTGCGCCAGGGATTGCCTTTTATATAGTAAATTATTCAAAAAATAATTTTCAACTGTCACAAATTTTAATTGCGCCAGGGATTGCCTTTTCTACAGTAAATTTTTCAAAAACTAATTTTATACTGTCGCAAATTTTATGTGCGCCAGGGATTGCCTTTTCTATAGTAAATTTTTCAAAAACTAATTTTATACTGTCGCAAATTTTAATTGCGCCAGGGATTGCCTTTTATATAGTAAATTATTCAAAAAATAATTTTCAACTGTCACAAATTTTATGTGCGCCAGGGATTGCCTTTTATATAGTAAATTATTCAAAAACTAATTTTATACTGTCGCAAATTTTAATTACGCCAGGGATTGCCTTTTCTATAGTAAATTATTCAAAAAATAATTTTCAACTGTCACAAATTTTAATTGCGCCAGGGATTGCCTTTTCTATAGTAAATTATTCAAAAAATAATTTTCAACTGTCACAAATTTTAATTGCGCCAGGGATTGCCTTTTCTATAGTAAATTATTCAAAAAATAATTTTCAACTGTCACAAATTTTAATTGCGCCAGGGATTGCCTTTTCTATAGTAAATTATTCAAAAAATAATTTTCTACTGTCGCAAATTTTATGTGCGCCAGGGATTGCCTTTTCTATAGTAAATTTTTCAAAAACTAATTTTATACTGTCGCAAATTTTAATTGCGCCAGGGATTGCCTTTTATATAGTAAATTTTTCAAAAACTAATTTTATACTGTCGCAAATTTTATGTGCGCCAGGGATTGCCTTTTATATAGTAAATTTTTCAAAAACTAATTTTATACTGTCGCAAATTTTATGTGCGCCAGGGATTGCCTTTTCTATAGTAAATTATTCAAAAACTAATTTTCTACTGTCGCAAATTTTAAATATCCCAGGGATTGTCTTTTATACAGTAAATTATTCAAAAACTAATTTTCTACTGTCGCAAATTTTAATTGCGCCAGGGATTGCCTTTTATATAGTAAATTTTTCAAAAACTAATTTTATACTGTCGCAAATTTTAATTGCGCCAGGGATTGCCTTTTATATAGTAAATTATTCAAAAAATAATTTTATACTGTCGCAAATTTTATGTGCGCCAGGGATTGCCTTTTCTATAGTAAATTATTCAAAAAATAATTTTCAACTGTCACAAATTTTATGTGCGCCAGGGATTGCCTTTTCTATAGTAAATTTTTCAAAAACTAATTTTATACTGTCACAAATTTTAATTGCGCCAGGGATTGCCTTTTATATAGTAAATTATTCAAAAAATAATTTTATACTGTCGCAAATTTTATGTGCGCCAGGGATTGCCTTTTCTATAGTAAATTATTCAAAAAATAATTTTCAACTGTCACAAATTTTAATTGCGCCAGGGATTGCCTTTTCTACAGTAAATTTTTCATAAACTAATTTTATACTGTCGCAAATTTTATGTGCGCCAGGGATTGCCTTTTCTATAGTAAATTATTCAAAAAATAATTTTCAACTGTCACAAATTTTAATTGCGCCAGGGATTGCCTTTTCTACAGTAAATTTTTCAAAAACTAATTTTATACTGTCGCAAATTTTATGTGCGCCAGGGATTGCCTTTTCTATAGTAAATTTTTCAAAAACTAATTTTATACTGTCGCAAATTTTATGTGCGCCAGGGATTGCCTTTTCTATAGTAAATTATTCAAAAAATAATTTTCAACTGTCACAAATTTTAATTGCGCCAGGGATTGCCTTTTCTACAGTAAATTTTTCAAAAAATAATTTTATACTGTCGCAAATTTTATGTGCGCCAGGGATTGCCTTTTCTATAGTAAATTTTTCAAAAACTAATTTTATACTGTCACAAATTTTAATTGCGCCAGGGATTGCCTTTTATATAGTAAATTTTTCAAAAACTAATTTTCTACTGTCGCAAATTTTAAATATCCCAGGGATTGCCTTTTCTATAGTAAATTATTCAAAAAATAATTTTCTACTGTCGCAAATTTTAATTGCGCCAGGGATTGACTTTTCTATAGTAAATTATTCAAAAACTAATTTTATACTGTCACAAATTTTAATTGCGCCAGGGATTGCCTTTTCTATAGTAAATTATTCAAAAACTAATTTTCAACTGTCACAAATTTTAATTGCGCCAGGGATTGCCTTTTATATAGTAAATTTTTCAAAAACTAATTTTATACTGTCGCAAATTTTTATTGCGCCAGGGATTGCCTTTTCTATAGTAAATTTTTCAAAAACTAATTTTATACTGTCGCAAATTTTAAATATCCCAGGGATTGCCTTTTATACAGTAAATTATTCAAAAAATAATTTTCAACTGTCACAAATTTTAATTACGCCAGGGATTGCCTTTTATATAGTAAATTTTTCAAAAACTAATTTTATACTGTCGCAAATTTTATGTGCGCCAGGGATTGCCTTTTCTATAGTAAATTATTCAAAAAATAATTTTCTACTGTCGCAAATTTTAATTGCGCCAGGGATTGCCTTTTCTATAGTAAATTATTCAAAAAATAATTTTATACTGTCGCAAATTTTAATTGCGCCAGGGATTGCCTTTTCTATAGTAAATTATTCAAAAAATAATTTTATACTGTCGCAAATTTTAATTACGCCAGGGATTGCCTTTTATATAGTAAATTTTTCAAAAACTAATTTTCTACTGTCGCAAATTTTATGTGCGCCAGGGATTGCCTTTTATATAGTAAATTATTCAAAAACTAATTTTCTACTGTCGCAAATTTTAATTGCGCCAGGGATTGCCTTTTCTATAGTAAATTTTTCAAAAACTAATTTTATACTGTCGCAAATTTTAATTACGCCAGGGATTGCCTTTTATATAGTAAATTTTTCAAAAACTAATTTTATACTGTCGCAAATTTTAATTGCGCCAGGGATTGCCTTTTATATAGTAAATTATTCAAAAACTAATTTTATACTGTCGCAAATTTTAATTGCGCCAGGGATTGCCTTTTCTATAGTAAATTATTCAAAAAATAATTTTATACTGTCGCAAATTTTAATTGCGCCAGGGATTGCCTTTTCTATAGTAAATAATTCAAAAACTAATTTTCTACTGTCGCAAATTTTAATTGCGCCAGGGATTGCCTTTTCTATAGTAAATTATTCAAAAACTAATTTTATACTGTCGCAAATTTTAATTGCGCCAGGGATTGCCTTTTCTATAGTAAATTTTTCAAAAACTAATTTTATACTGTCGCAAATTTTATGTGCGCCAGGGATTGCCTTTTCTATAGTAAATTATTCAAAAAATAATTTTCTACTGTCACAAATTTTAATTGCGCTAGGGATTGCCTTTTCTATAGTAAATTTTTCAAAAAATAATTTTATACTGTCGCAAATTTTAATTGCGCCAGGGATTGCCTTTTCTATAGTAAATTATTCAAAAACTAATTTTCAACTGTCGCAAATTTTAATTGCGCCAGGGATTGCCTTTTCTATAGTAAATTATTCAAAAACTAATTTTATACTGTCGCAAATTTTAATTACGCCAGGGATTGCCTTTTCTATAGTAAATTATTCAAAAACTAATTTTATACTGTCGCAAATTTTAATTACGCCAGGGATTGCCTTTTCTATAGTAAATTTTTCAAAAACTAATTTTATACTGTCACAAATTTTAATTGCGCCAGGGATTGCCTTTTCTATAGTAAATTATTCAAAAACTAATTTTATACTGTCGCAAATTTTAATTGCGCCAGGGATTGCCTTTTCTATAGTAAATTTTTCAAAAACTAATTTTATACTGTCGCAAATTTTATGTGCGCCAGGGATTGCCTTTTCTATAGTAAATTATTCAAAAAATAATTTTCTACTGTCACAAATTTTAATTGCGCTAGGGATTGCCTTTTCTATAGTAAATTTTTCAAAAAATAATTTTATACTGTCGCAAATTTTAATTGCGCCAGGGATTGCCTTTTCTATAGTAAATTATTCAAAAACTAATTTTCAACTGTCGCAAATTTTAATTGCGCCAGGGATTGCCTTTTCTATAGTAAATTATTCAAAAACTAATTTTATACTGTCGCAAATTTTAATTACGCCAGGGATTGCCTTTTCTATAGTAAATTATTCAAAAACTAATTTTATACTGTCGCAAATTTTATGTGCGCCAGGGATTGCCTTTTCTATAGTAAATTTTTCAAAAACTAATTTTATACTGTCGCAAATATTATGTGCGCCAGGGATTGCCTTTTCTACAGTAAATTATTCAAAAAATAATTTTATACTGTCGCAAATTTTATGTGCGCCAGGGATTGCCTTTTCTATAGTAAATTTTTCAAAAACTAATTTTCAACTGTCACAAATTTTATGTGCGCCAGGGATTGCCTTTTCTACAGTAAATTATTCAAAAAATAATTTTATACTGTCACAAATTTTAATTGCGCCAGGGATTGCCTTTTCTATAGTAAATTATTCAAAAACTAATTTTCTACTGTCGCAAATTTTAATTACGCCAGGGATTGCCTTTTATATAGTAAATTATTCAAAAACTAATTTTCAACTGTCACAAATTTTAATTGCGCCAGGGATTGCCTTTTATATAGTAAATTATTCAAAAAATAATTTTCAACTGTCGCAAATTTTAATTACGCCAGGGATTGCCTTTTATATAGTAAATTATTCAAAAACTAATTTTCAACTGTCACAAATTTTAAATATCCCAGGGATTGCCTTTTCTATAGTAAATTTTTCAAAAACTAATTTTCTACTGTCGCAAATTTTAATTACGCCAGGGATTGCCTTTTATATAGTAAATTATTCAAAAAATAATTTTCTACTGTCGCAAATTTTAATTGCGCCAGGGATTGCCTTTTATATAGTAAATTATTCAAAAAATAATTTTATACTGTCGCAAATTTTAATTACGCCAGGGATTGCCTTTTATATAGTAAATTATTCAAAAAATAATTTTATACTGTCGCAAATTTTAATTGCGCCAGGGATTGCCTTTTCTATAGTAAATTTTTCAAAAACTAATTTTATACTGTCGCAAATTTTAATTGCGCCAGGGATTGCCTTTTCTATAGTAAATTATTCAAAAACTAATTTTCTACTGTCGCAAATTTTAATTGCGCCAGGGATTGCCTTTTCTATAGTAAATTTTTCAAAAACTAATTTTATACTGTCGCAAATTTTAATTACGCCAGGGATTGCCTTTTATATAGTAAATTTTTCAAAAACTAATTTTATACTGTCGCAAATTTTAATTGCGCCAGGGATTGCCTTTTATATAGTAAATTATTCAAAAACTAATTTTATACTGTCGCAAATTTTAATTGCGCCAGGGATTGCCTTTTCTATAGTAAATTATTCAAAAAATAATTTTATACTGTCGCAAATTTTAATTGCGCCAGGGATTGCCTTTTCTATAGTAAATAATTCAAAAACTAATTTTCTACTGTCGCAAATTTTAATTGCGCCAGGGATTGCCTTTTCTATAGTAAATTATTCAAAAACTAATTTTATACTGTCGCAAATTTTAATTGCGCCAGGGATTGCCTTTTCTATAGTAAATTATTCAAAAAATAATTTTCTACTGTCGCAAATTTTAATTGCGCCAGGGATTGCCTTTTCTATAGTAAATTATTCAAAAAATAATTTTCTACTGTCGCAAATTTTAAATATCCCAGGGATTGCCTTTTCTACAGTAAATTATTCAAAAACTAATTTTATACTGTCGCAAATTTTATGTGCGCCAGGGATTGCCTTTTCTATAGTAAATTATTCAAAAAATAATTTTATACTGTCGCAAATTTTCTGTGCGCCAGGGATTGCCTTTTCTATAGTAAATTATTCAAAAAATAATTTTCATCTGTCACAAATTTTAATTGCGCCAGGGATTGCCTTTTCTATAGTAAATTATTCAAAAAATAATTTTCAACTGTCACAAATTTTATGTGCGCCAGGGATTGCCTTTTCTATAGTAAATTATTCAAAAACTAATTTTATACTGTCGCAAATTTTAATTACGCCAGGGATTGCCTTTTCTATAGTAAATTATTCAAAAACTAATTTTCAACTGTCACAAATTTTAATTGCGCCAGGGATTGCCTTTTCTATAGTAAATTATTCAAAAAATAATTTTCAACTGTCACAAATTTTAATTGCGCCAGGGATTGCCTTTTCTATAGTAAATTTTTCAAAAACTAATTTTATACTGTCACAAATTTTAATTGCGCCAGGGATTGCCTTTTCTATAGTAAATTATTCAAAAAATAATTTTATACTGTCGCAAATTTTAATTACGCCAGGGATTGACTTTTCTATAGTAAATTATTCAAAAAATAATTTTCTACTGTCGCAAATTTTAATTGCGCCAGGGATTGCCTTTTCTACAGTAAATTTTTCAAAAACTAATTTTCAACTGTCACAAATTTTAATTGCGCCAGGGATTGCCTTTTATATAGTAAATTTTTCAAAAACTAATTTTATACTGTCACAAATTTTATGTGCGCCAGGGATTGCCTTTTCTATAGTAAATTATTCAAAAAAATAATTTTCAACTGTCGCAAATTTTAAATATCCCAGGGATTGCCTTTTCTACAGTAAATTATTCAAAAACTAATTTTATACTGTCGCAAATTTTAATTACGCCAGGGATTGCCTTTTCTATAGTAAATTATTCAAAAACTAATTTTATACTGTCGCAAATTTTATGTGCGCCAGGGATTGCCTTTTCTATAGTAAATTATTCAAAAACTAATTTTATACTGTCGCAAATTTTAATTGCGCCAGGGATTGCCTTTTCTACAGTAAATTATTCAAAAAATAATTTTATACTGTCGCAAATTTTAATTGCGCCAGGGATTGCCTTTTCTATAGTAAATTATTCAAAAAATAATTTTATACTGTCGCAAATTTTAATTGCGCCAGGGATTGCCTTTTCTATAGTAAATTATTCAAAAAATAATTTTCAACTGTCGCAAATTTTAAATATCCCAGGGATTGCCTTTTCTACAGTAAATTATTCAAAAAATAATTTTATACTGTCACAAATTTTAATTGCGCCAGGGATTGCCTTTTCTATAGTAAATTATTCAAAAACTAATTTTCAACTGTCACAAATTTTAATTGCGCCAGGGATTGCCTTTTCTATAGTAAATTATTCAAAAAATAATTTTCAACTGTCACAAATTTTAATTGCGCCAGGGATTGCCTTTTCTATAGTAAATTTTTCAAAAACTAATTTTATACTGTCACAAATTTTAATTGCGCCAGGGATTGCCTTTTCTATAGTAAATTATTCAAAAACTAATTTTATACTGTCGCAAATTTTATGTGCGCCAGGGATTGCCTTTTCTATAGTAAATTATTCAAAAACTAATTTTATACTGTCGCAAATTTTATGTGCGCCAGGGATTGCCTTTTCTATAGTAAATTATTCAAAAAATAATTTTATACTGTCGCAAATTTTAATTGCGCCAGGGATTGCCTTTTCTATAGTAAATTATTCAAAAAATAATTTTATACTGTCGCAAATTTTAATTACGCCAGGGATTGCCTTTTCTACAGTAAATTATTCAAAAACTAATTTTATACTGTCGCAAATTTTAATTGCGCCAGGGATTGCCTTTTCTACAGTAAATTATTCAAAAAATAATTTTATACTGTCGCAAATTTTAATTGCGCCAGGGATTGCCTTTTCTATAGTAAATTATTCAAAAAATAATTTTATACTGTCGCAAATTTTAATTGCGCCAGGGATTGCCTTTTCTACAGTAAATTATTCAAAAAATAATTTTATACTGTCACAAATTTTATGTGCGCCAGGGATTGCCTTTTCTATAGTAAATTATTCAAAAACTAATTTTATACTGTCGCAAATTTTAAATATCCCAGGGATTGCCTTTTCTACAGTAAATTATTCAAAAACTAATTTTATACTGTCGCAAATTTTAATTGCGCCAGGGATTGCCTTTTCTACAGTAAATTATTCAAAAAATAATTTTATACTGTCGCAAATTTTAAATATCCCAGGGATTGCCTTTTCTATAGTAAATTATTCAAAAAATAATTTTATACTGTCGCAAATTTTAATTGCGCCAGGGATTGCCTTTTCTATAGTAAATTATTCAAAAAATAATTTTATACTGTCGCAAATTTTAATTACGCCAGGGATTGCCTTTTCTATAGTAAATTATTCAAAAACTAATTTTATACTGTCGCAAATTTTATGTGCGCCAGGGATTGCCTTTTCTATAGTAAATTATTCAAAAACTAATTTTATACTGTCGCAAATTTTAATTGCGCCAGGGATTGCCTTTTCTACAGTAAATTATTCAAAAAATAATTTTATACTGTCGCAAATTTTAATTGCGCCAGGGATTGCCTTTTCTATAGTAAATTATTCAAAAAATAATTTTATACTGTCGCAAATTTTAATTGCGCCAGGGATTGCCTTTTCTATAGTAAATTATTCAAAAAATAATTTTCAACTGTCGCAAATTTTAATTGCGCCAGGGATTGCCTTTTCTACAGTAAATTATTCAAAAAATAATTTTATACTGTCGCAAATTTTAATTGCGCCAGGGATTGCCTTTTCTATAGTAAATTATTCAAAAACTAATTTTATACTGTCGCAAATTTTATGTGCGCCAGGGATTGCCTTTTCTATAGTAAATTATTCAAAAACTAATTTTATACTGTCGCAAATTTTAATTGCGCCAGGGATTGCCTTTTCTATAGTAAATTATTCAAAAAATAATTTTATACTGTCGCAAATTTTAATTGCGCCAGGGATTGCCTTTTCTATAGTAAATTATTCAAAAAATAATTTTATACTGTCGCAAATTTTAATTGCGCCAGGGATTGCCTTTTCTATAGTAAATTATTCAAAAACTAATTTTATACTGTCGCAAATTTTAATTGCGCCAGGGATTGCCTTTTCTACAGTAAATTATTCAAAAACTAATTTTATACTGTCGCAAATTTTAATTGCGCCAGGGATTGCCTTTTCTACAGTAAATTATTCAAAAAATAATTTTATACTGTCGCAAATTTTAAATATCCCAGGGATTGCCTTTTCTACAGTAAATTATTCAAAAAATAATTTTCAACTGTCGCAAATTTTAATTGCGCCAGGGATTGCCTTTTCTACAGTAAATTATTCAAAAAATAATTTTATACTGTCGCAAATTTTAAATATCCCAGGGATTGCCTTTTCTATAGAAAATTATTCAAAAAATAATTTTATACTGTCGCAAATTTTAATTGCGCCAGGGATTGCCTTTTCTACAGTAAATTATTCAAAAAATAATTTTATACTGTCGCAAATTTTAATTGCGCCAGGGATTGCCTTTTCTATAGTAAATTATTCAAAAAATAATTTTATACTGTCGCAAATTTTAATTGCGCCAGGGATTGCCTTTTCTATAGTAAATTATTCAAAAAATAATTTTCAACTGTCACAAATTTTAATTACGCCAGGGATTGCCTTTTATATAGTAAATTTTTCAAAAACTAATTTTATACTGTCGCAAATTTTAATTGCGCCAGGGATTGCCTTTTCTATAGTAAATTATTCAAAAACTAATTTTATACTGTCGCAAATTTTAATTGCGCCAGGGATTGCCTTTTCTATAGTAAATTATTCAAAAAATAATTTTATACTGTCGCAAATTTTAATTGCGCCAGGGATTGCCTTTTCTATAGTAAATTATTCAAAAAATAATTTTATACTGTCGCAAATTTTAATTGCGCCAGGGATTGCCTTTTCTATAGTAAATTATTCAAAAACTAATTTTATACTGTCGCAAATTTTAATGGCGCCAGGGATTGCCTTTTCTACAGTAAATTATTCAAAAACTAATTTTATACTGTCGCAAATTTTAATTGCGCCAGGGATTGCCTTTTCTACAGTAAATTATTCAAAAAATAATTTCATACTGTCGCAAATTTTAAATATCCCAGGGATTGCCTTTTCTACAGTAAATTGTTCAAAAAATAATTTTCAACTGTCGCAAATTTTAATTGCGCCAGGGATTGCCTTTTCTACAGTAAATTATTCAAAAAATAATTTTATACTGTCGCAAATTTTAATTGCGCCAGGGATTGCCTTTTCTATAGTAAATTATTCAAAAAATAATTTTCAACTTAAATATCCCAGGGATTGCCTATTCTACAGTAAATTATTCAAAAAATAATTTTATACTGTCACAAATTTTAATTGCGCCAGGGATTGCCTTTTCTATAGTAAATTATTCAAAAACTAATTTTATACTGTCGCAAATTTTAAATATCCCAGGGATTGCCTTTTATATAGTAAATTTTTCAAAAACTAATTTTATACTGTCGCAAATTTTAATTGCTCCAGGGATTGCCTTTTCTATAGTAAATTATTCAAAAACTAATTTTATACTGTCGCAAATTTTAAATATCCCAGGGATTGCCTTTTCTACAGTAAATTATTCAAAAAATAATTTTATACTGTCACAAATTTTAATTGCGCCAGGGATTGCCTTTTCTATAGTAAATTATTCAAAAACTAATTTTATACTGTCGCAAATTTTAAATATCCCAGGGATTGCCTTTTATATAGTAAATTTTTCAAAAACTAATTTTATACTGTCGCAAATTTTAATTGCGCCAGGGATTGCCTTTTCTATAGTAAATTATTCAAAAACTAATTTTATACTGTCGCAAATTTTATGTGCGCCAGGGATTGCCTTTTCTATAGTAAATTATTCAAAAAATAATTTTCTACTGTCGCAAATTTTAATTGCGCCAGGGATTGCCTTTTCTATAGTAAATTATTCAAAAAATAATTTTATACTGTCGCAAATTTTATGTGCGCCAGGGATTGCCTTTTCTATAGTAAATTATTCAAAAAATAATTTTCAACTGTCACAAATTTTAAATATCCCAGGGATTGCCTTTTCTATAGTAAATTATTCAAAAAATAATTTTCAACTGTCACAAATTTTAATTGCGCCAGGGATTGCCTTTTCTATAGTAAATTATTCAAAAAATAATTTTCAACTGTCACAAATTTTAATTGCGCCAGGGATTGCCTTTTCTATAGTAAATTATTCAAAAACTAATTTTATACTGTCGCAAATTTTAAATATCCCAGGGATTGCCTTTTCTATAGTAAATTATTCAAAAACTAATTTTCTACTGTCGCAAATTTTAATTGCGCCAGGGATTGCCTTTTCTATAGTAAATTATTCAAAAAATAATTTTATACTGTCGCAAATTTTAAATATCCCAGGGATTGCCTTTTCTATAGTAAATTATTCAAAAACTAATTTTATACTGTCGCAAATTTTATGTGCGCCAGGGATTGCCTTTTCTACAGTAAATTATTCAAAAAATAATTTTATACTGTCGCAAATTTTATGTGCGCCAGGGATTGCCTTTTATATAGTAAATTATTCAAAAACTAATTTTATACTGTCGCAAATTTTATGTGCGCCAGGGATTGCCTTTTCTATAGTAAATTATTCAAAAAATAATTTTCAACTGTCACAAATTTTAATTGCGCCAGGGATTGCCTTTTCTATAGTAAATTATTCGAAAAATAATTTTATACTGTCGCAAATTTTAATTGCGCCAGGGATTGCCTTTTCTACAGTAAATTATTCAAAAAATAATTTTCAACTGTCACAAATTTTATGTGCGCCAGGGATTGCCTTTTCTATAGTAAATTATTCAAAAAATAATTTTCAACTGTCACAAATTTTAAATATCCCAGGGATTGCCTTTTCTACAGTAAATTATTCAAAAAATAATTTTATACTGTCGCAAATTTTAATTGCGCCAGGGATTGCCTTTTCTATAGTAAATTATTCAAAAAATAATTTTATACTGTCGCAAATTTTAATTGCGCCAGGGATTGCCTTTTCTACAGTAAATTATTCAAAAACTAATTTTCAACTGTCACAAATTTTAATTGCGCCAGGGATTGCCTTTTCTATAGTAAATTATTCAAAAAATAATTTTCAACTGTCACAAATTTTAATTGCGCCAGGGATTGCCTTTTATATAGTAAATTATTCAAAAACTAATTTTCTACTGTCGCAAATTTTAAATGCGCCAGGGATTGCCTTTTCTACAGTAAATTATTCAAAAAATAATTTTCAACTGTCACAAATTTTAATTGCGCCAGGGATTGCCTTTTCTATAGTAAATTATTCAAAAAATAATTTTCAACTGTCACAAATTTTAATTGCGCCAGGGATTGCCTTTTCTATAGTAAATTATTCAAAAAATAATTTTCAACTGTCACAAATTTTAATTGCGCCAGGGATTGCCTTTTATATAGTAAATTATTCAAAAACTAATTTTATACTGTCGCAAATTTTAATTGCGCCAGGGATTGCCTTTTCTACAGTAAATTATTCAAAAAATAATTTTATACTGTCGCAAATTTTATGTGCGCCAGGGATTGCCTTTTCTATAGTAAATTATTCAAAAAATAATTTTCAACTGTCACAAATTTTAAATATCCCAGGGATTGCCTTTTCTACAGTAAATTATTCAAAAAATAATTTTATACTGTCGCAAATTTTAATTGCGCCAGGGATTGCCTTTTCTACAGTAAATTATTCAAAAAATAATTTTCAACTGTCACAAATTTTATGTGCGCCAGGGATTGCCTTTTATATAGTAAATTATTCAAAAAATAATTTTATACTGTCGCAAATTTTAAATATCCCAGGGATTGCCTTTTCTATAGTAAATTATTCAAAAAATAATTTTATACTGTCGCAAATTTTAAATATCCCAGGGATTGCCTTTTCTATAGTAAATTATTCAAAAAATAATTTTCAACTGTCACAAATTTTAATTGCGCCAGGGATTGCCTTTTCTATAGTAAATTATTCAAAAACTAATTTTCTACTGTCGCAAATTTTATGTGCGCCAGGGATTGCCTTTTCTATAGTAAATTATTCAAAAAATAATTTTCTACTGTCGCAAATTTTAATTGCGCCAGGGATTGCCTTTTATATAGTAAATTATTCAAAAAATAATTTTCAACTGTCACAAATTTTAAATATCCCAGGGATTGCCTTTTCTATAGTAAATTATTCAAAAAATAATTTTCTACTGTCGCAAATTTTAATTGCGCCAGGGATTGCCTTTTCTATAGTAAATTATTCAAAAAATAATTTTCAACTGTCACAAATTTTATGTGCGCCAGGGATTGCCTTTTCTATAGTAAATTATTCAAAAAATAATTTTCAACTGTCGCAAATTTTAATTGCGCCAGGGATTGCCTTTTCTATAGTAAATTATTCAAAAAATAATTTTCAACTGTCACAAATTTTAATTGCGCCAGGGATTGCCTTTTCTATAGTAAATTATTCAAAAAATAATTTTCAACTGTCACAAATTTTAATTGCACCAGGGATTGCCTTTTCTATAGTAAATTATTCAAAAACTAATTTTTACTGTCGCAAATTTTAATTGCGCCAGGGATTGCCTTTTCTACAGTAAATTATTCAAAAAATAATTTTCAACTGTCACAAATTTTAATTGCGCCAGGGATTGCCTTTTCTATAGTAAATTATTCAAAAAATAATTTTCAACTGTCACAAATTTTAATTGCGCCAGGGATTGCCTTTTCTATAGTAAATTATTCAAAAACTAATTTTATACTGTCGCAAATTTTATGTGCGCCAGGGATTGCCTTTTATATAGTAAATTATTCAAAAAATAATTTTCAACTGTCACAAATTTTAAATATCCCAGGGATTGCCTTTTCTACAGTAAATTATTCAAAAAATAATTTTATACTGTCGCAAATTTTAATTGCGCCAGGGATTGCCTTTTCTACAGTAAATTATTCAAAAAATAATTTTCTACTGTCGCAAATTTTAATTGCGCCAGGGATTGCCTTTTCTATAGTAAATTATTCAAAAAATAATTTTCAACTGTCACAAATTTTATGTGCGCCAGGGATTGCCTTTTCTATAGTAAATTATTCAAAAAATAATTTTCAACTGTCGCAAATTTTAATTGCGCCAGGGATTGCCTTTTCTATAGTAAATTATTCAAAAAATAATTTTCAACTGTCACAAATTTTAATTGCGCCAGGGATTGCCTTTTCTATAGTAAATTATTCAAAAAATAATTTTCAACTGTCACAAATTTTAATTGCGCCAGGGATTGCCTTTTCTATAGTAAATTATTCAAAAACTAATTTTATACTGTCGCAAATTTTAAATATCCCAGGGATTGCCTTTTCTATAGTAAATTATTCAAAAACTAATTTTATACTGTCGCAAATTTTAATTGCGCCAGGGATTGCCTTTTATATAGTAAATTATTCAAAAAATAATTTTATACTGTCGCAAATTTTAAATATCCCAGGGATTGCCTTTTCTACAGTAAATTATTCAAAAACTAATTTTATACTGTCGCAAATTTTATGTGCGCCAGGGATTGCCTTTTCTATAGTAAATTATTCAAAAAATAATTTTTTACTGTCGCAAATTTTATGTGCGCCAGGGATTGCCTTTTCTATAGTAAATTATTCAAAAACTAATTTTATACTGTCGCAAATTTTATGTGCGCCAGGGATTGCCTTTTCTATAGTAAATTATTCAAAAAATAATTTTCAACTGTCACAAATTTTAATTGCGCCAGGGATTGCCTTTTCTATAGTAAATTATTCAAAAAATAATTTTATACTGTCGCAAATTTTAAATATCCCAGGGATTGCCTTTTCTACAGTAAATTATTCAAAAACTAATTTTATACTGTCGCAAATTTTAATTGCGCCAGGGATTGCCTTTTCTACAGTAAATTATTCAAAAAATAATTTTCAACTGTCACAAATTTTAATTGCGCCAGGGATTGCCTTTTCTATAGTAAATTATTCGAAAAATAATTTTCAACTGTCACAAATTTTATGTGCGCCAGGGATTGCCTTTTCTATAGTAAATTATTCAAAAAATAATTTTATACTGTCGCAAATTTTAATTGCGCCAGGGATTGCCTTTTCTATAGTAAATTATTCAAAAAATAATTTTCAACTGTCACAAATTTTAATTGCGCCAGGGATTGCCTTTTCTATAGTAAATTATTCAAAAAATAATTTTATACTGTCGCAAATTTTAAATATCCCAGGGATTGCCTTTTCTATAGTAAATTATTCAAAAAATAATTTTATACTGTCGCAAATTTTAATTGCGCCAGGGATTGCCTTTTCTATAGTAAATTATTCAAAAAATAATTTTCAACTGTCACAAATTTTAATTGCGCCAGGGATTGCCTTTTCTACAGTAAATTTTTCAAAAAATAATTTTATACTGTCGCAAATTTTAATTGCGCCAGGGATTGCCTTTTCTATAGTAAATTATTCAAAAACTAATTTTCAACTGTCACAAATTTTAATTGCGCCAGGGATTGCCTTTTCTATAGTAAATTATTCAAAAAATAATTTTATACTGTCGCAAATTTTATGTGCGCCAGGGATTGCCTTTTCTATAGTAAATTATTCAAAAAATAATTTTCAACTGTCACAAATTTTAATTGCGCCAGGGATTGCCTTTTCTATAGTAAATTATTCAAAAAATAATTTTCTACTGTCGCAAATTTTAATTGCGCCAGGGATTGCCTTTTATATAGTAAATTTTTCAAAAACTAATTTTCAACTGTCGCAAATTTTAATTGCGCCAGGGATTGCCTTTTATATAGTAAATTATTCAAAAACTAATTTTATACTGTCGCAAATTTAATTGCGCCAGGGATTGCCTTTTCTATAGTAAATTATTCAAAAAATAATTTTCAACTGTCACAAATTTTAATTGCGCCAGGGATTGCCTTTTATATAGTAAATTATTCAAAAACTAATTTTATACTGTCGCAAATTTTAATTGCGCCAGGGATTGCCTCTTCTACAGTAAATTATTCAAAAAATAATTTTCAACTGTCACAAATTTTAATTGCGCCAGGGATTGCCTTTTCTATAGTAAATTATTCAAAAAATAATTTTCTACTGTCGCAAATTTTAATTGCGCCAGGGATTGCCTTTTCTACAGTAAATTATTCAAAAAATAATTTTATACTGTCACAAATTTTATGTGCGCCAGGGATTGCCTTTTCTATAGTAAATTATTCAAAAACTAATTTTATACTGTCGCAAATTTTAATTGCGCCAGGGATTGCCTTTTCTATAGTAAATTATTCAAAAAATAATTTTCAACTGTCACAAATTTTAATTGCGCCAGGGATTGCCTTTTATATAGTAAATTATTCAAAAAATAATTTTCAACTGTCACAAATTTTAATTGCGCCAGGGATTGCCTTTTATATAGTAAATTATTCAAAAACTAATTTTATACTGTCGCAAATTTTAATTAAGCCAGGAATTGCCTTTTCTATAGTAAATTATTCAAAAACTAATTTTATACTGTCGCAAATTTTAATTGCGCCAGGGATTGCCTTTTCTACAGTAAATTATTCAAAAAATAATTTTATACTGTCGCAAATTTTAATTACGCCAGGGATTGCCTTTTCTATAGTAAATTATTCAAAAACTAATTTTCAACTGTCACAAATTTTAATTACGCCAGGGATTGCCTTTTATATAGTAAATTTTTCAAAAACTAATTTTATACTGTCGCAAATTTTAATTGCGCCAGGGATTGCCTTTTCTATAGTAAATTATTCAAAAAATAATTTTATACTGTCGCAAATTTTAATTGCGCCAGGGATTGCCTTTTCTATAGTAAATTATTCAAAAAATAATTTTATACTGTCACAAATTTTATGTGCGCCAGGGATTGCCTTTTCTATAGTAAATTATTCAAAAACTAATTTTATACTGTCGCAAATTTTAATTGCGCCAGGGATTGCCTTTTCTATAGTAAATTATTCAAAAAATAATTTTCAACTTTCACAAATTTTAATTGCGCCAGGGATTGCCTTTTATATAGTAAATTATTCAAAAACTAATTTTATACTGTCGCAAATTTTAATTGCGCCAGGGATTGCCTTTTCTACAGTAAATTATTCAAAAAATAATTTTATACTGTCGCAAATTTTAATTGCGCCAGGGATTGCCTTTTCTATAGTAAATTATTCAAAAAATAATTTTCAACTGTCACAAATTTTAATTGCGCCAGGGATTGCCTTTTCTACAGTAAATTTTTCAAAAACTAATTTTATACTGTCGCAAATTTTAATTGCGCCAGGGATTGCCTTTTCTATAGTAAATTATTCAAAAACTAATTTTCTACTGTCGCAAATTTTAAATATCCCAGGGATTGCCTTTTCTATAGTAAATTATTCAAAAAATAATTTTATACTGTCGCAAATTTTAATTGCGCCAGGGATTGCCTTTTCTACAGTAAATTTTTCAAAAACTAATTTTATACTGTCGCAAATTTTAATTGCGCCAGGGATTGCCTTTTATATAGTAAATTATTCAAAAACTAATTTTATACTGTCGCAAATTTTAATTGCGCCAGGGATTGCCTTTTCTACAGTAAATTATTCAAAAAATAATTTTATACTGTCACAAATTTTATGTGCGCCAGGGATTGCCTTTTCTATAGTAAATTATTCAAAAACTAATTTTATACTGTCACAAATTTTAATTGCGCCAGGGATTGCCTTTTATATAGTAAATTATTCAAAAACTAATTTTATACTGTCGCAAATTTTAATTACGCCAGGGATTGCCTTTTCTATAGTAAATTATTCAAAAAATAATTTTATACTGTCGCAAATTTTAATTGCGCCAGGGATTGCCTTTTCTACAGTAAATTATTCAAAAACTAATTTTCAACTGTCACAAATTTTAATTGCGCCAGGGATTGCCTTTTATATAGTAAATTTTTCAAAAACTAATTTTATACTGTCGCAAATTTTAATTGCGCCAGGGATTGCCTTTTCTATAGTAAATTATTCAAAAACTAATTTTCTACTGTCGCAAATTTTAAATATCCCAGGGATTGCCTTTTATACAGTAAATTATTCAAAAAATAATTTTCAACTGTCGCAAATTTTAATTGCGCCAGGGATTGCCTTTTATATAGTAAATTATTCAAAAACTAATTTTATACTGTCGCAAATTTTAATTGCGCCAGGGATTGCCTTTTCTATAGTAAATTATTCAAAAAATAATTTTCAACTGTCACAAATTTTAATTGCGCCAGGGATTGCCTTTTATATAGTAAATTATTCAAAAACTAATTTTATACTGTCGCAAATTTTAATTGCGCCAGGGATTGCCTTTTCTACAGTAAATTATTCAAAAAATAATTTTCAACTGTCACAAATTTTAATTGCGCCAGGGATTGCCTTTTCTATAGTAAATTATTCAAAAAATAATTTTCTACTGTCGCAAATTTTAATTGCGCCAGGGATTGCCTTTTCTACAGTAAATTATTCAAAAAATAATTTTATACTGTCACAAATTTTATGTGCGCCAGGGATTGCCTTTTCTGTAGTAAATTATTCAAAAACTAATTTTATACTGTCGCAAATTTTATGTGCGCCAGGGATTGCCTTTTATATAGTAAATTTTTCAAAAACTAATTTTCAACTGTCGCAAATTTTAATTGCGCCATGGATTGCCTTTTATATAGTAAATTATTCAAAAACTAATTTTCTACTGTCGCAAATTTTAAATATCCCAGGGATTGCCTTTTATACAGTAAATTATTCAAAAAATAATTTTCAACTGTCGCAAATTTTAATTGCGCCAGGGATTGCCTTTTATATAGTAAATTATTCAAAAACTAATTTTATACTGTCGCAAATTTTAAATATCCCAGGGATTGCCTTTTATACAGTAAATTATTCAAAAAATAATTTTCAACTGTCGCAAATTTTAATTGCGCCAGGGATTGCCTTTTATATAGTAAATTATTCAAAAACTAATTTTATACTGTCGCAAATTTTAATTGCGCCAGGGATTGCCTTTTCTATAGTAAATTATTCAAAAAATAATTTTCAACTGTCACAAATTTTAATTGCGCCAGGGATTGCCTTTTATATAGTAAATTATTCAAAAACTAATTTTATACTGTCGCAAATTTTAATTGCGCCAGGGATTGCCTTTTCTACAGTAAATTATTCAAAAAATAATTTTCAACTGTCACAAATTTTAATTGCGCCAGGGATTGCCTTTTCTATAGTAAATTATTCAAAAAATAATTTTCTACTGTCGCAAATTTTAATTGCGCCAGGGATTGCCTTTTCTACAGTAAATTATTCAAAAAATAATTTTATACTGTCACAAATTTTATGTGCGCCAGGGATTGCCTTTTCTGTAGTAAATTATTCAAAAACTAATTTTATACTGTCGCAAATTTTATGTGCGCCAGGGATTGCCTTTTATATAGTAAATTTTTCAAAAACTAATTTTCAACTGTCGCAAATTTTAATTGCGCCATGGATTGCCTTTTATATAGTAAATTATTCAAAAACTAATTTTATACTGTCGCAAATTTTAATTGCGCCAGGGATTGCCTTTTCTATAGTAAATTATTCAAAAAATAATTTTATACTGTCGCAAATTTTAAATATCCCAGGGATTGCCTTTTCTACAGTAAATTATTCAAAAACTAATTTTCTACTGTCGCAAATTTTAATTGCGCCAGGGATTGCCTTTTCTACAGTAAATTTTTCAAAAACTAATTTTATACTGTCGCAAATTTTATGTGCGCCAGGGATTGCCTTTTCTATAGTAAATTATTCAAAAACTAATTTTCAACTGTCACAAATTTTAAATGCGCCAGGGATTGCCTTTTCTATAGTAAATTATTCAAAAAATAATTTTCTACTGTCGCAAATTTTAATTGCGCCAGGGATTGCCTTTTATATAGTAAATTTTTCAAAAACTAATTTTCAACTGTCGCAAATTTTAATTGCGCCAGGGATTGCCTTTTATATAGTAAATTATTCAAAAACTAATTTTATACTGTCGCAAATTTTAATTGCGCCAGGGATTGCCTTTTCTACAGTAAATTATTCAAAAACTAATTTTCTACTGTCGCAAATTTTAAATATCCCAGGGATTGCCTTTTCTACAGTAAATTATTCAAAAAATAATTTTATACTGTCGCAAATTTTAAATATCCCAGGGATTGCCTTTTCTATAGTAAATTATTCAAAAACTAATTTTCAACTGTCACAAATTTTAATTGCGCCAGGGATTGCCTTTTCTACAGTAAATTATTCAAAAAATAATTTTATACTGTCGCAAATTTTAAATATCCCAGGGATTGCCTTTTCTACAGTAAATTATTCAAAAACTAATTTTCTACTGTCGCAAATTTTAATTGCGCCAGGGATTGCCTTTTCTACAGTAAATTTTTCAAAAACTAATTTTATACTGTCGCAAATTTTATGTGCGCCAGGGATTGCCTTTTCTATAGTAAATTATTCAAAAACTAATTTTCAACTGTCACAAATTTTAAATGCGCCAGGGATTGCCTTTTCTATAGTAAATTATTCAAAAAATAATTTTCTACTGTCGCAAATTTTAATTGCGCCAGGGATTGCCTTTTATATAGTAAATTTTTCAAAAACTAATTTTCAACTGTCGCAAATTTTAATTGCGCCAGGGATTGCCTTTTATATAGTAAATTATTCAAAAACTAATTTTATACTGTCGCAAATTTTAATTGCGCCAGGGATTGCCTTTTCTACAGTAAATTATTCAAAAACTAATTTTCTACTGTCGCAAATTTTAAATATCCCAGGGATTGCCTTTTCTACAGTAAATTATTCAAAAAATAATTTTATACTGTCGCAAATTTTAAATATCCCAGGGATTGCCTTTTCTATAGTAAATTATTCAAAAACTAATTTTCAACTGTCACAAATTTTAATTGCGCCAGGGATTGCCTTTTCTACAGTAAATTATTCAAAAAATAATTTTATACTGTCGCAAATTTTAATTACGCCAGGGATTGCCTTTTCTATAGTAAATTATTCAAAAACTAATTTTCAACTGTCACAAATTTTAATTACGCCAGGGATTGCCTTTTATATAGTAAATTTTTCAAAAACTAATTTTATACTGTCACAAATTTTAAATATACCAGGGATTGCCTTTTCTACAGTAAATTATTCAAAAAATAATTTTATACTGTCGCAAATTTTAATTGCGCCAGGGATTGCCTTTTCTACAGTAAATTATTCAAAAAATAATTTTATACTGTCGCAAATTTTAATTGCGCCAGGGATTGCCTTTTCTACAGTAAATTATTCAAAAACTAATTTTCAACTGTCACAAATTTTAATTGCGCCAGGGATTGCCTTTTATATAGTAAATTTTTCAAAAACTAATTTTATACTGTCGCAAATTTTAATTGCGCCAGGGATTGCCTTTTCTATAGTAAATTATTCAAAAACTAATTTTCTACTGTCGCAAATTTTAAATATCCCAGGGATTGCCTTTTATACAGTAAATTATTCAAAAAATAATTTTCAACTGTCGCAAATTTTAATTGCGCCAGGGATTGCCTTTTATATAGTAAATTATTCAAAAACTAATTTTCTACTGTCGCAAATTTTAAATATCCCAGGGATTGCCTTTTCTACAGTAAATTATTCAAAAAATAATTTTATACTGTCGCAAATTTTAAATATCCCAGGGATTGCCTTTTCTATAGTAAATTATTCAAAAACTAATTTTATACTGTCGCAAATTTTAATTGCGCCAGGGATTGCCTTTTCTACAGTAAATTATTCAAAAAATAATTTTATACTGTCACAAATTTTATGTGCGCCAGGGATTGCCTTTTCTATAGTAAATTATTCAAAAACTAATTTTATACTGTCACAAATTTTAATTGCGCCAGGGATTGCCTTTTATATAGTAAATTATTCAAAAACTAATTTTATACTGTCGCAAATTTTAATTACGCCAGGGATTGCCTTTTCTACAGTAAATTATTCAAAAACTAATTTTCAACTGTCACAAATTTTAATTGCGCCAGGGATTGCCTTTTATATAGTAAATTTTTCAAAAACTAATTTTATACTGTCGCAAATTTTAAATATCCCAGGGATTGCCTTTTCTATAGTAAATTATTCAAAAAATAATTTTATACTGTCGCAAATTTTAAATATCCCAGGGATTGCCTTTTCTATAGTAAATTATTCAAAAAATAATTTTATACTGTCGCAAATTTTAAATATCCCAGGGATTGCCTTTTCTATAGTAAATTATTCAAAAACTAATTTTCAACTGTCACAAATTTTAATTGCGCCAGGGATTGCCTTTTATATAGTAAATTATTCAAAAACTAATTTTATACTGTCGCAAATTTTAATTACGCCAGGGATTGCCTTTTCTACAGTAAATTATTCAAAAAATAATTTTATACTGTCGCAAATTTTAATTGCGCCAGGGATTGCCTTTTCTATAGTAAATTATTCAAAAAATAATTTTATACTGTCGCAAATTTTAATTGCGCCAGGGATTGCCTTTTCTATAGTAAATTATTCAAAAAATAATTTTATACTGTCGCAAATTTTATGTGCGCCAGGGATTGCCTTTTCTATAGTAAATTATTCAAAAAATAATTTTCAACTGTCACAAATTTTAATTGCGCCAGGGATTGCCTTTTCTATAGTAAATTATTCAAAAACTAATTTTCTACTGTCGCAAATTTTAAATATCCCAGGGATTGCCTTTTCTATAGTAAATTATTCAAAAAATAATTTTATACTGTCGCAAATTTTAATTGCGCCAGGGATTGCCTTTTCTATAGTAAATTATTCAAAAACTAATTTTATACTGTCGCAAATTTTATGTGCGCCAGGGATTGCCTTTTCTATAGTAAATTATTCAAAAAATAATTTTATACTGTCGCAAATTTTAATTGCGCCAGGGATTGCCTTTTCTATAGTAAATTATTCAAAAAATAATTTTCAACTGTCGCAAATTTTAAATATCCCAGGGATTGCCTTTTCTATAGTAAATTATTCAAAAAATAATTTTATACTGTCGCAAATTTTAATTGCGCCAGGGATTGCCTTTTCTACAGTAAATTATTCAAAAAATAATTTTATACTGTCACAAATTTTAATTGCGCCAGGGATTGCCTTTTCTATAGTAAATTATTCAAAAAATAATTTTATACTGTCGCAAATTTTATGTGCGCCAGGGATTGCCTTTTCTATAGTAAATTATTCAAAAAATAATTTTATACTGTCGCAAATTTTAATTGCGCCAGGGATTGCCTTTTCTATAGTAAATTATTCAAAAAATAATTTTATACTGTCGCAAATTTTAATTACGCCAGGGATTGCCTTTTATATAGTAAATTTTTAAAAAACTAATTTTATTTTTTGAATAATTTACTATAGAAAAGGCAATCCCTGGCGCAATTAAAATTTGCGACAGTATAAAATTAGTTTTTGAATAATTTACTATATAAAAGGCAATCCCTGGCGCACATAAAATTTGCGACAGTATAAAATTATTTTTTGAATAATTTACTATAGAAAAGGCAATCCCTGGCGCAATTAAAATTTGTGACAGTTGAAAATTATTTTTTGAATAATTTACTATAGAAAAGGCAATCCCTGGCGCAATTAAAATTTGCGACAGTATAAAAATTAGTTTTTGAATAATTTACTATAGAAAAGGCAATCCCTGGCGCAATTAAAATTTGTGACAGTTGAAAATTATTTTTTGAATAATTTACTATAGAAAAGGCAATCCCTGGCGCAATTAAAATTTGCGACAGTATAAAATTAGTTTTTGAAAAATTTACTATATAAAAGGCAATCCCTGGGATATTTAAAATTTGCGACAGTATAAAATTAGTTTTTGAATAATTTACTATAGAAAAGGCAATCCCTGGCGCAATTAAAATTTGTGACAGTATAAAATTATTTTTTGAATAATTTACTGTAGAAAAGGCAATCCCTGGGATATTTAAAATTTGCGACAGTATAAAATTAGTTTTTGAATAATTTACTATAGAAAAGGCAATCCCTGGCGCACATAAAATTTGCGACAGTATAAAATTAGTTTTTGAATAATTTACTATATAAAAGGCAATCCCTGGCGCAATTAAAATTTGCGACAGTATAAAATTAGTTTTTGAATAATTTACTATAGAAAAGGCAATCCCTGGCGCAATTAAAATTTGCGACAGTATAAAATTATTTTTTCAATAATTTACTATACAAATTTTAATTGCGCCAGGGATTGCCTTTTCTATAGTAAATTATTCAAAAAATAATTTTATACTGTCGCAAATTTTATGTGCGCCAGGGATTGCCTTTTCTATAGTAAATTATTCAAAAACTAATTTTATACTGTCGCAAATTTTATGTGCGCCAGGGATTGCCTTTTCTATAGTAAATTATTCAAAAAATAATTTTCAACTGTCGCAAATTTTATGTGCGCCAGGGATTGCCTTTTCTATAGTAAATTATTCAAAAAATAATTTTATACTGTCGCAAATTTTAATTGCGCCAGGGATTGCCTTTTCTATAGTAAATTATTCAAAAACTAATTTTATACTGTCGCAAATTTTAATTGCGCCAGGGATTGCCTTTTATATAGTAAATTATTCAAAAACTAATTTTATACTGTCGCAAATTTTAAATATCCCAGGGATTGCCTTTTATATAGTAAATTATTCAAAAAATAATTTTATACTGTCGCAAATTTTAAATATCCCAGGGATTGCCTTTTCTATAGTAAATTATTCAAAAACTAATTTTATACTGTCGCAAATTTTAAATATCCCAGGGATTGCCTTTTCTATAGTAAATTATTCAAAAAATAATTTTATACTGTCACAAATTTTAATTGCGCCAGGGATTGCCTTTTCTATAGTAAATTATTCAAAAACTAATTTTATACTGTCGCAAATTTTAAATATCCCAGGGATTGCCTTTTATATAGTAAATTTTTCAAAAACTAATTTTATACTGTCGCAAATTTTAATTGCGCCAGGGATTGCCTTTTCTATAGTAAATTTTTCAAAAACTAATTTTATACTGTCGCAAATTTTATGTGCGCCAGGGATTGCCTTTTCTATAGTAAATTATTCAAAAAATAATTTTCAACTGTCGCAAATTTTATGTGCGCCAGGGATTGCCTTTTCTATAGTAAATTATTCAAAAACTAATTTTATACTGTCGCAAATTTTAATTGCGCCAGGGATTGCCTTTTATATAGTAAATTATTCAAAAACTAATTTTATACTGTCGCAAATTTTATGTGCGCCAGGGATTGCCTTTTATATAGTAAATTATTCAAAAAATAATTTTATACTGTCGCAAATTTTAAATATCCCAGGGATTGCCTTTTCTATAGTAAATTATTCAAAAAATAATTTTATACTGTCGCAAATTTTAATTGCGCCAGGGATTGCCTTTTCTATAGTAAATTATTCAAAAAATAATTTTATACTGTCGCAAATTTTATGTGCGCCAGGGATTGCCTTTTCTATAGTAAATTATTCAAAAAATAATTTTATACTGTCGCAAATTTTAATTGCGCCAGGGATTGCCTTTTCTATAGTAAATTATTCAAAAAATAATTTTCAACTGTCGCAAATTTTAAATATCCCAGGGATTGCCTTTTCTATAGTAAATTATTCAAAAAATAATTTTATACTGTCGCAAATTTTAATTGCGCCAGGGATTGCCTTTTCTATAGTAAATTATTCAAAAAATAATTTCATACTGTCGCAAATTTTAATTGCGCCAGGGATTGCCTTTTCTATAGTAAATTATTCAAAAAATAATTTTCAACTGTCGCAAATTTTAAATATCCCAGGGATTGCCTTTTCTATAGTAAATTATTCAAAAAATAATTTTATACTGTCACAAATTTTATGTGCGCCAGGGATTGCCTTTTCTATAGTAAATTATTCAAAAACTAATTTTATACTGTCGCAAATTTTAATTGCGCCAGGGATTGCCTTTTCTATAGTAAATTATTCAAAAAATAATTTTCAACTGTCGCAAATTTTAAATATCCCAGGGATTGCCTTTTCTATAGTAAATTATTCAAAAAATAATTTTATACTGTCGCAAATTTTAATTGCGCCAGGGATTGCCTTTTCTATAGTAAATTATTCAAAAAATAATTTTATACTGTCGCAAATTTTAAATATCCCAGGGATTGCCTTTTCTATAGTAAATTATTCAAAAACTAATTTTATACTGTCACAAATTTTATGTGCGCCAGGGATTGCCTTTTCTATAGTAAATTATTCAAAAACTAATTTTATACTGTCGCAAATTTTAATTGCGCCAGGGATTGCCTTTTCTATAGTAAATTATTCAAAAAATAATTTTCAACTGTCGCAAATTTTAAATATCCCAGGGATTGCCTTTTCTATAGTAAATTATTCAAAAAATAATTTTATACTGTCACAAATTTTATGTGCGCCAGGGATTGCCTTTTCTATAGTAAATTATTCAAAAACTAATTTTATACTGTCGCAAATTTTAATTGCGCCAGGGATTGCCTTTTCTATAGTAAATTATTCAAAAAATAATTTTATACTGTCGCAAATTTTATGTGCGCCAGGGATTGCCTTTTCTATAGTAAATATATTCAAAAAATAATTTTATACTGTCGCAAATTTTAATTGCGCCAGGGATTGCCTTTTCTATAGTAAATTATTCAAAAAATAATTTTCAACTGTCGCAAATTTTAAATATCCCAGGGATTGCCTTTTCTATAGTAAATTATTCAAAAAATAATTTTATACTGTCGCAAATTTTAATTGCGCCAGGGATTGCCTTTTCTATAGTAAATTATTCAAAAAATAATTTTATACTGTCGCAAATTTTAATTGCGCCAGGGATTGCCTTTTCTATAGTAAATTATTCAAAAAATAATTTTCAACTGTCGCAAATTTTAAATATCCCAGGGATTGCCTTTTCTATAGTAAATTATTCAAAAAATAATTTTATACTGTCACAAATTTTATGTGCGCCAGGGATTGCCTTTTCTACAGTAAATTATTCAAAAAATAATTTTATACTGTCGCAAATTTTAATTGCGCCAGGGATTGCGTTTTCTATAGTAAATTATTCAAAAAATAATTTTATACTGTCGCAAATTTTATGTGCGCCAGGGATTGCCTTTTATATAGTAAATTATTCAAAAAATAATTTTATACTGTCGCAAATTTTAATTGCGCCAGGGATTGCCTTTTCTATAGTAAATTATTCAAAAAATAATTTTCAACTGTCGCAAATTTTAAATATCCCAGGGATTGCCTTTTCTATAGTAAATTATTCAAAAAATAATTTTATACTGTCGCAAATTTTAATTGCGCCAGGGATTGCCTTTTCTATAGTAAATTATTCAAAAAATAATTTTATACTGTCGCAAATTTTAAATATCCCAGGGATTGCCTTTTCTATAGTAAATTATTCAAAAACTAATTTTCAACTGTCACAAATTTTAATTGCGCCAGGGATTGCCTTTTCTATAGTAAATTATTCAAAAACTAATTTTATACTGTCACAAATTTTATGTGCGCCAGGGATTGCCTTTTCTATAGTAAATTATTCAAAAAATAATTTTATACTGTCGCAAATTTTAATTGCGCCAGGGATTGCCTTTTCTATAGTAAATTATTCAAAAAATAATTTTATACTGTCGCAAATTTTAAATATCCCAGGGATTGCCTTTTCTATAGTAAATTATTCAAAAACTAATTTTATACTGTCGCAAATTTTATGTGCGCCAGGGATTGCCTTTTCTATAGTAAATTTTTCAAAAACTAATTTTATACTGTCGCAAATTTTATGTGCGCCAGGGATTGCCTTTTCTATAGTAAATTATTCAAAAAATAATTTTCAACTGTCGCAAATTTTAAATATCCCAGGGATTGCCTTTTCTATAGTAAATTATTCAAAAAATAATTTTATACTGTCGCAAATTTTATGTGCGCCAGGGATTGCCTTTTATATAGTAAATTATTCAAAAAATAATTTTATACTGTCGCAAATTTTAATTGCGCCAGGGATTGCCTTTTCTATAGTAAATTATTCAAAAAATAATTTTCAACTGTCGCAAATTTTAAATATCCCAGGGATTGCCTTTTCTATAGTAAATTATTCAAAAAATAATTTTATACTGTCGCAAATTTTAATTGCGCCAGGGATTGCCTTTTCTATAGTAAATTATTCAAAAAATAATTTTATACTGTCGCAAATTTTAAATATCCCAGGGATTGCCTTTTCTATAGTAAATTATTCAAAAACTAATTTTATACTGTCACAAATTTTATGTGCGCCAGGGATTGCCTTTTCTATAGTAAATTATTCAAAAACTAATTTTATACTGTCGCAAATTTTAATTGCGCCAGGGATTGCCTTTTCTATAGTAAATTATTCAAAAAATAATTTTCAACTGTCGCAAATTTTAAATATCCCAGGGATTGCCTTTTCTATAGTAAATTATTCAAAAAATAATTTTATACTGTCACAAATTTTATGTGCGCCAGGGATTGCCTTTTCTATAGTAAATTATTCAAAAACTAATTTTATACTGTCGCAAATTTTAATTGCGCCAGGGATTGCCTTTTCTATAGTAAATTATTCAAAAAATAATTTTATACTGTCGCAAATTTTATGTGCGCCAGGGATTGCCTTTTCTATAGTAAATTATTCAAAAAATAATTTTATACTGTCGCAAATTTTAATTGCGCCAGGGATTGCCTTTTCTATAGTAAATTATTCAAAAAATAATTTTCAACTGTCGCAAATTTTAAATATCCCAGGGATTGCCTTTTCTATAGTAAATTATTCAAAAAATAATTTTATACTGTCGCAAATTTTAATTGCGCCAGGGATTGCCTTTTCTATAGTAAATTATTCAAAAAATAATTTTATACTGTCGCAAATTTTAATTGCGCCAGGGATTGCCTTTTCTATAGTAAATTATTCAAAAAATAATTTTCAACTGTCGCAAATTTTAAATATCCCAGGGATTGCCTTTTCTACAGTAAATTATTCAAAAAATAATTTTATACTGTCGCAAATTTTATGTGCGCCAGGGATTGCCTTTTCTATAGTAAATTATTCAAAAAATAATTTTATACTGTCGCAAATTTTATGTGCGCCAGGGATTGCCTTTTATATAGTAAATTATTCAAAAAATAATTTTATACTGTCGCAAATTTTAATTGCGCCAGGGATTGCCTTTTCTATAGTAAATTATTCAAAAAATAATTTTCAACTGTCGCAAATTTTAAATATCCCAGGGATTGCCTTTTCTATAGTAAATTATTCAAAAAATAATTTTATACTGTCGCAAATTTTAATTGCGCCAGGGATTGCCTTTTCTATAGTAAATTATTCAAAAAATAATTTTATACTGTCGCAAATTTTAAATATCCCAGGGATTGCCTTTTCTATAGTAAATTATTCAAAAACTAATTTTCAACTGTCACAAATTTTAATTGCGCCAGGGATTGCCTTTTCTATAGTAAATTATTCAAAAACTAATTTTATACTGTCACAAATTTTATGTGCGCCAGGGATTGCCTTTTCTATAGTAAATTATTCAAAAAATAATTTTATACTCTCGCAAATTTTAATTGCGCCAGGGATTGCCTTTTCTATAGTAAATTATTCAAAAAATAATTTTATACTGTCGCAAATTTTAAATATCCCAGGGATTGCCTTTTCTATAGTAAATTATTCAAAAACTAATTTTATACTGTCGCAAATTTTATGTGCGCCAGGGATTGCCTTTTATATAGTAAATTATTCAAAAAATAATTTTATACTGTCACAAATTTTATGTGCGCCAGGGATTGCCTTTTCTACAGTAAATTATTCAAAAAATAATTTTTTACTGTCGCAAATTTTAATTGCGCCAGGGATTGCCTTTTCTATAGTAAATTATTCAAAAAATAATTTTATACTGTCACAAATTTTAATTGCGCCAGGGATTGCCTTTTCTATAGTAAATTATTCAAAAAATAATTTTATACTGTCGCAAATTTTATGTGCGCCAGGGATTGCCTTTTCTATAGTAAATTATTCAAAAAATCATTTTATACTGTCGCAAATTTTAATTGCGCCAGGGATTGCCTTTTCTATAGTAAATTATTCAAAAAATAATTTTATACTGTCGCAAATTTTAAATATCCCAGGGATTGCCTTTTCTACAGTAAATTATTCAAAAAATAATTTTATACTGTCGCAAATTTTAATTGCGCCAGGGATTGCCTTTTCTATAGTAAATTATTCAAAAAATAATTTTATACTGTCGCAAATTTTAAATATCCCAGGGATTGCCTTTTCTATAGTAAATTATTCAAAAAATAATTTTATACTGTCGCAAATTTTAATTGCGCCAGGGATTGCCTTTTCTACAGTAAATTATTCAAAAACTAATTTTATACTGTCGCAAATTTTAATTGCGCCAGGGATTGCCTTTTCTATAGTAAATTATTCAAAAAATAATTTTCAACTGTCACAAATTTTAATTGCGCCAGGGATTGCCTTTTCTATAGTAAATTTTTCAAAAACTAATTTTATACTGTCGCAAATTTTAATTACGCCAGGGATTGCCTTTTATATAGTAAATTATTCAAAAAATAATTTTATACTGTCGCAAATTTTAATTGCGCCAGGGATTGCCTTTTCTATAGTAAATTATTCAAAAAATAATTTTCAACTGTCACAAATTTTAATTACGCCAGGGATTGCCTTTTCTATAGTAAATTATTCAAAAACTAATTTTATACTGTCGCAAATTTTAATTGCGCCAGGGATTGCCTTTTCTACAGTAAATTATTCAAAAAATAATTTTATACTGTCGCAAATTTTAATTGCGCCAGGGATTGCCTTTTCTATAGTAAATTATTCAAAAAATAATTTTATACTGTCGCAAATTTTAATTGCGCCAGGGATTGCCTTTTCTATAGTAAATTATTCAAAAAATAATTTTCAACTGTCACAAATTTTAATTACGCCAGGGATTGCCTTTTCTATAGTAAATTTTTCAAAAACTAATTTTATACTGTCGCAAATTTTAATTACGCCAGGGATTGCCTTTTCTACAGTAAATTATTCAAAAAATAATTTTCAACTGTCGCAAATTTTAAATATCCCAGGGATTGCCTTTTCTATAGTAAATTATTCAAAAAATAATTTTATACTGTCGCAAATTTTAATTGCGCCAGGGATTGCCTTTTATATAGTAAATTATTCAAAAAATAATTTTATACTGTCGCAAATTTTAAATATCCCAGGGATTGCCTTTTCTACAGTAAATTATTCAAAAACTAATTTTATACTGTCGCAAATTTTATGTGCGCCAGGGATTGCCTTTTCTATAGTAAATTATTCAAAAAATAATTTTATACTGTCGCAAATTTTAAATATCCCAGGGATTGCCTTTTCTATAGTAAATTATTCAAAAAATAATTTTATACTGTCGCAAATTTTAAATATCCCAGGGATTGCCTTTTCTATAGTAAATTATTCAAAAACTAATTTTCAACTGTCACAAATTTTAATTACGCCAGGGATTGCCTTTCCTATAGTAAATTATTCAAAAAATAATTTTATACTGTCGCAAATTTTAATTGCGCCAGGGATTGCCTTTTCTACAGTAAATTATTCAAAAACTAATTTTATACTGTCGCAAATTTTATGTGCGCCAGGGATTGCCTTTTCTATAGTAAATTATTCAAAAACTAATTTTCAACTGTCACAAATTTTAATTGCGCCAGGGATTGCCTTTTCTATAGTAAATTATTCAAAAAATAATTTTATACTGTCGCAAATTTTAAATATCCCAGGGATTGCCTTTTCTATAGTAAATTATTCAAAAAATAATTTTCTACTGTCGCAAATTTTAAATATCCCAGGGATTGCCTTTTCTACAGTAAATTATTCAAAAACTAATTTTATACTGTCGCAAATTTTATGTGCGCCAGGGATTGCCTTTTCTATAGTAAATTATTCAAAAACTAATTTTATACTGTCGCAAATTTTAAATATCCCAGGGATTGCCTTTTATATAGTAAATTATTCAAAAACTAATTTTATACTGTCGCAAATTTTAATTGCGCCAGGGATTGCCTTTTCTACAGTAAATTATTCAAAAAATAATTTTATACTGTCGCAAATTTTAATTGCGCCAGGGATTGCCTTTTCTATAGTAAATTATTCAAAAAATAATTTTATACTGTCGCAAATTTTAAATATCCCAGGGATTGCCTTTTCTATAGTAAATTATTCAAAAAATAATTTTCAACTGTCACAAATTTTAATTGCGCCAGGGATTGCCTTTTCTATAGTAAATTATTCAAAAAATAATTTTATACTGTCGCAAATTTTAATTGCGCCAGGGATTGCCTTTTCTATAGTAAATTATTCAAAAACTAATTTTATACTGTCGCAAATTTTAATTGCGCCAGGGATTGCCTTTTCTACAGTAAATTATTCAAAAAATAATTTTATACTGTCGCTAATTTTAATTGCGCCAGGGATTGCCTTTTCTATAGTAAATTATTCAAAAAATAATTTTCAACTGTCACAAATTTTAATTACGCCAGGGATTGCCTTTTCTATAGTAAATTATTCAAAAACTAATTTTATACTGTCGCAAATTTTAATTGCGCCAGGGATTGCCTTTTCTACAGTAAATTATTCAAAAAATAATTTTATACTGTCGCAAATTTTAATTGCGCCAGGGATTGCCTTTTCTATAGTAAATTATTCAAAAAATAATTTTATACTGTCGCAAATTTTAATTGCGCCAGGGATTGCCTTTTCTATAGTAAATTATTCAAAAAATAATTTTCAACTGTCACAAATTTTAATTACGCCAGGGATTGCCTTTTCTATAGTAAATTATTCAAAAACTAATTTTATACTGTCGCAAATTTTAATTGCGCCAGGGATTGCCTTTTCTATAGTAAATTATTCAAAAACTAATTTTCTACTGTCGCAAATTTTAATTGCGCCAGGGATTGCCTTTTCTACAGTAAATTATTCAAAAAATAATTTTCAACTGTCACAAATTTTAATTGCGCCAGGGATTGCCTTTTCTATAGTAAATTATTCAAAAAATAATTTTATACTGTCGCAAATTTTAAATATCCCAGGGATTGCCTTTTCTACAGTAAATTATTCAAAAACTAATTTTCTACTGTCGCAAATTTTAATTGCGCCAGGGATTGCCTTTTATATAGTAAATTATTCAAAAAATAATTTTATACTGTCGCAAATTTTAATTGCGCCAGGGATTGCCTTTTCTATAGTAAATTATTCAAAAAATAATTTTATACTGTCGCAAATTTTAATTGCGCCAGGGATTGCCTTTTCTATAGTAAATTATTCAAAAAATAATTTTCTACTGTCGCAAATTTTAATTGCGCCAGGGATTGCCTTTTCTATAGTAAATTATTCAAAAAATAATTTTCAACTGTCACAAATTTTAATTGCGCCAGGGATTGCCTTTTCTATAGTAAATTATTCAAAAAATAATTTTCTACTGTCGCAAATTTTAAATATCCCAGGGATTGCCTTTTCTATAGTAAATTATTCAAAAAATAATTTTCAACTGTCACAAATTTTAATTGCGCCAGGGATTGCCTTTTATATAGTAAATTATTCAAAAACTAATTTTCTACTGTCGCAAATTTTAAATATCCCAGGGATTGCCTTTTCTATAGTAAATTATTCAAAAAATAATTTTCAACTGTCACAAATTTTAATTGCGCCAGGGATTGCCTTTTCTATAGTAAATTATTCAAAAAATAATTTTCAACTGTCGCAAATTTTATGTGCGCCAGGGATTGCCTTTTCTACAGTAAATTATTCAAAAAATAATTTTCAACTGTCACAAATTTTATGTGCGCCAGGGATTGCCTTTTCTATAGTAAATTATTCAAAAAATAATTTTATACTGTCGCAAATTTTAAATATCCCAGGGATTGCCTTTTCTATAGTAAATTATTCAAAAAATAATTTTCAACTGTCACAAATTTTATGTGCGCCAGGGATTGCCTTTTCTATAGTAAATTATTCAAAAAATAATTTTCAACTGTCACAAATTTTATGTGCGCCAGGGATTGCCTTTTCTACAGTAAATTATTCAAAAAATAATTTTCTACTGTCGCAAATTTTAATTGCGCCAGGGATTGCCTTTTCTACAGTAAATTTTTCAAAAACTAATTTTATACTGTCGCAAATTTTATGTGCGCCAGGGATTGCCTTTTCTATAGTAAATTATTCAAAAAATAATTTTATACTGTCACAAATTTTATGTGCGCCAGGGATTGCCTTTTCTATAGTAAATTATTCAAAAAATAATTTTCAACTGTCGCAAATTTTAAATATCCCAGGGATTGCCTTTTCTATAGTAAATTATTCAAAAAATAATTTTATACTGTCGCAAATTTTAAATATCCCAGGGATTGCCTCTTCAATAGTAAATTATTCAAAAAATAATTTTCAACTGTCACAAATTTTATGTGCGCCAGGGATTGCCTTTTCTACAGTAAATTATTCAAAAAATAATTTTCTACTGTCGCAAATTTTAATTGCGCCAGGGATTGCCTTTTCTACAGTAAATTTTTCAAAAACTAATTTTATACTGTCGCAAATTTTATGTGCGCCAGGGATTGCCTTTTCTATAGTAAATTATTCAAAAAATAATTTTATACTGTCACAAATTTTATGTGCGCCAGGGATTGCCTTTTCTATAGTAAATTATTCAAAAAATAATTTTCAACTGTCGCAAATTTTAAATATCCCAGGGATTGCCTTTTCTATAGTAAATTATTCAAAAAATAATTTTATACTGTCGCAAATTTTAAATATCCCAGGGATTGCCTTTTCTATAGTAAATTATTCAAAAAATAATTTTATACTGTCGCAAATTTTAAATATCCCAGGGATTGCCTTTTCTATAGTAAATTATTCAAAAAATAATTTTCAACTGTCGCAAATTTTAAATATCCCAGGGATTGCCTTTTCTATAGTAAATTATTCAAAAAATAATTTTATACTGTCACAAATTTTAATTGCGCCAGGGATTGCCTTTTCTATAGTAAATTATTCAAAAACTAATTTTATACTGTCGCAAATTTTATGTGCGCCAGGGATTGCCTTTTCTATAGTAAATTATTCAAAAAATAATTTTATACTGTCGCAAATTTTATGTGCGCCAGGGATTGCCTTTTCTATAGTAAATTATTCAAAAAATAATTTTCAACTGTCGCAAATTTTAAATATCCCAGGGATTGCCTTTTCTATAGTAAATTATTCAAAAAATAATTTTATACTGTCGCAAATTTTAAATATCCCAGGGATTGCCTTTTCTATAGTAAATTATTCAAAAAATAATTTTCAACTGTCACAAATTTTAATTGCGCCAGGGATTGCCTTTTCTATAGTAAATTATTCAAAAAATAATTTTCAACTGTCACAAATTTTAATTGCGCCAGGGATTGCCTTTTCTATAGTAAATTATTCAAAAAATAATTTTCAACTGTCACAAATTTTAATTGCGCCAGGGATTGCCTTTTCTATAGTAAATTATTCAAAAAATAATTTTCAACTGTCACATATTTTAATTGCGCCAGGGATTGCCTTTTCTATAGTAAATTATTCAAAAACTAATTTTCAACTGTCGCAAATTTTAATTGCGCCAGGGATTGCCTTTTCTATAGTAAATTATTCAAAAAATAATTTTCAACTGTCACAAATTTTAATTGCGCCAGGGATTGCCTTTTCTATAGTAAATTATTCAAAAAATTATTTTATACTGTCGCAAATTTTAAATATCCCAGGGATTGCCTTTTCTATAGTAAATTATTCAAAAAATAATTTTATACTGTCGCAAATTTTAAATATCCCAGGGATTGCCTTTTCTATAGTAAATTTTTTCAAAAACTAATTTTATACTGTCGCAAATTTTATGTGCGCCAGGGATTGCCTTTTCTATAGTAAATTATTCAAAAAATAATTTTATACTGTCGCAAATTTTAAATATCCCAGGGATTGCCTTTTCTATAGTAAATTATTCAAAAAATAATTTTCAACTGTCACAAATTTTAATTGCGCCAGGGATTGCCTTTTCTATAGTAAATTATTCAAAAAATAATTTTCAACTGTCACAAATTTTAATTGCGCCAGGGATTGCCTTTTCTATAGTAAATTATTCAAAAAATAATTTTCAACTGTCACAAATTTTAATTGCGCCAGGGATTGCCTTTCTATAGTAAATTATTCAAAAAATAATTTTCTACTGTCGCAAATTTTAAATATCCCAGGGATTGCCTTTTCTATAGTAAATTATTCAAAAAATAATTTTCAACTGTCACAAATTTTAATTGCGCCAGGGATTGCCTTTTATATAGTAAATTATTCAAAAACTAATTTTCTACTGTCGCAAATTTTAAATATCCCAGGGATTGCCTTTTCTATAGTAAATTATTCAAAAACTAATTTTATACTGTCGCAAATTTTATGTGCGCCAGGGATTGCCTTTTATATAGTAAATTATTCAAAAAATAATTTTATACTGTCGCAAATTTTATGTGCGCCAGGGATTGCCTTTTCTATAGTAAATTATTCAAAAAATAATTTTATACTGTCGCAAATTTTATGTGCGCCAGGGATTGCCTTTTCTATAGTAAATTATTCAAAAAATAATTTTCAACTGTCACAAATTTTAATTGCGCCAGGGATTGCCTTTTCTACAGTAAATTATTCAAAAACTAATTTTATACTGTCGCAAATTTTAATTGCGCCAGGGATTGCCTTTTCTACAGTAAATTTTTCAAAAACTAATTTTATACTGTCGCAAATTTTAAATATCCCAGGGATTGCCTTTTCTATAGTAAATTATTCAAAAAATAATTTTCTACTGTCGCAAATTTTAAATATCCCAGGGATTGCCTTTTCTATAGTAAATTATTCAAAAAATAATTTTATACTGTCGCAAATTTTAATTGCGCCAGGGATTGCCTTTTCTACAGTAAATTATTCAAAAAATAATTTTATACTGTCGCAAATTTTAATTGCGCCAGGGATTGCCTTTTCTACAGTAAATTATTCAAAAAATAATTTTCAACTGTCACAAATTTTATGTGCGCCAGGGATTGCCTTTTCTATAGTAAATTATTCAAAAAATAATTTTCAACTGTCACAAATTTTAAATATCCCAGGGATTGCCTTTTCTACAGTAAATTATTCAAAAAATAATTTTATACTGTCGCAAATTTTAATTGCGCCAGGGATTGCCTTTTCTACAGTAAATTATTCAAAAAATAATTTTCAACTGTCACAAATTTTATGTGCGCCAGGGATTGCCTTTTCTACAGTAAATTATTCAAAAAATAATTTTCAACTGTCACAAATTTTAAATATCCCAGGGATTGCCTTTTCTATAGTAAATTATTCAAAAAATAATTTTCAACTGTCACAAATTTTAATTGCGCCAGGGATTGCCTTTTCTATAGTAAATTTTTCAAAAACTAATTTTATACTGTCGCAAATTTTAATTACGCCAGGGATTGCCTTTTATATAGTAAATTATTCAAAAAATAATTTTATACTGTCGCAAATTTTAATTGCGCCAGGGATTGCCTTTTCTATAGTAAATTATTCAAAAAATAATTTTCAACTGTCACAAATTTTAATTACGCCAGGGATTGCCTTTTCTATAGTAAATTATTCAAAAACTAATTTTATACTGTCGCAAATTTTAATTGCGCCAGGGATTGCCTTTTCTACAGTAAATTATTCAAAAAATAATTTTATACTGTCGCAAATTTTAATTGCGCCAGGGATTGCCTTTTCTATAGTAAATTATTCAAAAAATAATTTTATACTGTCGCAAATTTTAATTGCGCCAGGGATTGCCTTTTCTATAGTAAATTATTCAAAAAATAATTTTCAACTGTCACAAATTTTAATTACGCCAGGGATTGCCTTTTCTATAGTAAATTTTTCAAAAACTAATTTTATACTGTCGCAAATTTTAATTACGCCAGGGATTGCCTTTTCTACAGTAAATTATTCAAAAAATAATTTTCAACTGTCGCAAATTTTAAATATCCCAGGGATTGCCTTTTCTATAGTAAATTATTCAAAAAATAATTTTATACTGTCGCAAATTTTAATTGCGCCAGGGATTGCCTTTTATATAGTAAATTATTCAAAAAATAATTTTATACTGTCGCAAATTTTAAATATCCCAGGGATTGCCTTTTCTACAGTAAATTATTCAAAAACTAATTTTATACTGTCGCAAATTTTATGTGCGCCAGGGATTGCCTTTTCTATAGTAAATTATTCAAAAAATAATTTTATACTGTCGCAAATTTTAAATATCCCAGGGATTGCCTTTTCTATAGTAAATTATTCAAAAAATAATTTTATACTGTCGCAAATTTTAAATATCCCAGGGATTGCCTTTTCTATAGTAAATTATTCAAAAACTAATTTTCAACTGTCACAAATTTTAATTACGCCAGGGATTGCCTTTCCTATAGTAAATTATTCAAAAAATAATTTTATACTGTCGCAAATTTTAATTGCGCCAGGGATTGCCTTTTCTACAGTAAATTATTCAAAAACTAATTTTATACTGTCGCAAATTTTATGTGCGCCAGGGATTGCCTTTTCTATAGTAAATTATTCAAAAACTAATTTTCAACTGTCACAAATTTTAATTGGGCCAGGGATTGCCTTTTCTATAGTAAATTATTCAAAAAATAATTTTATACTGTCGCAAATTTTAAATATCCCAGGGATTGCCTTTTCTATAGTAAATTATTCAAAAAATAATTTTCTACTGTCGCAAATTTTAAATATCCCAGGGATTGCCTTTTCTACAGTAAATTATTCAAAAACTAATTTTATACTGTCGCAAATTTTATGTGCGCCAGGGATTGCCTTTTCTATAGTAAATTATTCAAAAACTAATTTTATACTGTCGCAAATTTTAAATATCCCAGGGATTGCCTTTTATATAGTAAATTATTCAAAAACTAATTTTATACTGTCGCAAATTTTAATTGCGCCAGGGATTGCCTTTTCTACAGTAAATTATTCAAAAAATAATTTTATACTGTCGCAAATTTTAATTGCGCCAGGGATTGCCTTTTCTATAGTAAATTATTCAAAAAATAATTTTATACTGTCGCAAATTTTAAATATCCCAGGGATTGCCTTTTCTATAGTAAATTATTCAAAAAATAATTTTCAACTGTCACAAATTTTAATTGCGCCAGGGATTGCCTTTTCTATAGTAAATTATTCAAAAAATAATTTTATACTGTCGCAAATTTTAATTGCGCCAGGGATTGCCTTTTCTATAGTAAATTATTCAAAAACTAATTTTATACTGTCGCAAATTTTAATTGCGCCAGGGATTGCCTTTTCTACAGTAAATTATTCAAAAAATAATTTTATACTGTCGCAAATTTTAATTGCGCCAGGGATTGCCTTTTCTATAGTAAATTATTCAAAAAATAATTTTCAACTGTCACAAATTTTAATTACGCCAGGGATTGCCTTTTCTATAGTAAATTATTCAAAAACTAATTTTATACTGTCGCAAATTTTAATTGCGCCAGGGATTGCCTTTTCTACAGTAAATTATTCAAAAAATAATTTTATACTGTCGCAAATTTTAATTGCGCCAGGGATTGCCTTTTCTATAGTAAATTATTCAAAAAATAATTTTATACTGTCGCAAATTTTAATTGCGCCAGGGATTGCCTTTTCTATAGTAAATTATTCAAAAAATAATTTTCAACTGTCACAAATTTTAATTACGCCAGGGATTGCCTTTTCTATAGTAAATTATTCAAAAACTAATTTTATACTGTCGCAAATTTTAATTGCGCCAGGGATTGCCTTTTCTATAGTAAATTATTCAAAAACTAATTTTCTACTGTCGCAAATTTTAATTGCGCCAGGGATTGCCTTTTCTACAGTAAATTATTCAAAAAATAATTTTCAACTGTCACAAATTTTAATTGCGCCAGGGATTGCCTTTTCTATAGTAAATTATTCAAAAAATAATTTTATACTGTCGCAAATTTTAAATATCCCAGGGATTGCCTTTTCTACAGTAAATTATTCAAAAACTAATTTTCTACTGTCGCAAATTTTAATTGCGCCAGGGATTGCCTTTTATATAGTAAATTATTCAAAAAATAATTTTATACTGTCGCAAATTTTAATTGCGCCAGGGATTGCCTTTTCTATAGTAAATTATTCAAAAAATAATTTTATACTGTCGCAAATTTTAATTGCGCCAGGGATTGCCTTTTCTATAGTAAATTATTCAAAAAATAATTTTCTACTGTCGCAAATTTTAATTGCGCCAGGGATTGCCTTTTCTATAGTAAATTATTCAAAAAATAATTTTCAACTGTCACAAATTTTAATTGCGCCAGGGATTGCCTTTTCTATAGTAAATTATTCAAAAAATAATTTTCTACTGTCGCAAATTTTAAATATCCCAGGGATTGCCTTTTCTATAGTAAATTATTCAAAAAATAATTTTCAACTGTCACAAATTTTAATTGCGCCAGGGATTGCCTTTTATATAGTAAATTATTCAAAAACTAATTTTCTACTGTCGCAAATTTTAAATATCCCAGGGATTGCCTTTTCTATAGTAAATTATTCAAAAAATAATTTTCAACTGTCACAAATTTTAATTGCGCCAGGGATTGCCTTTTCTATAGTAAATTATTCAAAAAATAATTTTCAACTGTCGCAAATTTTATGTGCGCCAGGGATTGCCTTTTCTACAGTAAATTATTCAAAAAATAATTTTCAACTGTCACAAATTTTATGTGCGCCAGGGATTGCCTTTTCTATAGTAAATTATTCAAAAAATAATTTTATACTGTCGCAAATTTTAAATATCCCAGGGATTGCCTTTTCTATAGTAAATTATTCAAAAAATAATTTTCAACTGTCACAAATTTTATGTGCGCCAGGGATTGCCTTTTCTATAGTAAATTATTCAAAAAATAATTTTCAACTGTCACAAATTTTATGTGCGCCAGGGATTGCCTTTTCTACAGTAAATTATTCAAAAAATAATTTTCTACTGTCGCAAATTTTAATTGCGCCAGGGATTGCCTTTTCTACAGTAAATTTTTCAAAAACTAATTTTATACTGTCGCAAATTTTATGTGCGCCAGGGATTGCCTTTTCTATAGTAAATTATTCAAAAAATAATTTTATACTGTCACAAATTTTATGTGCGCCAGGGATTGCCTTTTCTATAGTAAATTATTCAAAAAATAATTTTCAACTGTCGCAAATTTTAAATATCCCAGGGATTGCCTTTTCTATAGTAAATTATTCAAAAAATAATTTTATACTGTCGCAAATTTTAAATATCCCAGGGATTGCCTCTTCAATAGTAAATTATTCAAAAAATAATTTTCAACTGTCACAAATTTTATGTGCGCCAGGGATTGCCTTTTCTACAGTAAATTATTCAAAAAATAATTTTCTACTGTCGCAAATTTTAATTGCGCCAGGGATTGCCTTTTCTACAGTAAATTTTTCAAAAACTAATTTTATACTGTCGCAAATTTTATGTGCGCCAGGGATTGCCTTTTCTATAGTAAATTATTCAAAAAATAATTTTATACTGTCACAAATTTTATGTGCGCCAGGGATTGCCTTTTCTATAGTAAATTATTCAAAAAATAATTTTCAACTGTCGCAAATTTTAAATATCCCAGGGATTGCCTTTTCTATAGTAAATTATTCAAAAAATAATTTTATACTGTCGCAAATTTTAAATATCCCAGGGATTGCCTTTTCTATAGTAAATTATTCAAAAAATAATTTTATACTGTCGCAAATTTTAAATATCCCAGGGATTGCCTTTTCTATAGTAAATTATTCAAAAAATAATTTTCAACTGTCGCAAATTTTAAATATCCCAGGGATTGCCTTTTCTATAGTAAATTATTCAAAAAATAATTTTATACTGTCACAAATTTTAATTGCGCCAGGGATTGCCTTTTCTATAGTAAATTATTCAAAAACTAATTTTATACTGTCGCAAATTTTATGTGCGCCAGGGATTGCCTTTTCTATAGTAAATTATTCAAAAAATAATTTTATACTGTCGCAAATTTTATGTGCGCCAGGGATTGCCTTTTCTATAGTAAATTATTCAAAAAATAATTTTCAACTGTCGCAAATTTTAAATATCCCAGGGATTGCCTTTTCTATAGTAAATTATTCAAAAAATAATTTTATACTGTCGCAAATTTTAAATATCCCAGGGATTGCCTTTTCTATAGTAAATTATTCAAAAAATAATTTTCAACTGTCACAAATTTTAATTGCGCCAGGGATTGCCTTTTCTATAGTAAATTATTCAAAAAATAATTTTCAACTGTCACAAATTTTAATTGCGCCAGGGATTGCCTTTTCTATAGTAAATTATTCAAAAAATAATTTTCAACTGTCACAAATTTTAATTGCGCCAGGGATTGCCTTTTCTATAGTAAATTATTCAAAAAATAATTTTCAACTGTCACATATTTTAATTGCGCCAGGGATTGCCTTTTCTATAGTAAATTATTCAAAAACTAATTTTCAACTGTCGCAAATTTTAATTGCGCCAGGGATTGCCTTTTCTATAGTAAATTATTCAAAAAATAATTTTCAACTGTCACAAATTTTAATTGCGCCAGGGATTGCCTTTTCTATAGTAAATTATTCAAAAAATTATTTTATACTGTCGCAAATTTTAAATATCCCAGGGATTGCCTTTTCTATAGTAAATTATTCAAAAAATAATTTTATACTGTCGCAAATTTTAAATATCCCAGGGATTGCCTTTTCTATAGTAAATTTTTCAAAAACTAATTTTATACTGTCGCAAATTTTATGTGCGCCAGGGATTGCCTTTTCTATAGTAAATTATTCAAAAAATAATTTTATACTGTCGCAAATTTTAAATATCCCAGGGATTGCCTTTTCTATAGTAAATTATTCAAAAAATAATTTTCAACTGTCACAAATTTTAATTGCGCCAGGGATTGCCTTTTCTATAGTAAATTATTCAAAAAATAATTTTCAACTGTCACAAATTTTAATTGCGCCAGGGATTGCCTTTTCTATAGTAAATTATTCAAAAAATAATTTTCAACTGTCACAAATTTTAATTGCGCCAGGGATTGCCTTTTCTATAGTAAATTATTCAAAAAATAATTTTCTACTGTCGCAAATTTTAAATATCCCAGAGATTGCCTTTTCTATAGTAAATTATTCAAAAAATAATTTTCAACTGTCACAAATTTTAATTGCGCCAGGGATTGCCTTTTATATAGTAAATTATTCAAAAACTAATTTTCTACTGTCGCAAATTTTAAATATCCCAGGGATTGCCTTTTCTATAGTAAATTATTCAAAAACTAATTTTATACTGTCGCAAATTTTATGTGCGCCAGGGATTGCCTTTTATATAGTAAATTATTCAAAAAATAATTTTATACTGTCGCAAATTTTATGTGCGCCAGGGATTGCCTTTTCTATAGTAAATTATTCAAAAAATAATTTTATACTGTCGCAAATTTTATGTGCGCCAGGGATTGCCTTTTCTATAGTAAATTATTCAAAAAATAATTTTCAACTGTCACAAATTTTAATTGCGCCAGGGATTGCCTTTTCTACAGTAAATTATTCAAAAACTAATTTTATACTGTCGCAAATTTTAATTGCGCCAGGGATTGCCTTTTCTACAGTAAATTTTTCAAAAACTAATTTTATACTGTCGCAAATTTTAAATATCCCAGGGATTGCCTTTTCTATAGTAAATTATTCAAAAAATAATTTTCTACTGTCGCAAATTTTAAATATCCCAGGGATTGCCTTTTCTATAGTAAATTATTCAAAAAATAATTTTATACTGTCGCAAATTTTAATTGCGCCAGGGATTGCCTTTTCTACAGTAAATTATTCAAAAAATAATTTTATACTGTCGCAAATTTTAATTGCGCCAGGGATTGCCTTTTCTACAGTAAATTATTCAAAAAATAATTTTCAACTGTCACAAATTTTATGTGCGCCAGGGATTGCCTTTTCTATAGTAAATTATTCAAAAAATAATTTTCAACTGTCACAAATTTTAAATATCCCAGGGATTGCCTTTTCTACAGTAAATTATTCAAAAAATAATTTTATACTGTCGCAAATTTTAATTGCGCCAGGGATTGCCTTTTCTACAGTAAATTATTCAAAAAATAATTTTCAACTGTCACAAATTTTATGTGCGCCAGGGATTGCCTTTTCTACAGTAAATTATTCAAAAAATAATTTTCAACTGTCACAAATTTTATGTGCGCCAGGGATTGCCTTTTCTATAGTAAATTATTCAAAAAATAATTTTCAACTGTCACAAATTTTAAATATCCCAGGGATTGCCTTTTCTACAGTAAATTTTTCAAAAACTAATTTTCAACTGTCACAAATTTTAATTGCGCCAGGGATTGCCTTTTCTATAGTAAATTATTCAAAAAATAATTTTCTACTGTCGCAAATTTTAATTGCGCCAGGGATTGCCTTTCTATAGTAAATTATTCAAAAAATAATTTTCAACTGTCGCAAATTTTAATTGCGCCAGGGATTGCCTTTTCTACAGTAAATTATTCAAAAAATAATTTTCAACTGTCACAAATTTTATGTGCGCCAGGGATTGCCTTTTCTATAGTAAATTATTCAAAAAATAATTTTCAACTGTCACAAATTTTAAATATCCCAGGGATTGCCTTTTCTACAGTAAATTATTCAAAAAATAATTTTATACTGTCGCAAATTTTAATTGCGCCAGGGATTGCCTTTTCTACAGTAAATTATTCAAAAAATAATTTTCAACTGTCACAAATTTTATGTGCGCCAGGGATTGCCTTTTCTATAGTAAATTATTCAAAAAATAATTTTCAACTGTCACAAATTTTAAATATCCCAGGGATTGCCTTTTCTACAGTAAATTATTCAAAAAATAATTTTATACTGTCGCAAATTTTAATTGCGCCAGGGATTGCCTTTTCTACAGTAAATTATTCAAAAAATAATTTTCAACTGTCACAAATTTTAATTGCGCCAGGGATTGCCTTTTCTATAGTAAATTATTCAAAAAATAATTTTATACTGTCGCAAATTTTAATTGCGCCAGGGATTGCCTTTTCTACAGTAAATTTTTCAAAAACTAATTTTATACTGTCGCAAATTTTAAATATCCCAGGGATTGCCTTTTATATAGTAAATTTTTCAAAAACTAATTTTATACTGTCGCAAATTTTAATTGCGCCAGGGATTGCCTTTTCTATAGTAAATTATTCAAAAACTAATTTTATACTGTCGCAAATTTTAATTACGCCAGGGATTGCCTTTTATATAGTAAATTTTTCAAAAACTAATTTTATACTGTCGCAAATTTTAATTGCGCCAGGGATTGCCTTTTCTACAGTAAATTTTTCAAAAACTAATTTTCAACTGTCACAAATTTTAATTGCGCCAGGGATTGCCTTTTCTATAGTAAATTATTCAAAAAATAATTTTCTACTGTCGCAAATTTTAATTGCGCCAGGGATTGCCTTTTCTATAGTAAATTATTCAAAAAATAATTTTCAACTGTCGCAAATTTTAATTGCGCAGGGATTGCCTTTTCTACAGTAAATTATTCAAAAATAATTTTCAACTGTCACAAATTTTATGTGCGCCAGGGATTGCCTTTTCTATAGTAAATTATTCAAAAAATAATTTTCAACTGTCACAAATTTTAAATATCCCAGGGATTGCCTTTTCTACAGTAAATTATTCAAAAAATAATTTTATACTGTCGCAAATTTTAATTGCGCCAGGGATTGCCTTTTCTACAGTAAATTATTCAAAAAATAATTTTATACTGTCGCAAATTTTAATTGCGCCAGGGATTGCCTTTTCTACAGTAAATTATTCAAAAAATAATTTTCAACTGTCACAAATTTTATGTGCGCCAGGGATTGCCTTTTCTATAGTAAATTATTCAAAAAATAATTTTCAACTGTCACAAATTTTAATTGCGCCAGGGATTGCCTTTTCTACAGTAAATTATTCAAAAACTAATTTTCAACTGTCACAAATTTTAAATATCCCAGGGATTGCCTTTTCTATAGTAAATTATTCAAAAAATAATTTTCAACTGTCGCAAATTTTAAATATCCCAGGGATTGCCTTTTCTACAGTAAATTATTCAAAAAATAATTTTATACTGTCGCAAATTTTAAATATCCAGGGATTGCCTTTTCTATAGTAAATTATTCAAAAAATAATTTTCAACTGTCACAAATTTTAATTGCGCCAGGGATTGCCTTTTCTATAGTAAATTATTCAAAAAATAATTTTCTACTGTCGCAAATTTTAATTGCGCCAGGGATTGCCTTTTATATAGTAAATTTTTCAAAAACTAATTTTCAACTGTCGCAAATTTTAATTGCGCCAGGGATTGCCTTTTATATAGTAAATTATTCAAAAAATAATTTTCAACTGTCACAAATTTTAATTGCGCCAGGGATTGCCTTTTATATAGTAAATTATTCAAAAAATAATTTTATACTGTCGCAAATTTTAATTGCGCCAGGGATTGCCTTTTCTACAGTAAATTATTCAAAAAATAATTTTCAACTGTCACAAATTTTATGTGCGCCAGGGATTGCCTTTTCTATAGTAAATTATTCAAAAAATAATTTTCAACTGTCACAAATTTTAAATATCCCAGGGATTGCCTTTTCTACAGTAAATTATTCAAAAAATAATTTTATACTGTCGCAAATTTTAATTGCGCCAGGGATTGCCTTTTCTATAGTAAATTATTCAAAAAATAATTTTATACTGTCGCAAATTTTAATTGCGCCAGAGATTGCCTTTTCTACAGTAAATTATTCAAAAACTAATTTTCAACTGTCACAAATTTTAATTGCGCCAGGGATTGCCTTTTCTATAGTAAATTATTCAAAAAATAATTTTCAACTGTCACAAATTTTAATTGCGCCAGGGATTGCCTTTTATATAGTAAATTATTCAAAAAATAATTTTATACTGTCGCAAATTTTAATTGCGCCAGGGATTGCCTTTTCTACAGTAAATTATTCAAAAAATAATTTTCAACTGTCACAAATTTTATGTGCGCCAGGGATTGCCTTTTCTATAGTAAATTATTCAAAAAATAATTTTCAACTGTCACAAATTTTAAATATCCCAGGGATTGCCTTTTCTACAGTAAATTATTCAAAAAATAATTTTATACTGTCGCAAATTTTAATTGCGCCAGGGATTGCCTTTTCTACAGTAAATTATTCAAAAAATAATTTTCAACTGTCACAAATTTTAATTGCGCCAGGGATTGCCTTTTCTATAGTAAATTATTCAAAAAATAATTTTATACTGTCGCAAATTTTAATTGCGCCAGGGATTGCCTTTTCTACAGTAAATTTTTCAAAAACTAATTTTATACTGTCGCAAATTTTAAATATCCCAGGGATTGCCTTTTATATAGTAAATTTTTCAAAAACTAATTTTATACTGTCGCAAATTTTAATTGCGCCAGGGATTGCCTTTTCTATAGTAAATTATTCAAAAACTAATTTTATACTGTCGCAAATTTTAATTACGCCAGGGATTGCCTTTTATATAGTAAATTTTTCAAAACTAATTTTATACTGTCGCAAATTTTAATTGCGCCAGGGATTGCCTTTTCTACAGTAAATTTTTCAAAAACTAATTTTCAACTGTCACAAATTTTAATTGCGCCAGGGATTGCCTTTTCTATAGTAAATTATTCAAAAAATAATTTTCTACTGTCGCAAATTTTAATTGCGCCAGGGATTGCCTTTTCTATAGTAAATTATTCAAAAAATAATTTTCAACTGTCGCAAATTTTAATTGCGCCAGGGATTGCCTTTTCTACAGTAAATTATTCAAAAAATAATTTTCAACTGTCACAAATTTTATGTGCGCCAGGGATTGCCTTTTCTATAGTAAATTATTCAAAAAATAATTTTCAACTGTCACAAATTTTAAATATCCCAGGGATTGCCTTTTCTACAGTAAATTATTCAAAAAATAATTTTATACTGTCGCAAATTTTAATTGCGCCAGGGATTGCCTTTTCTACAGTAAATTATTCAAAAAATAATTTTATACTGTCGCAAATTTTAATTGCGCCAGGGATTGCCTTTTCTACAGTAAATTATTCAAAAAATAATTTTCAACTGTCACAAATTTTATGTGCGCCAGGGATTGCCTTTTCTATAGTAAATTATTCAAAAAATAATTTTCAACTGTCACAAATTTTAATTGCGCCAGGGATTGCCTTTTCTACAGTAAATTATTCAAAAACTAATTTTCAACTGTCACAAATTTTAAATATCCCAGGGATTGCCTTTTCTATAGTAAATTATTCAAAAAATAATTTTCAACTGTCGCAAATTTTAAATATCCCAGGGATTGCCTTTTCTACAGTAAATTATTCAAAAAATAATTTTATACTGTCGCAAATTTTAAATATCCCAGGGATTGCCTTTTCTATAGTAAATTATTCAAAAAATAATTTTCAACTGTCACAAATTTTAATTGCGCCAGGGATTGCCTTTTCTATAGTAAATTATTCAAAAAATAATTTTCTACTGTCGCAAATTTTAATTGCGCCAGGGATTGCCTTTTATATAGTAAATTTTTCAAAAACTAATTTTCAACTGTCGCAAATTTTAATTGCGCCAGGGATTGCCTTTTATATAGTAAATTATTCAAAAAATAATTTTCAACTGTCACAAATTTTAATTGCGCCAGGGATTGCCTTTTATATAGTAAATTATTCAAAAAATAATTTTATACTGTCGCAAATTTTAATTGCGCCAGGGATTGCCTTTTCTACAGTAAATTATTCAAAAAATAATTTTCAACTGTCACAAATTTTATGTGCGCCAGGGATTGCCTTTTCTATAGTAAATTATTCAAAAAATAATTTTCAACTGTCACAAATTTTAAATATCCCAGGGATTGCCTTTTCTACAGTAAATTATTCAAAAAATAATTTTATACTGTCGCAAATTTTAATTGCGCCAGGGATTGCCTTTTCTATAGTAAATTATTCAAAAAATAATTTTATACTGTCGCAAATTTTAATTGCGCCAGAGATTGCCTTTTCTACAGTAAATTATTCAAAAAACTAATTTTCAACTGTCACAAATTTTAATTGCGCCAGGGATTGCCTTTTCTATAGTAAATTATTCAAAAAATAATTTTCAACTGTCACAAATTTTAATTGCGCCAGGGATTGCCTTTTATATAGTAAATTATTCAAAAAATAATTTTATACTGTCGCAAATTTTAATTGCGCCAGGGATTGCCTTTTCTACAGTAAATTATTCAAAAAATAATTTTCAACTGTCACAAATTTTATGTGCGCCAGGGATTGCCTTTTCTATAGTAAATTATTCAGAAAATAATTTTCAACTGTCACAAATTTTAAATATCCCAGGGATTGCCTTTTCTACAGTAAATTATTCAAAAAATAATTTTATACTGTCGCAAATTTTAATTGCGCCAGGGATTGCCTTTTCTATAGTAAATTATTCAAAAAATAATTTTATACTGTCGCAAATTTTAATTGCGCCAGGGATTGCCTTTTCTACAGTAAATTATTCAAAAACTAATTTTCAACTGTCACAAATTTTAATTGCGCCAGGGATTGCCCTTTTATATAGTAAATTTTTCAAAAACTATTTTTATACTGTCGCAAATTTTAATTGCGCCAGGGATTGCCTTTTCTATAGTAAATTATTCAAAAACTAATTTTCTACTGTCGCAAATTTTAAATATCCCAGGGATTGCCTTTTATACAGTAAATTATTCAAAAAATAATTTTATACTGTCGCAAATTTTAATTGCGCCAGGGATTGCCTTTTCTATAGTAAATTATTCAAAAAATAATTTTATACTGTCGCAAATTTTAAATATCCCAGGGATTGCCTTTTCTATAGTAAATTATTCAAAAAATAATTTTCAACTGTCACAAATTTTAAATATCCCAGGGATTGCCTTTTCTATAGTAAATTATTCAAAAAATAATTTTCAACTGTCGCAAATTTTAAATATCCCAGGGATTGCCTTTTCTACAGTAAATTATTCAAAAAATAATTTTCAACTGTCGCAAATTTTATGTGCGCCAGGGATTGCCTTTTCTATAGTAAATTATTCAAAAACTAATTTTATACTGTCGCAAATTTTATGTGCGCCAGGGATTGCCTTTTCTATAGTAAATTATTCAAAAAATAATTTTCAACTGTCACAAATTTTAATTGCGCCAGGGATTGCCCTTTCTATAGTAAATTATTCAAAAAATAATTTTATACTGTCGCAAATTTTAAATATCCCAGGGATTGCCTTTTTCTATAGTAAATTATTCAAAAAATAATTTTCAACTGTCACAAATTTTAATTGCGCCAGGGATTGCCTTTTCTATAGTAAATTATTCAAAAACTAATTTTATACTGTCGCAAATTTTATGTGCGCCAGGGATTGCCTTTTCTATAGTAAATTATTCAAAAAATAATTTTCAACTGTCACAAATTTTAATTGCGCCAGGGATTGCCTTTTCTATAGTAAATTATTCAAAAAAATAATTTTTCTACTGTCGCAAATTTTAAATATCCCAGGGATTGCCTTTTCTATAGTAAATTATTCAAAAAATAATTTTCAACTGTCGCAAATTTTATGTGCGCCAGGGATTGCCTTTTCTATAGTAAATTATTCAAAAACTAATTTTATACTGTCGCAAATTTTATGTGCGCCAGGGATTGCCTTTTCTATAGTAAATTATTCAAAAACTAATTTTCTACTGTCGCAAATTTTAATTGCGCCAGGGATTGCCTTTTCTATAGTAAATTATTCAAAAAATAATTTTATACTGTCGCAAATTTTAATTGCGCCAGGGATTGCCTTTTCTATAGTAAATTATTCAAAAAATAATTTTCAACTGTCGCAAATTTTAAATATCCCAGGGATTGCCTTTTCTACAGTAAATTATTCAAAAAATAATTTTATACTGTCACAAATTTTAATTGCGCCAGGGATTGCCTTTTCTATAGTAAATTATTCAAAAACTAATTTTATACTGTCGCAAATTTTAAATATCCCAGGGATTGCCTTTTATATAGTAAATTTTTCAAAAACTAATTTTATACTGTCGCAAATTTTAATTGCGCCAGGGATTGCCTTTTCTATAGTAAATTATTCAACAACTAATTTTATACTGTCGCAAATTTTAAATATCCCAGGGATTGCCTTTTCTACAGTAAATTATTCAAAAAATAATTTTATACTGTCACAAATTTTAATTGCGCCAGGGATTGCCTTTTCTATTGTAAATTATTCAAAAACTAATTTTATACTGTCGCAAATTTTAAATATCCCAGGGATTGCCTTTTATATAGTAAATTTTTCAAAAACTAATTTTATACTGTCGCAAATT